>JAWWLV010000046.1:5480432-5511264 GCA_035041135.1 Platyrinchus mystaceus
AAGCTAATTTAGGTAATTGTCATCTGGATTTGCCTATTCCAAGACTGAGTAGCCTTATACCAAAGGATGAATAAATATATGTTCATTGCCACTAGTATGGGATCCTCAGTGTCATTAGTCTGAACCACTCAGGATGGGCATCTGGGGAATGGAGTGGAACGTGCTGGGAATGGGATAATCACAACACAGCACGAGCTATTAAAATTGCCTTACTTTCTATATGTATCTCTGGCACACACCTGGGTACTTCCACAACAGCTCAGTACTGTGACTCCTCTGGCATAAAGAGACAGGGAACACACAGTACCTGCTCCAAACCTGCTTCCACTTTCACCTAAGGACACACTGGAGTGTCTGGTGTGTGTGTCTCAGATCCAACCAAACCAGAAGCAGACAGTGAGAAATTCAGAGATACAATGACGAGCACAAATATTACCTCATAAATACCTAAGTGGACGCATAAATGTATGCACAGATACTCTATATTTACATATTAATGTGTGACTGAATGATGTCACCAAGCAATCCCAAGAACATAAGGAGTTACTGAAACTGTCTTTAAGGATGGATTTCTGATTATTTCTCACCACACTCCAGTCTGGTAGGAGAACAGTTCCTTGGGATTACAGCTCCCAGATGAAATCCCCCATAGACAACCAGGAAATCTTTGTACTGGCTTTGTAAAGAGCAAGACTTCACAGCTGGTAAGGTAGCACGTCCTCTAAAACTTCCTGAACCCTATTTGTGATTGTTTAGCCAGTTGCTTATGCCTTCCTAGTGATTTGCTGACTTCACTGCCCACCATTTGGATTACTCTGTGTTTAGCTGTATCAAGGACACCACACGTTTCTGTATCACATATTTTGAGATTCATTAAAGGAAAAATTCAAAACAATAAAATCAGAAATTGAAAGGCTGTCATGCTGTAGGAAACAAGGAAAGCATCCATGCCATCCAGAACAAGATGTTGAATGTCTGAATAATGAAGAAACTGTCATAGATTTTCCTGCTAATAGGAAAAGGCTATCTTCCAGAACATTGCCCAAACAATTATTCCATTCTTATAAGAGGGGAAAGCCAGCAAAACAGCAACGTATCAGCTTTTCAGGTTGCCTCTTTTTAGGAAAATGCATTTCATTTCTTTGGAGAGAGCTTTTGATAATTCATATTCCTGATGAAAAAAAAAGTCATATTTTCTTAATCAAGTTGTACAACTAATCAAATGATTAATCACTTTGACTGTTACATGAAAATTAGTCCTTATTACATACATTTAAATTTGGGAGATTATAAGCTACATAAATTTGAAATTAAAAAAAAAAAAAAAACAACAAAACTAAAACATAAACAAACTAAATCCTCACCACTTCTCTATTTGCTTGCAGCCAGACTGAAACAAACTTCACATGAAGACAAAGGAGGAAATTGCTCTTAGGAACTCCACACAATTAAGTTTATGAGAGACTGAAGCAGTGGACAGGACTTGGCAATTAATGCTTTTTTCAAGTAATTTATAACAAGGCTGATTACCATTGCCTGGATATAAATATAGACAAAGCTCTGAACAGAAGGATGCAGTGCCAATTCAAGATACTCTTGCCAGTTGGATTTTGCCAGAATAGCACTGAAGGACTCATTTCCTGGGAAACCAATTTATGAAGAGCATAAAACCTTTCATATTCTAAACAAATATCAAAATAAAATAGTAACTGAATGACTTGTTAATTATTGTCCTGAACGTTTATTTCTGTTTTGAAGCTTTGAAATCATAAACAAAGAACTGAAAAGAATTAACCTGTGGGCTATTGGTGCAAACCCAGGGATTTTATTAAACAATAGAGCAGCCATGAACACAGCTAAGTGTCTGCTATTCTGTATATATCTGTACTTTTGAAAGGCAGAGATGACACATGGAATTGTTTCAGCAGCAATAGCCTCCTTTAGGGTTTGATCTTGCACTCACTGATGTGAGTAGCCAAGTCCCCACTGACTTCAGTTGTGCAGCATCAGGGATTTAGGAACTCAACTACTGTAACCCATTTATTTCAGATTTCTAGATGTACTCTTCACCACAGACATTAAAGGCAGTTTAAAAGTGTGGGACAAACAAAGGAAAAAAAAAAATCAAACTAGTAGTCTGGTCCATGAGAACCCATTTCAATGAAGAACTTCAAGCCCTCTCTGTTTCACAGCTGTAAAATGCTGGGGAAGCCCCAGTAAGGTTTGTCTTTAATATCTCAACTCAGCCACAAAATGATTTATTTTGGAACGTGCTGCTGCAGAAGTTGCTAAGGAAAACATGTATGGGTTAGAAAAATATAATCAGAACATGATGCAGAGTAGATTTCTCTGTAAGACACACTGAGGTACCATGATAAACAGGAATAGATACATGTCTCTGCATCTCACTGTGATTCCATTTCCTCCAACCTTTTACCAAAAGGCAACTTGCTTGTCTTTACATTAAACTTTTCCCCCCTCTTTTTTAAAACTTCCATCACATGACTGCTCCCCTTCGTGAATATTTTTTCCTTTTTACATCTTCATTTTTTGGTCAGTTATGTAAGATTGTGTACAGTCCTGATTGCAATATTTAATTAGAATCCAGGTGCAATAACAGCACTAAAGCCAGGCCAGGGGCTCTCCTGAAGTGCCTGGGCACCCAGACCAGTGTGCTGGGTTCAAAGTCAGTGCCTTCACAAACCTCCCATTAATAGCAGGTGGCTGTCAAATATTTCAGAAAACAACTCACAGCTCCCATCATATGTTAATCTTAAAAAGGATGCAGCAGGGAAGTAAGGAAAGTTTATGTTGTGACTTTTAATATATGTGATAATTGCAGTGATTGACAAGAGTCTGAGGAACAAGCAGGAAGCTATGGAGGTTTATAATGCACTGACATTTACAGGCAAGGATGACTGTCACAATTGTCAGAACTTTAATAAATATGTTAACTTTCCAACTCCTGCAATAATGAGATCTCTTCTACTTTCTGATGTTTTGTTATCAAAACTCCATTATCTGTCCTTCCCAGCCCAACACACAATGAAACATTCACAATGAGTCACCTTTTTAATACGAACAGGAAAAAAAAAACCCACCTGACATTTCAGGCCTGACTCTAAGGTGGGCTGAGCACCAGAAATGCTTATGAAAATAAAGGGAAACCTCAAAAACTTCAGAGCTTCAATTCCACTCCACTCTTCACATGGGCCAGATCAGCAGGAATTATGCACCAAATAAAGCAGAAATTTTCTTCTGCAAATCTAGGCATGAACTTCCCCAAAGCTTGACCTATTTTTTGTTTTGGTCATCCCTCATTTACAACAAAAATCCAGGAATTACATCAGAAGCTTACAGAATCCCTAAAGTAGTTAGAGTTTTTCAAGAACAAAGCAGGCAGAGCAGCACTCCAGAGGGCTTTTCTCACTCATAAACTGCTTTATGTACAGCAAAGGTTAGTTTAACTGTTCTGTCTACCTTCACACAAAACTGAGCCCTTCAAAGTTTGACAAGTGCCAGTTAGATTTACCAAAGACCAAAAGGTTATAAATGCAGAAATAAGAGATAAAACACCTCAGTCAATTTAGTGCAGAATTGTAAAAAGCAGCCTCCCACAACATACTGGCCACAAAGAATTAATTGGATAAACTCTAAATCTAAAGTCATTGCTATTATTTTAGAGATCATGCCACAAAAGAAGAAATGAAGACATTAACTGTGATTAAGGAGACTAAGGAGCTCTCAAATCAAATGTGAGAAATTGCTTTCACACAAGCCACAACTGCTCATCACAGAGCAGAACTACAGGAGAGCAGCTGAAGCAGACAAGACAGAGAAAATAAAGTACTTTCATGCATTCCCCGTTACAGAAAGGGTCAATAGAAGACCCTTCCCACCAATTATTTTTTCTCATGTGTGAAAAACTACCGGGGTCTGGGACCTTGGGAGGAAGCACATTATGATTTCTTGGCAGTGCTTGTACCACTGAGCTCACTACCTGAATTTCTATTTTAGTAGAGGAAAAAAAGATATTTGGGAAGTCATTCTTACTAAAAGATCCAGGGAAACAACTTCAGGGAAAGAGTTCTTCCCCCCTCCCCAAAAAGAGGAAAAAAACCCAGGTTTTAAAACGTGCATAAGCAGGGAAAAGGGGAAGGATGCAAAGTCTGAGATAAAGCCATAAAGTATTTCCCCAGCCTAAACATCAGCACTCTTCTGTTAATACAATAATGACATTAACATTTAAACCAGAACTTGACCAGAGTGCACAGATAAGTTTTAAATTTTGAAAACTCAGGTAGGGCTCAAGCCACTGCTTTGAAAATTGCTGTATTCATACCATCAGGGTTGGCTGTTGTTGCTGTTGCTTTTTAAATGAAAAATCAAGAATCTAATCAGCTTGAAATTATTTTTGATCCCCTCTTCAGTTTAAAACAACAAAATGAAAAACAGCAGCAGCACAGAGCTTGTGTTAAAGAAAAAAAAAAACCACAGTGTTTTGACAAATAGCACCCACTATTTTCAGGTGGGAAATGGGAATTTGCATAAAATCTATTATAATTTTAATGTGTGGGGGGTTTATTTTGCTTAACAACCTCCGCAGGTATATAAATTAAATTACAGATTTGCTTCATGTGTTATTAAATGAAAGTCTGGAGTTGTGCTGGAAATGGAGCTACAGGTTTCTCTGACAAGATTTAGGAAAAAAATAAGGAATAATTCCTAAAACAGCAGAGTATGAGGCAACTACATAAGAAGAAATTACATTCCTACCTGCTTTTGACTAGCAATTCCTTCCCACAGGTCCAAAAATAATGTTCATTTTGCCAAAGGCCCCATATGTGCAACTTTGTGCCAAGATGGTATAAAAGGCATTGGGAGGCCATAATTGCTTCTGTGGTTCAGGTGAGTAGCCAAGTTAGAGTTTAACATAAAACACACACCACCCCGCCTTAGTTCTTCTCTACTTTTTATCATTCTTAAAATATCACAGTTTACAGCTTCTCTTCCCTGATGATAATTTAAATCTAAATAAAAACTATGTGGTTTTTTTGATGATCAAGTCTCATTAAGCCAATAAATATATTAATTAGCTGTGAGCATTCAGCATCACCATTTCATTATGCAAGCATGTCATCTAACATAACCTATCAATATAACCATATAGATTACCCACATTTCGGGTCTTTGAAATTCTCATTTAAAATGAAACCTTTTCTGTAATTAAGAGAATTGGTTGTTTTGCTCACAATGCCAGTACTAAAAACATCACTAACCCCAAAACCAGCATAATTATAATTTATTTTTTACTGGGTTGCTATTTTCTTGTCCTAAGCCACATTCATTAATTTATGTAATGCACTTCATAAAAAAGTTCTAGCTAAATCAGATTTATTAGGTTCTCTCATCATGAAACATATGTATAGAATCAGTATATCTCAGTACTGTAGAGCACTAAATCACCCTGACATACAGTATATTACTGATAACTTCTAGATCCCATATAATTGTGAATTATTTCTTTTAAATCAACAAATTTCCGTAATATTCCACTACCAAAAAGCAGATCTGTTCTAGAAATAGCATCTGTGGAGGAACCATTTCTGCAAAACAGTTAAAAGGATGGGAAAAAAAAAAAATCAGCAGGCTCCTAGAATATTCTCTCATAAGCATCACACAGTCCCAAAGTTCCTTTACGCTTGGCTGCAAAATATTTGATGTCAAGATTGTTATTTTCACTGTGGCACAGAGAATGGTCTTCCAGAACTGGGGATAATTTTTGCAAGTAAAGACATATTAAAGACACACGTAATCATACTTTCTCAATCTGACCTAGAATTGAAAAATATGGGGGTTTTTGTGCTTAAAGTCTTGATCCTTCTGGCTCTAACTCCAAGTATCTCTAAAGTGTAATAAGTCCCACTGGTCTAATTTCAGGTTACCAGCTCATTGGTTCCTGTTAACAAGACAATTTTCCCAAGCATTTTTCAAGTCTACTTATTTAATAGCATTATCACTGTCCTCCAACTGCGTTAATGGACTCCACAAAAATAGACCCTTGTAATGAATATGCCTGCGCTCACCTCAGTTTTTACACTCCTTGAAGAATTAGGTCCTTAAAGCTGAAAAAGTAATTCATATGTCAAGTTCTGCTGCCACTGAAATCAAGAGTCCTGTTGGCCTCAATATCTGTCCGATGTAATCAAGAGTAAGAACCTCATTATTGCCCAAATCTGTGCTTTGTGCTACAGTGCATTTCTCACATAACAAGCACAAAGCCTTCCTTCTCCTCAATGCACAACCCTCTGCCTTTGCATTCCACCAGCACAGCATACCCTGAGAGACCTCCCCAGCTTACTCATTTACCACCAATTCCCCTTAAAAGTCAAGAGGGAAATAAATGCTCTTTCTTGTCTGCTTGCTGCTTCAAAATCAATCCCTCAGATACCCAAACAAATAAATTGCTATTTCATCAAAGGACAGAAGGAAATAAGTTACTGGCTACTCATGACTTATGAGCCATCTTCAGGTAAAGTAATCCTGCTGAATATTTCATCCAATTATGATTCACATACTTCAGTCACCTGTATCAGACAGAAGATGAGGATAGACATTATCTTTGATGAAATGTCTGAATATCCAATACAACAGTACACTGCAATATCAAAACACATAATCAAACAGTTATTGTATTGAACAGGCAGACTTATGGTTCCAAGAAATCAATGCAATAGATTCAGAGATGATTTAATGTGAAAGACTCAATTGTGTTGTTTGTAGTCTGGTTCTGAGACATTTCCTTGGAATTAAAGAGCATGAGCTGTGTCTACAGCTTGTTCTATACAGCATTAGGACTGGAATGTGGATCTCCCACATAAAGGAAAGCAGTAGGATTGTCACACTTAGATTATACCTATTCATCTACCAGGTGGTTCTGATTTAAGAAAAACAGATCACTAAAGTCATCACTACAGCACACAGCCAGCAGGGCAGTGAAAGTGATGTTACTACTGATTACACTCTGGACAGAGGAGCAGAACTCAAACCAATAAAGTGGAGAGGGATAAGGAGACTGCTTGGGGACACCAAGAGAAATCTCAAGTAGGGAAAGGTCTAACTCTACAACTCTAAAGGATGCAGTGATGACCCTTCCATGGCAATTTTCACTATTGTCTTGGATTTTTTTTCCCACACTTCAGTAAATACACCATCCCAGCTAGTCTGAAGAGACTGACACACAGTTGGGTAAGGAATCATTAGCTGATGGCACCCAGATACTTGACAGCCTTACACAGAGCACTCAATAATGCACATTATCGAGAGCGAGAGTTGAAATTTAACAGCTTCTCAGCCCCTAAAAATAAATAAAATCCTTCCATACAGTTTGACTTTTTCCTCACTGAATTCTCTCTAGAGCTATTTTTAGTCAGCCCAGCTGCAGAAGCTGGTGCAAAACGTCAATACAATCTGTAAAGCCAAACCCCCCCACGTCACTGGCACCAACAGACAGGGCTGTCCCTCCTCCGAGGCATCTTTCTGCACAAAAGGGAGCTTGCACAGCAGAGTTTTGTTTCTTTAGAGGAAGAGAATAATGAACACTTTCCACAGGACACTCAGGGCCAGAATATACACAAGGGTCTTGAATTTCCAGGCTTTGAAAGCCCCTACACAGCCCTCCAGGGAGGGTTCTTTTTCCCCTGAGGGGTCAGGGGCCACACCAGGAGCAGCATGAGGGTACCACCATCACTGGGCAATACCCCACACACAGCCCCTTCCCAAGCTCCTCATAACCTCCACATGAGCTTCACCAGTTGCTAGGCAACAGCCACACTGGTATTTTCTACATATTAAAAAAAAAATGACCAAAAAAATTAAGTGTAGCTTTGTGCATATATAACCAGATACAGGTACACACACAGCTCCCGGCCACACGTGAGCAGGGAACTGGGTCAGGGGAGGTGAGAGGAACCTGGATCCCCAGGGAAAACCCTCCTCAGAGAAACCCTTTTTTTTTTGTGAAATAAGGCCACATCATCCTCACAAGTCTCCCCTCCTCCTAAACAGCTTGGGGGTTTTTTTGCAGCAGCAGCAAAGTGAGGGTTTGGCTCTGCCATGAGGGGACAAAACATTCCCAAGCCGCACTGGAGATACAGCTGCCACAGGTGCCCTATGGCAGCAAAGAGATTCAACCCAGGGGCCCTGAGACTTATTAAAATGGAGATAAACAGTGTGTGAAGAGCCAGAAAACATTTTAAAAATTAAAAAAATCCCAAACACAAAACAAACTTCCCACCCAAAACAACTTGAGGTTTAAGCTGCTGCATTTCAAAGCTAGACAGAGGCTGGGCACTCATGTCCCTGTTCCCTCATTCTCCAGCCAGTCCGAGCTGGTGTGGGATAATTTCACCCATATGCTGCAAGGAAGGGGGGGTTATAGACACTTTGTGAAAATTGGACTGTAGAGCAATATAAATGTGGAGTTATCACAATTTATTGGTTGGGTAAACACAAGGGAGTGAGTTTTTGGTGACAGGGAGAGATGACATGCTGGCATCCAAGTCACATAATTTCACTTGTGATGGGGAAACTATCTGAGAGAAATGGCAGCACGAGCACGAACTTCTGAGAAATAAGTATGTGCAAAACCTTCAAGTTTCTACTATGGACAAGTCCAGCAGAATTTAAGTTCCCAAACCATTTCAATGTTGTGAGTTTGAAACAACATGCAGTGTGCAGTGTGACCTGCAGAGAAAAGAGAAAGAAAAACAGCCAGAAAAAGCTCCACCATTCTTGCTGGTGTTTCCTGCTGTAACAGCCCAAAACACTGATGGGCTTGGGGAACCCATACTGGAGACAAGATCAGGAGGGAAGCCTCAAAATATTTTATACCTTCTACACATCCAATACTTTTAAGTTATCATTATATTCTATCTACAATACACTTTCCAATGTGATTTTTAATGGCATCTTGTTTCATTTTACTTTGGTGTCAGATATTTTTTCTCATTTACTTGAGAGAAATGAGTGCACAGGGAATTAGAGGTAGAAAATATGTGGAACCAAAGTTACCACTGTCTCTAGACATTGATTTTGATAAAAAACTGATAAGGGAATTTAAGGTGCTCTGAATTGTAGAAGGGAAAAAATGCTTTTACTGTTATTCAGGGGAAATGAGGGAACACAGAGTTTAGTAAGAGTTAAACTCTTATTAGTCCCACAATTTGACAATTCCCACGTGATGCTTTCTTGTTACTGGCCACATCTTATTGTTGAAAGCTAAGAAATATATTTATTTTTTTTTTTAAATCAAAGGCCTTACATTATTGGACCAATTTAACCAGTTATTTTCTTGCAAGAGAAGGCCATAAACAACAAAAACCGGACTGGACACAAAACATAAATCTCTACATTGATCTCGCTGTTGTTGAAGAAATTCACATCTCTTTCACTGTGTTTAGGCACGTCTATACCACTTCAGCCTCAAACAAACCAGAAAGAGGAATACTAAAATATTTTCATATTGTTTCTAACTCATTCAATAGAAAGGATTGCTAGAAATTTCAGAAAGATGGGCTGCAAGTCTTTCAGCTTATTTGTCATAGCTGGTTCAGAAGCAAAATTCTGACTGAAACTCCTTTCTTGTCACTCCACCCCCTCAGAACGTTTAGAATTAGACAGGTTTTGATAAACCAGCCACAGAAAGTGGAAACTTTAAATAAGAAAGTTTCTAAACTTGCCTAACTTCCTTTAAAACAAAGTAATATTCTACTTCAGCTGTCATTTCCAGCATTTACATAATAATGTGAGTTAGAAAGCCATTAACTACCTTTCCAGTGCGACAACAAGTAGCTTGTATAGAAGGATGCTGCTAATTTCAGTCACTTCTTCCATACCCACATGAGAATCTTAAACAAATAACTTCATTTTAAGTGGAATTTCATGGCTTTGGCAAGTCATTCCTAAAGCACGTACAGATACAAAGCAATCACAAGATATTTTTTACCTTCATTCATATGTAAAGTTGGAATGAGGAATTCTGTAAAACCACACAACATCTGTATTTCCATAACTTGATATTTTTGTGTGAATATTTTGACAAGCAGTCCTTGACTATTACCATTCTTAATGACAAGAGATGAGGGGAGGAGAAGCAGATTGCAGATGTTGATCTGCAAATTTAATGCTAAATATTCTCCCATTCTGGAAGTTTATCATATTACTACACGAATCTTCCTCAGAAAGAAACAGGTATAATGCAGGTCTGAATATCTGTGGGAAGTTCCAGTGTACCTGCCATATTATTGCCTTTAATGAGAAGGACAGCAAAGCAGCTCAGGATATTACATCCATCCCCTGTTCCTCATAAATTCTCTGTGTTTAGAGCTAGGAAGTACAAAGGTAACAGAGTTAGAAACGTGCATTTTACCAGCATGTCTGGAAGGAAGGACAGTCACTGGTACAAGCAGTTTGTTTCTAATAGGCCCTGCTGTGGAAAATTAAAACTCCAGCTCCGCAAGTCTTACCAGTCAGAAGATTCTCCACTCTTATTTTTGGCCTAATTCACTAACAAAGTGAGGTTTAAGCAATTATTCACCAGTTTTTCTCTCAGTCCTTGTAGTAACAACTTAACCTGTTGTCTGGCCTTAATAAAGTCAGCACAGGGGGAGCAGTTTCAAAGATATATTTCCCTTAAGTTTAATGAAATAATGGATAACTCCATCACAGGCACGACCTGCTCTTCCATTGCAAATCCTTCAAGGTATTTTAACAGAAGAAGGGATATAATTTTACTTATTTGTCAGCCTATATTTTCCTGCCTGAATACAGTTACTGTTAGTGAAGCTGTTGGCTTGATACCATTTCATAGATACAGCTCACTCTAAAGGAATATAAATTCCAATCTTTTAACAGTGGCTTTCCCTGACAAATATTTCCTGTGTGTTAGCCTTAATAACCAGTGGGAGGAGGTTTGTGTGTATGGGTTTAATTAAAAATTTTTCACATTTTCTAAACCAGTCTTCAAAAAAAACCCCTAATATTTAATTTTTTAACAAACGTTTTTGCAAGGGAGTTATTCTCCTTGAAAGCACTGTAGCAAGAAATTACAGAATAAGCTACTTTTGACTTTTTACCTGTGTGATAATTTTGAAATTATAAATATCCAAGCAACACAACCCCCTCATGTCACAATGTTTTTTGAGCTAAAGGCTGGTCCTGCACACAGATTAATGAGATCTTTGGAAGATATATAAACATTTCAGCCAGGGAAAGGTCAGGAATATGCCCACCTCCACTTGTGTCCTCTGGTGTGTGTTACATCACCTATTATTACTTCAAATATTTATCATCATTACAAGCTTCAAATCCAAATTTAGGCAGCTCATGCAACTCAACACTGTGTTCTAATCATTAAAATTGCATACAGGAATTCTACCAAGGACTAGCATGTATTCAAAAGAGTAACTGGGAGTAGGGAAATAGTTGTTAAATGCTACTAAAGAAGCAAAATTGCTCAGCCTGATATACTAGAAAATGCACGTATTTCACATCACTGCCTTTTTGCGTATTAGGTCTCTGGAGTCAACTGTGAATGACATCTCAAATTGCTGTGACCATCCAAGGCTGCTGGACCCAGACCAGGCACAACCTCACCCCAGCATTTCCCCTTAAATCTGCTCTCAGACTCACCGGGCACAGCAGAGCTGACACTTCATCAGAATTTGGGCAGGGAGCATTTGGCAGATTGCTCCTACAGTGGGAGGCAAAACAAATGAACTCCATTTTCACAGGATCAAAGGTTTATATGTTGAAGGGAGACGTGGGCACCTTGCTAGCATGAGGAAGCAATAAAACGTGAATTATTATCGCAACAGATTTCGCTTTAGAACATTATATGATAGTTTGGGACTTTGCAAGTTGCAACTCATGAATAGTAAACTGTGATTGATTTGTTTTCCCCACATGGCATCAAATCATCATCACGATATGAGCTCAGCAAAGGCTGTTTTTAATGGGGTAAAGAACTACAGAGATTTCTCATCAAACTAATGTGGAATAGAAAATCTGCTATATTGAAGATATGCTACTAATTATGTAATTAACAGAAACATCCTTCTTAAATCACTGTGCTTTTAATAGGAAAAGTCTCTATTAGTTTTGGTGTTAAGCCTCACTCTCACTCATATCCTCAGAAAGGGCATTGACCTCACTGTCTTTTTCTTGCACTGTCCACAGCTGCAGATTTTATTTGCCATTCTGAAAAGCAGAACATCACAGAAGGGCATCTCATCTAAAGCAGGTAACACTCCCAAACACTGCACAAGAGAGCAGCCAAGCTGGGGAGGGAGACACCAGGCTCGGGGAGAAGGATGCCTAAACACTGGGTGTTACTGTGGAGCATCCCCAGTAACATCTCTGATCTAATCCTGGTGATTGGCTTAAGAAAATCCAAAGAGATCTGTGGCCCAGCAAAAGCCAAATCCAGGTATTTCAAATCCCCCAGTCCTGTGACTCAAGCAGTGGGTTCTCTTTCTTTTAACACTGTGACAGTTATGAAGAGAAAGGAATATACATATATATATATGTATATATATGGTTATAGTTATGAAAGAAAGGAATAAAATCACAAAAGAAATCCCTCACTGGAAATACCAATTTCTTTATAAAACTCCTTATAAAGAAAACTTCATTCTTGAACAGGCCTGAATTGTGAGAAAACACACTAGGCCTATGCAAGGTGACAGCTATCATCCAATCTGCAGAGGAAGAAGTGATTATGAATTCTATTTTCTCATTGACATGTAGTGAATACTGTGATATTTCTGAGTTATAGCTCTCCTGCAGAAGTCCTGTATAGGAGCTCTGAATGCTTAATGAAACAGAATCATCTTTAAACAGTACCTTCCTTTTCGTGCATCCCTCAAGCCCTTCTTCCAATTCCAAACAACTCTGAATTTCTAATAAGCTCACTCACAGTCATCATATCCCAGGTCAAGAGGTGTTTTGGTAACATGTTAGTTCAGACAAACACTACACTTTTGCCTTTGAGGAGGTGACCTGCCATCATAAAGTGATCATGGTGCGGACTAGGGATCGAGGATGTGCTCTATTTCTACACAAAGTCCAAAAGGTTTGTTTTCCAGGAGTGAAAGTCACCTGCTTCAGCCTCTCACAGGGAAACTTTATTAACCTTTTGCCTGTAGAAAGGTTTGGCTTCACTGAAACTGCACAAGTTATGAAAACACAGCTGAAAAAAACACAAACCAAAGTATTCATGTTTTTATTTCAGCCATGAGGTTTGCCATTTAAAAGCAAAACAAACACATGAGGGCAGTTCAACACAGTCTGCAGTGGTTTCAGGACTAGCAGTGAGCAGAAGAATGCTAAAATCCTCAGTTCTCATCCTCTTCTACAAAATCTTTCTGCAGCCTTAGTAAACAAGGGTAAGTCACACAAAGATTTGCTCAGCATCTGTTGATAGCTGTAAGTACTCAGCACTTTAAAAAAACCTCAGATTTTGTCTACAAAGAAGGATCTATTTAAGTGTCATTAATCTGGTGGTTGTTCTAACCTCCTCTGCCAGGACTTGAGGATAATAAACAAAGAAATGTCATAAGAAAAAGGAAATATATCTTTATAAAAACTCTCTCCCTCATTTGCAATGTGAAATGATATTGGAAAAATGCTCTGTTATCACCCACTGCCCCCAGGATATAAACAGGGAGTTTTAATGGATTCATGCAAGAAATACATGGAAGTTTATCCGCTGTAAACAGCTCTTCTTCCTATTCTATCAAAGGCTATTTCAACATCAAGCAGCACAACCACCTCCCCTGGTGAATCCAATTTTGTATCTGCAATCACTGCTCCCAGATGGTGGATATTATCAGTCAAGAATCTGTTTTTAATAACAACTTGTTTGATCTGTACAGCCTATTGCAAGGAGCAGATCCCTCAGGCACAAAATACTGCTCACTAATATTTTGCAATTATCATAAAAGGGGGCTGTACTAAACCCTGTCTTGAAGAGATTCTTCACAAGTTTAATTCAAAAAGAGTAGAAAACAAAACCAGATGCTACATTAGAAGCAGAAGAACTGAATGCCTTCACGACCTCTTTAACAGTGGTCATGGTTAAGGGAGGGTAAATAAAATACCCACAGTAAAAATTAAGTGTTTGCAAAGATAGAAGGGATGGATTTTGCATCAGTGCCTATAAATTTGAAGCAGAAAAAAAAAGTACTGGGTTTTGGGATACAGAGAGCTGCACTATCAGTTACCTGCCCTCACTCCAAAGGACACCAGTTCCTCCACTTTGTCAAAACATTCAGTTTGTGGAATGAACAAGGAACTTGTGCAGCCCCCCATCACACAGCCCTGCTGTATAGTTCCATCAGTCACCTCTGCCCCCAGGAAAGATGATTTAAGAAACCAAAAACCCACGTAATTAAGGGCGACATTACCTAATGGTCACAGCATTAGGTAATCTTGGTTTATAATGGTGACATTACTCATCTTCCCAGGAGCTTACCAATGTATATAAACTCTTAAAATCATTTTGTGTTTCTATTCCACACTTTTAATCAAAGTCCTTTCACTGAAATCAAGCCAACTCATTTCCCACTATCATAAAAGCCTGCGAAATGCTCAGTTTTCATTACATGATGACACCTTTTACAAAAGCTTAGCAAAACAACAGTAACCACTAAAACAGCCCCTTAAGAGAGGCTCAAATCTATGCCGAGTAAAAGGGTTTATAATTATTGCTGTGTTCATCAAAACAAATCTATTAAGTAAACAAATTACGAAACACAATGTTCAGCTCTTATGGAGCTTTCCTTTATGGTTAGCCCAGCACTGGCAGAATTGGACACATTAAAACTCTTCCAAACTGCGAAGGAGAAATTACTCTCATGAGTGAAGTCATGCAGATGATTCCCAGCTGGATAGTTTTCATTTTTCATATTGATATTTGTTGTGCTCAGGGGACACTGGCAGCACAGCATGCAATGGATGGGAAAAAGCTGAGACCACCGCTCTTAATAGCCCTTAAATTCTTTAAAAAAAAAATGGTTCCAGCTCATGTGTGTATATATACACACACACACATATAAATATAATACATATATAAAATATATCTATAAAAATAAAGTGACTATGGGCATTCCTTCTTTGTTAAAGAGGTGGATAGAGAGAGAACTGCAAGGGGTACCACAGGATGCAAGGAGATGGGGATCTATGCTCCTGAAGCTCATCAGAAGCCTTTGCTACAGAAGGAGTTACTCTCACAAAAGTCATCAGAACTGTCTCATCCCCAGTTCCCTAAGGAGAACAAGCAGACCCACAAGGAGAAAGACTGAGATGTGGTAGGAGAGAACAGTTTCACTGTTTTCCCCAGCATGTGTGTTTATTCAGGGAGAATTACTCCCCACTCCCAATTAAAAGCTTACCAGGTTCAGATTTCACATACCAGTCTCCCTTTAAGTTTTTTGAACAGATGGTCACAATAAGAAGCCGTCTTAATTCCGTGGATAAAAATGCCCCTCTGTTACAGGGAAGAGAAACATTTTTCCAACTACTTTTATCTTTTATCAGAACTGAGCAGCAACTGAAACGAGCGAAAGGGAGCTGCAGGTTTCTGTGCTTGCAGGTTTCTGGAGTTATTTTTGCAACCCAAAACCCCAAATGTGGTCTTCAGATTAGAGGACAGAAATGGGATCAGGAACTGGAGAGTCATTTTCATGGCTCAGGGGATTTGCTGTGCACCACTGGTCAAATCTCTTAACCACTTTGGTCCTCACTTGCTTGTATAATCGAGTTGCTTACACTTCATAGCCCTGACTGTGATGGGGGTAAAGCATTATTAAGGCACTTAAAAATCCCCATAGCAAGGCACTCAGAGCAAATACAAACTACACAATTATTGGCCTAATAGCATTGTAGTCCTCAGCACTTACTGTGTTACTGGTGTGTGTTAGGATGTGATCCCTCAGGTTTTGGCTTTTGGAGCTCTAAAGCCACCTCAACACCATGACAGGTTTCTCAGTGCTGCCTTGCCTGATCTCAGCAATGAGGCAGGAAATTTCTGGTGCAGAGCAACAGAAGTTTTTCACAGGTCACCACCACAGGATTTGTGTCTAATTCCCCCACTGGAAACACACCAAAGGTGTCCTGTACTCACTGACTGTGCAGCCTGCCTATTGTTGCTGTGTGTTTGGTTTTGTGGTTTGTTGTTCTTTTTTGGGTTGTTTTTTGTGGGTTTTTTTGTGGGCTGACTGTGTGGGGGAAAGTCCTTAGGAAATTTAAGCCACTAAGGAAAGCTTAACTACCCTCTAACTTATGAGATATACAAAGGCAAACCACCTATGAGTTTCTTGGAGTGCTCCCAGCACGCAGAACTGATGGCCCTTGCTCTACCATTGCCACACCCCTGAGAGAAGCCAGCAAGTGCCACCACGAGAGGAAGGGGTTTTCCACTAAACCATCAAAACTAACAAAAACCCCAGTTCTTCTCAGCTGGCAGCAGAGAAGTAAAGGCTGCCTATGTTTTTCTGACAGTTTTTAAGAAGAAATTCACAGTTTAGGGTCCCAAAATAACTTTAATCCCATGCACATTAAAAAATACCCCAATGCTATGACAACACAAGAGAGTTAGCAAGAGATAAGCAAATTTTGTTTAATACATTTTCACAAGAGCACACATTGCTACACCAAATTCAATACAGCGAGCTCTGCATTTATAAACCATGAGCAAAGTCATGAAGATGAGATTACTTTTTTTTCCCCCCTTTTATTTAAAACTGAGATTCCTATGGTTCCAAGAGCTCAGATTTTACTAAGAACAGCAAGCACTGCTAGACTGCCATCACTGCAATCAGCTTAACTGCCAAGGAACGTGCAGCAAAGCAGTCCCAGACTCCTTCCCCTCTGCTCAGTTAACTTCATTTCTGGGGCTGCCTGCTGCCTTTTTTAAAAGTTGAGTTATTGCACCAAGCCCTGAGGTGGCTGCCTGCTATCAGTGTAAAAATAGCCGTGGTACCCACAGATACACCCTAACACTCATTTCTTCAGGAAAAGAGAGTGTTATCCCCACCTTGCAGGAGACCAGGGAAAGCACCACTAGTTTAAATTACTTGCTCAAGGTCACAGAACAAAAATTAGCAAGTCAAAGTTTGAGTCTACTTCTGTTACCCAGCCCATGGTGATATTTCTGCTCTGATCCTATATCACTGCAGTTGTAATGTTTCGCTAACTACTAATATTTTTAAACACAGATAAGCAGTTATAAAACGAACTGAACTAAGAAAAGAAGCAACATTAAATTTTATTACTTTTGACCAGAGGCATCAATACCCTTTTTTTTTTTTTGCAGTGGGGATCCCACCAGATCCCACATAATATTGTCACTGATTGCCACTTGAAATCCTTTTGGCTGGCAGAGTCCATCAGTTCAGCAGTTGATGTACAGCTGTTGGAAATTATTTGACATTTACTGCTTCAACCTTGACTCTTTAAATAAAACAGTAATTCTCTTAATATCACTGAGATGGTTCCTCCAGTTAGTACAGGAATAGGTAAAGCTATCTAAATGCACATGAGCTGATTTAATCATATTTGTTAAAAGGAAGGTGAAAAGAAATTAAAGAAAAATAAAACAAAGCTGATCCCTTAGCCAGGAAAAAGAGAAAAAGAAGACACATGGATTTATTTTACAACTGCAGGCTAAAGTCATATTAATTTTATTGAAATCGTGGTATATGCTGGTACCAGAAGGAATTACTACAAAAGATTCAAATCCTAAATCAAGCCCTGCTTCAAGTAAGGTCACTGGTGACAGGAGGAAATACTCTGGAGATGTGTAACCCTCATGGACACACACAAATAATGGAAAGGGGTGGCCCTGCACCAGCATAGAGGTGACCAGCACTAAATTGTCTACAACAATGTAATTGTCCCATAACACTACTCAGATTTTTAAACCAGAATCTGCTGAAACTTCACAGTTTTTCATGTTTCATGAGAGCTGCACTGAAGGCTCCATTTGCTGTAAATGAATTCTGTTCGTGTCATCAAGTCTGACCTTCCATCCCTCTTCCATATCTTTCTATACACATTAGGTCATTAATCTCCAAAGCATCACCTACAGTCCACATGTGCTATTTAACATCACTACAATACTGCAGAGCACTTAGTTTCATCATCCCAGCATAACTAACATTTGAATTGCTGGAGAAAAATACTGTGATTAAGCAATAATCAGGTTTTTGTCACAGTTGTTGAAATATTACATTGAAGAGTTAGATTTTCCTTCCAGAAATCAACAAGGATGCTTTGAATTTACACTACAGCAAAACCTAAATAGAAGAAAACACCAGCATCCATTGTCACAGAGCAAGTTTGACAGTGGTTGAAAAGCTCTGGTTTTGTGACATGGGGATCAGTTTCTCACATGGAAGGATCAATGTCTTCCAAAAAAGCTTCATTTTTCTTCAGCTTCACTTTACATACAAACCAAAATCACTTTGCAAGAATGTGGTCCAGACCACAGGACAAGAGGAATCCACTCACTGCTGCAGGGCATCACCCACAGTAAAAATATTTGGGAAGCAAACCAGATCTTCTGAATATTTAACCCCATAGACTTTCAGTGGAGATTTGTATCTTATTTATCTTCACACTAAAACCCTACTCTTGACCCTAAATAATACTTCAAAACATACTTGTATTTCTGGACTGAAGCACAGCTGTATCCCACGGCCTCTGGCAAGCCCAATGCACATGGAATTTGGGAAGCTGTGCTCAGCTGAGCCTCACGTGAGCCCAGGTTTTATGATGGACCAGAGAAGGAAGACAAGCTAACACTGAAAAACAGGTGCAGCACCCAATTTGAGCCACTTTGTCCTATTTAAAGAAGCTTTTTAAGAATCCTCAGGAGAACTCTAATTGCCATTGCAAACATGGTGAAGCAACGGGTTCCAACAGACTTCTCCAACAAAATTTAACATTTATGTTTTAAATGGACAAGCTGCAGAACAGGTAAAGTCCTTAACTGCACCTGAACAGCAGTACTGGCAGAAGACTGAGAAAACACTTAAAATGTTTTCAGGGCAAGGGAAGAAAAAAAAATATATGACTGCTGATTTAAAATCCCTTTTATGGCTACATTTATTGCTGTTCTTATTGTAATGTCTAGGCTTGCTCTGCTGCATGAGCCTCAGGCCTCTCTTCCCATCAACTTCAAACAGGGAATTTATTACAGAAATAAGTGTGGCTTTCGCCCAAAAAAGTACACTCAGAGTAGTGCTAACTGTGAGCAGCCCTAAATACAGAATGCTCACAGCATAGCCCATTAAAAGCCAACCTAACAAAGCTAATAAGCAACTATCCCAGCTACTGAAAACACTCAGTAGTGCAGATTTTCTTTACAAAGCTGCAGTTTATTTTCAAATCATCAATGTTATAATGTGTGAAAAGAATTCCAATAGTCCAGAGATCGGATGTTTTGCTGGTGCCAACAGGTTCCTACCCTCTCTGTGCATCTGGTGGAACCCTTATTAATGGGACATGAGATAGATTTCAAGTCCACAGGATCAGAACAAACAGGAATAAATGATGCAGCATGCCTAGGGACAGGCTTCCTTTCAAGCCAGTGACAGCTGAAACAGCCTGGCTTTGGTATCTTGAAGGGTCAGAGATAAAATGGGCCCTCAGCAGCTGGAGAGGAGTCCCAGGGCAGGGGATGTTTTTAACCTCTGCTGTGAGTTTCCAACAGAGGAGAACAGGAGATGATAAAAATGAGGATGTAACGAGCCACTGTGTCTCGATGGCTCGAGATAGACTTGACACTGCCAGGACAGCCATATCAGCCTGAAATCGTGCCAGCTCTATTAGGGAGCACAAACCACATTCCATTCAATGTCAAAAAGGAAACAAAATAGAGATGTGCTCTGGGTACCAGCTATGGCAAAGACACAGATAAGGAGTGTTCTGCATTCAGCTCTGAATCTGAGCTTTTCACTTTCCTGACCTTGGCAACAGTTTGGATCTCAGAAAACTGAGAGGATTTAATATAATATCTTATTCCTGTAATTCCTTTTAATTAAAGAAATTAAACAAAATACTGGTTCTTTAATCTTTTCATACCTGCCATATTCCAACCAAGAGAAAGCTATTTCTTTCAAGACTTTCATGTCTACTATGCCTTGACTCCTATTCTACAGGTCTAAACTTGAAACATCTGTAAAACAAGATGGAGATTCTGGCACTGTTACAGTTCACGTTTAGGCTTTGAAGAGTTCAGAGGGGTTTTTACTGGGAAAAAATTAAATCAATATTTAGAGCTGACACTTATTTGGGCTGTTTATTATACATTACTAATTTATTGTTAGATTCAAATTTTTCCACTGGGTCCAGAGGTGTTTCTTTGTCATCCCACACCCTCATCTGACCTCTTGAGTTCTGATTTCTCCCTCTGATTCTCTCTATTTTACGATCCTGCATTGCCACAGGGCAATGTCCACTCTCCACACACACCTGGATCAGAACATCCAGCTGATGGGTCCAGGAAAGGAAACAGCACTGCAAGTTTCTGGCTGCAGAGAAGAGGAAAAGACCCACATGGGGAATAAAAAGCCAGGAAGTACATCAATTGATTAATTTTTCCAGTTATTCATTAAAACTTGCATATATTTAGCCTCTCAATATCACACAGGCTCCTTATACAACCAGAAAATGTCATTCTTTCCGATTTCAGTCTGGCACAAGTTTAAATTTGTGCAAATTGATCACCCCAGAAATAACAATGCCATGACAACAGTTAGAGGAAAGGAGCTAGAAAGTCTCTGTGTGGTGTTACACCACAGCACAGGCTCAAAGCTAATGGAAATACTCGAAAACGAGCTGGACTTCCTCCTGCTGCTGCTATTTGTAGAGTTAACTGTTTTCACAGGCTCACAAGGTGATGAGTATATTTACAAACATGCTGCTTAAAAGCAGAGACCCCTCACTCCCTGCTTTGATTCTAGAGGAGAGCGCAGCTGCCCAAAGCACACCCAGGCCAGCTGATCTGTACATCCCTGGTCACGTCCTCACTATCCCACCACGACAGCTCACATCAGACAACAACAGACTGGACATCTACTGGGTGCTCTGTATTTTAATAGTATCATAGGTAACTCTGGCTATTCTCTAAGTTTAAAGAGTTACCCAATAAACCCCCCCTTGTCAGTATATTAGAAGGTAGCAACAAGCTGTGCTGCTCAACACTCAGTTATATCAAGATTCCTATACCTGGAAGGCAATCTGGATCCAATCTGTTCCCCATACTATTATCTTCCCTCAAGACATGATAGGGGAAAGTACAGCCTGTTCTTCCTGTGCTCCTCTGTGCTTCCCCAAACTTCTTTTGCAACCATTTCTTCTAGAAGGTGACACAGGGTGACCACTAAGTACCAGATACACCTTCATCCCTGGTTTGGGGAACACAAGTGTCTTCTACTGCACATGGAAATGGAACCATAAGGAGGCACCTAAAGACTGAATCCCATCTCCAGCAGGACAACAAGCCTGTGGACTGGATCAGAGCCTTCCAAAGAGATGGGCACAAGCACAGGCAGCCAAGAGACTCTGAACACACTTGGAGCGGAGGTTGTAAGCAAGATCGTCAACCAAGCTCACCTGAAAGGCTGCCCACTCCAGAGCAGCACACCCCTGCTTCAGAGGATAATCAGCCTCTGCAACGTATCCCTAACTTCCATTCATTCCTGCAGCCACATGAAGTGATGCCTGACCTTTGCAGATTAAGAGAAGCAGAGCGAGGTGTTTTAATGCCATGATCACGCTGTGTGGGCTCTCAAATCCCCACAGAAGAGGCCAACACTAACTGTTGTTTCTGTAATAGCTTCATCAAAATCAGCGCACAGCACCACAAGCCAACTCTGATAACACTTCCATATCCATTCACATGGCAAGAAAAACGGGGAGAAAGGAGAGGAGCTATTTTGCAGGATGTGAAAATGGAGCCTATAGCAGTGACGTACTGCGGAACTTGTTATTTTCTCTGTAGAAATATTTCATGTCATGCCTCTGACCCGTGAAAATAGTTTAACAGGGAACATTCCAAACTGATTTTTACAGTTATTTTTTTGCCCTCAGGACTGAAGTATAAAAGTAACCAGACAATTTGTGCAGCTTCTGGTAAAAGAGATGAAATAAAAAAGGCCGCTATTAAACAGCTTTATAGTGACTACTCTATGCTGGAATCATCGTACGTATATTAATATAATACCGCTGCCTTCCGCTTGCCTCAGCCCTAAAGTGATAAAGATAACTTTTTCCAGTTTATCCCAGCAATTGCCTGAAGCAATGAACAGTATATTTACATACAGCACAGGGCATTTGTGGGGTTTAGTGAGGGAATACCATTTAAACAAGCACATGTACATTTTACATATGCATTGCACAGCACCTTTCTCTGCCTGCTGTACCATTTATATTTTATAGGAATCTTTGCAGCTCTAGGAGCCCGGTGTTAATTTGAACGCTGCAATCCTGCAGAGAAGGATGGCATTTGGGTGTTTTTGCTCTGTGATTGCCATCTTGTGGCCACAGAAACCCGTCCTGCTCCGTGTTCGCTGCTCCAAAACAAATCCACCTTGGAAAACGTAACCTTTTGGCTACTCCTTGAGCTGGAAGGGATGATTTAGAGCTTTGGCTGTCAAAGAGACAGGTTGTGGTGTCTTAGTGAGCAGCTCAGCCAACCTCCCCGGCCCTGTGCAGGTAAATATTGGTGAGGAAGGATGAAGCTGAGCTGCTCCACGGCTTCAGGACACCTGCCACAGGGGCAGGAGCCAACTCTGCTTTCCCAAGAGCAGGGGAACTGCCTCTGGTTGGTACCACTAATGATATGTTAAAGTCATTGTTTGATGATGAATTAAAACACAGCTGAGGTCACAGTGCAAGTCACCACAAGAAAAGAGTTCAGCAATTCCCACAATAAGACCCTTTATCCTTGTATCATCACCCCCGGGAAAGCACACATATATTGCTTTAAGTGCCATTTAGCATCTGTTGATTGTAACCACATTAAATACCATTTGATGAGCATCTAGTTGTGCTTAAAAAATACATCTCTTCAAATATGTACATTTCAGAATATGTTGGCTTGGATTCACACACTGCTACACAGCATAAGCAGAGAAAAAAATAAATAATTTTATTAATATTTCCACCCACAGAGTGCCTTGCCATGGGTTTAGGGCATTTTATACAGAGAGACACCACAAATCTGAAGCCAAATGAGACTTTTCTGCTGTGGTTATAAAATTTATCATGCAAAACATCATTTTATCCATGCCACCAACTGAGTATTTTGATCCTTGCTCTCAGACTCATTGTGTAGTTTAGCACATCTCCAGCATGAAATATGAATACATTGTAATTCCAACAACCACAAAACCCAGAGGCTGGAGCTTGGAAGGATTCCCAGCAAGAACTGCGAGGCAGAAAAATCACCCAAACTCTTTAATGCTCATTAAAGGGACAAATGTAATTCAGTCTTAAATTCCACTAAAAGGTTCCAACCAAAAGGGAGCCTTAAGGCTTCCTAAAGCAGAGTTGAAAGGTGAAACAAACAAACCCACACAAACCCAACAACAACCTCTCCTTTAGAAGTTGCCCTCTAGACTGGGCACCCTTCTAGATCCCAAAGTTTTCTGAACCCCTTATTGTGTTCTGGTCTTTTCTGAAAGCATCCACCATATCCACCCCACAATGTGTTTTTATTTTAAGAATTCTTATTTTAATGTGTGCTTGCAGGTGCTATACATAAAAAAATAGTTTGAAAAAACCCACCACCTCTGTATCCCAAGGACTCATATGAAGGGAGACACATGCAGATAATGGCTCTTCCTTGGCTCTCCCAACACCTGTTATACTCCAGTTTTATGTCCTCTAGGGCTTCTCTGATTCTGTCCAATTATGCCAGTTCTAGCAACAAATTACAGCACCTATATATCTTGCCCCTTCTATGTCCATACACCACTATGGCTAAAGCAAAATACCACAAGACAATTTTCCCTATTTCATCCCTATTCTGGGATCTTCCAGTCAGCCTCTTTTAGCCTCTCCTTTTCCAAAGAACTGTCTGGAGAAACAGAAACATCTGTTAATGGTACCAAACCCTTTCAGCCAGGGAATGGCATTTGCAATCTCACAGCACAGATCAATATGTAAGTGCTTTCAGAATGAAAACAACTTAATTATTCCACCCAAGGCTCACACACAAGAACAGACTCGGTTTAATTATTTTGGGGAGATCAT
This sequence comes from Platyrinchus mystaceus, assembly GCA_035041135.1. Classification (NCBI taxonomy): domain Eukaryota; kingdom Metazoa; phylum Chordata; class Aves; order Passeriformes; family Tyrannidae; genus Platyrinchus; species Platyrinchus mystaceus. The sequence continues at coordinate 5,504,754 of JAWWLV010000046.1, forward strand.
TTATTTGTTCAAAGAAGAAAAAAACAAAGACCAAATACATTAGGTAGACCTTTGTCTTGAGATCAGTACTAACCCAACCAAGCACAAACCAGGATGGCATTTAGTGCTTCAGGATCACCCTCCTTTACCTGCTCCAGAGCCAGGAGGGAGCAAAATCTACAGTTAAGCCTGAAAGGAGAAAGGTCTGCACACATACAGACACAAACACCACTTTCCTCCTCCCTTCAGGAGCTCTCAGCCTCCCTTTCCTGCTCTCACTATTGAGCTTAACAGAGGACTTGTAGACCTTAAAGTTCCCTCCTCCTCTCCTCAGCACCCCTCTGGAGAACAACAATTCATATGAAGTTCACGAAGAAGGAGCACAAAGCTTCAGGCTGGCAGTTTTTCCCCATCTCTTTCCAAAGCTCCTGTGTAAGCAGTGAGAACATCAAGTTTGGGTTGCAATCCAAGCTGCTCCTTATTCATCTTCTATATGACATTTGTAGCTTTGACACTCAGCCAAACCCACCCAATTAATGGGTCTCTCTCCTACAGCACAGATACTCCATAATGCTCAGATCAGACTCAATTTGTTTGCAGACAAAAGGCAGGAGAACTTTAAGTGTGGATTTCTCTCTTTGTGAAAAAGGGACTTGGTTTGTAAAAAACAAACCAAAAAACAAACACAAAAAAAAAAGGTTTTGCAGTACCTTAGAGAAAAGTGAGGAAAAACTGTATTTTAAGAGGCAACTAGTAACAGAGGTAATCAAAAGCCACTCACAATCCCACACCAAATCTGTCTGCAGCTATGCTTCAGAAATCCAGGGACAAAGCAGCAAAGGGCAATGGGGGAGCTCAAGGCCATCCCTGCACCCCCACAGCCCCGGTGCTGCACAAGAGCCACTGTCCCTGCTTCAGGAATTCCCCAAAGAACAATGTGGGGTGCTGTTTTAACCCTTAAAAGTTTTTTTTTAAGTGACCTAAACCAAAGAACTTCTTTCAATAGACAGAATTCAGATCGACTAGGCAGAAGAATGATGTGAAGAGGGGTCTATAAACACGCTCCACACACACTTGCTCCAAGGCTGCAGGAAAGAGCCTGCTCTGCAAGGATGCCTCATCCCTCAAGCTGCTCTAGTTCTTCAGAAAAACAGCTCTTTCAGTCCCCTGAGGGGATGAGCAGCACCCTACTCCCAGTCACCCCAGTATCAGCTGTCCCTACTGGGCCCTGCTCCCTCCCCTGGGAGGAGGCAACTCCAGCGATCAGGCTGGTCCCTCTCCCCTCTGGCACAACAAGGAGAAGGCAAAGACAATCTTCCCCTCCACTGCCCAGACACTCCCTTCTCTAAAGGAAAATAAACACACAAACCTCAAAGCAAATAGAGCTAATATATTCTATCAAACTCCTATTCAGAAAGGTTCCCTCAAGTTCAAGAAAACCAAGGGCTCCGAGTCAAAGTCATAATTGAAATCAAGCTTTGGAGGCTGTGGATAGCTGGGATTGGAGAAAACACCCTCTGACCTCACCATCACCTTATCCCCAAGGAATGGAGATCTTGGAATTATACCTCAGTCTCTTGGCAATCAAACATCAAGGGGGCAATGGCACAGGGACACACCCTGGTCAATCCCCAGCCCCAATAACAGTGACAGTGCAGCATCCGGAGCATTTACCCCACAGAAGTGATGGGGACATTAACAATTCCAGCAGGGAGAATTGTTTAAACAAGGTAACTCGAAGGTCTCCCTCTGGAGGACCACACAAATCATAAGCTGCGTTTCTCAAGGACATTCAAAATGCCACAACGTAACTTCTATCAAAGAAAGATAAACACAAAAATGAGATTAGTGATGTCCAGCACTTTGACATGTGATGTGATCCAAAATTAATGTGAGCAGCAGGAACAGTAAAAGAAATCCTAAATATACTGATGTAGTTTTCCCTGTAATTTCAAGAGGTCCAGAAACAAGAAATTAGTCTTTTCCTCCACATTCTCCCTTCCAAGTGTGACCTCAGAAACATCAGAAAGAGGGTTAGTTGCATTTTATGTATGATATCCTTGGAAGATTTTTTTTCCCCCCTCTTGTAGGGACAGGGGAAAAAAACCCCACCGAATTATTTACTATTAATTTAGTTTGAAGAGGAAAACAGAAGGTAAATATCTTTCCTAATAAACTTCCAGTACTCTGCCAGTGATGTTTACTGTTGCTACTAGTAACACATCCTGTCAAGCAAAGCATTTCTTTTAATTGGCTTAGTGTGTGTGTGACCAGTTTGCTCCTGCAGATCTTTTATACACCAATATAATTTCCCTGCAAACTTTTATGTTCATTACTCATTCAGGTTCCTTTTCCTTGCCCAAATTCCCAATATTAATACATAGATATTGCTGGGTAACCACTTTTCCTAGACCTTAACCAGAACTTGGAAGCAAAGCACTATCTGTACACAAGAGAGCATGAAATGGATATAGATTATAAAGCAAAAGTCTTCAACAGTAACAAATACACAATGATTGAATAACCAATTTTCTGGACAGATGATATTTGGGGCGATTAATTTTAGTTGCAAAAAAAAAGATTAAGTGTTAACTGAAAGCACTACAATATTGTTCACTTGGTTATTTTTCCAATATCAAGAAAGAAATGGATGCATTTCATTTAGAGCTTCTAATTTACACATATTAATCTTATTAATATATACAGATTACTGAAAATCTTCAGGTTTTACTTGTGGATTTCACAAGTGGATTTCTAGACGGCCACATAAGCTCTGAATCCTGGCTCTCAAAATAAGACTGACCTCAACCACGAGCTCCATCAGATGGATGTTTCTTTTTCTGAATTAAGAAGATCATCCTCCCCTTTTCAAAGTACCATTTATAATTTTAGTTGCTTGCAATATTCGAGTGTACTGCATGTGTACAAACAGTGCATAAAGGAAAATCAGCCCAATTTCTCTGTGTGTGAAAACATTTCTAGAACTTTAGGTCAGATTGTATTTGATACGGTGTTTCAGGCATTAACTAGACTTTATTTAAAAGCACAAACTCTTAATTAGATTTTACTGAATGCACTTTTACCTGTCTTTTATCTAACGTAGAAAAACCAGACTTGACTCTCTGAGTCTTGCAAAATTAAGAGACCTCTGTGAAGATTTTCAGTGGGAGCTTTTAGAAAGAACAAACCACAAACCAACAGCTTCTGCTAATGAAAGATGCTGCTGTGTCACAACACAAGCCTGATGGAGAGGCTATCCATGAACACGTATCACACCTTTGCCCAGTGTTTGAAGACCCTTGTAGTGATAAAATGAATGATATTATTCAGCTGGTTTGCTAACCTGTATTTACACTGGCTCTGAAAATGCCAGTGTTTTCCCAGGTGCACTGCCCTTTTCCCAGGCTCTATCATTATTAGCTTGTTACACCCCAGTGATTTCAAAACCCTAACTTTTTGTTCCTGTCATATTCGCTATTTTATAATCTTTAAAAGAAAAGGGAAGGGAAGGCCATAGTAGCCTATAAAATATTATTTACTCAATAGGTGGATGGTTTCTTTCAAGCAGTCACTACCTACCTTCCACAGCTACAAATAGAAATGATGAAGTACAAGAAACCTTCACACAATTCTTCTGAAAAATGCAGCATTTCTGTGAACAATAACTACCTCCAATATCTCTTTCCTCATTCCCATAAAAACTTCTATTACCCTTTTTCCTTCCCCTAAGAAGATGGGAGAGCACATATGCCAGTGGCTGTACTGTGCATCAGTACAAGAACATGGTATGGGGCTGGAGCCTGTATCCTCAATTTCTGACTGAACCAACAAATAAAATCAACATGGAAAGGGAGAAAAAAAAATATTGGAAGATTGATATCCCAATCTTACAGGTAATGTGCTTGCATATAAGAGGAAAGATCACAGAGGAGCTTTTCCATACAAATATCTATCTAGCACTTAGAGAAAAAAACAGGAAACTATGTTGTTATCTGGACAATATGTTCCTGTGAGGTTCAGTCTGGAGCACAGGGAATGCAGATAATACCTGTGGACAGACTGCCAATAAAATGCACAGGTGAGTTACTCCTGTGATATAAACCATCCCCACCATACTCCCTCCAAAAGAGCTCGATACCTTCATTCCTAACTGCAAAACCACTGATATCTACAGTTGGAAGGCTCTGTCAAACCAGAATTGCTCTATTAGCAATAAATTAGAAGTTAAACACTTGCTAGGTCTGGGGATTTAGATGAGGAACACAAAATGGTTTTATCAAACTAATTTCTTCATTTAACAAATGAAGATTCCTAAGTCCTTTGCATTTCGAATCACACTCTTACAGTTTTATCTTTAAGAAGTAAAAAAGATGATTGCAGAGGGCTAAGGCAGGTTTACTTTCCTGGTGTTCTTCAGAATGGATATCTTGCATGATTGAGCAGAGCTTTGTTCAATTCTCAAAGCAATTTACTAGAATTGAGAACAGAACGTTTGGTAGAGCAACTTGTTCAGTCCTGGATGATTACTTCTTATTCCAAAACAATTACAATAAAGGGAAAATGGGTTGTGTTCCTGTAAAAATATGACTCTTTCCAAATAGCAGCAGAGAAACACATGGATACACAGTCACAGCCACAGAGCCCACTAAAGAAAACAGAGTCAGCCCATATTTTGCCAAGTACACCGAATTAAAACTCATTGAGTTCTTCAATTTTAGTAATTTTACAAGAGCTATATGAAGTAGGATATATGCCATCCAGTAATCAGAAGTGTACTTTTTCCCATTCTGTGTTATTAGCTCTAATTCCATGCACATTGGAAGTAGCTGGTGCAATGCTGAACCACAACAGAAGCAGAGCCAGGGTATTGCTTGGGACTGAACCTCTGATTATTGGATCAAAGAAAATGAAAAGCCATTGCTTTGCACTGCACTTGTTCCACTGACAAAGGACTTCTCCCAGCTCTGGAAATAGGAACTTTCAATTAAAAAGCTCTGGGTTGTGTTCCTCATAGCACTGCATACTATTTACTCTCTAGAACTGCAAATAGGGGAAGGAAAGCAGCTTCAATTTTCAGAGGCTTCTGTAACTGTAAATGAAGTCTATTTGGAAAATTGAGACCTCATCAGCTTCTGTCTGAGGAGGGGAAGCAAGGGATAAATTCATTTCAAGTCTGTGATAAGGTTATTGAATGAAATGAAATACAATAAAAATCATTTAGCAGTCAGAGAAAATGTAAAGAGAGACAGAGAGGTTTGAACTCTTAAGCTCTTCATTCAGGCAGTCAAATAGTCAGCAGAATTTTAACCTTTGCATAAATAGCTTGCTTTCCAAAATTTATTAAGCCAACAGCACATCAGATATATACAATGCAGTCACATTCCCAACACACCAACACAGAAATACTGTTCTGTATCACAGGGTTTGATATGACCCCCAAAGACCACAGAGCTCCCCATTTCCCTAACCCACTTGTCTATCTACAGCACCTGGAACAACATAGGGCAAGTGAGACTTGAAAAAAAACAGCCTGTGAGCTTGTAGATTTATAAGGATCAAGGAGAATTAGAGATGTACCCACGTGTGGGTCTGTCAAGGAATCCCAAGGACGGATTCCAAGGCTCCAGGTATTTGCCAACAGCAAGTTCCTTAAGGGGAAGAGGCATTCCTACATGGCAGGAGGATGATAAACAGGCTTGGGGGAGGATACAGTAAACTTCCCCCTTTTCCCAAAGTTCTTCTGCATAACAGTCTCTTCAACAGAGATGGAATCCTCCCCACCTGTGGCTTCAACCCAAAGTGCCTCACCTGCAAGTGACTGACCTGAGAACATTTTGGCCCACAAGGCACTGGCTGTTCCCAAGGCTTCATAAAAACACTGAATGTTTGCAAAAGTCACTTTATCAGAAGACAGAGGGCCACATCCCTTCACCTTCACAGTGCACAGACGTAAATGACAACAGAGTACAAGAGAAAGTACAGAGTACAGGAATGACAGAAAAGGAGCAAACTCTGAGGATAAATGGATATTTTAACATCTGTGTTTCTCTCTCATTTACATCTCTGGGCAAAGACTGCCAGCAAGGCAGCTAATTAGTGCTAAATCCGGTGAGCAATTTTTGGATGATGAGTATACCTGTCCATAAAGAAACAAAATGAGACCAGCAGCTTATTTTGCAGGCTGGAATGAGCAGCATCAAGTGGTGATTATTTTCTGTCTGTGAATTAGAAACTGTCTGGGAGAATTAAAAATATTTGGAGTCCATGCCCTACCATACCTCCTGAGCCAGTTTTGGCTACCAGCCCTTCCCTGGTGTGTCCAGCCCAGCAACAGACTCACACTTTGCAAGTCAGAATAAGCTGCAGTACTCGTAGCAACATGGCAGCTTTGCAGTGGTTTTGTCTCTCCAATAGATAGATCTATATATCAACTAATTAGGTGTGGTTGAAATGCTGCTTGTTGAATATTAAAATGTCTGGTTTTGCTGCCCATTTGTGCAGAGGAGCACGTGCTGTGTCAGGTTGCTGCAGT
>JAWWLV010000046.1:5513255-5526357 GCA_035041135.1 Platyrinchus mystaceus
CTCTGAGGCTGCTCATATAGAGCTGCCCCAGCACAGCTGTGCCCAGTTAACCTGAGGACCAGTTAACTGGCACAGCCTTAACGAGTTCAACCTGGCCTTGCTCCAGCACAGACCCATCAGTGTGGCCATTTCTAAAATTCCATTGGATGGTCACAGTTCTTAGGGCAAGTAAGAGAGTGTTTTTGCCCGATATGGCGAAAAAATCGGGTGCTGTAATTAATAAATAGTCTGAAATGCAGAAATATGTACCTGCTCTTTATGAATTGTGCAGGAACAAGACCCAGTCTCATGATTTTGATTTTTTTTTTCATTTTTTTTTAAAGGGCTTGCTGAATCAATGCTCTATTTGCAATTTTGGAAGTGAATAATTGATATTACATAGGTCTTAAGTGTTTAAGCCCATGAATACTCCACTCAGTGAGTGCAGGAAGTGAAAGAATGAAGCCCAGGCTCTCTGTAACAACATGTGATTCAAATTTCTCCTCCTGACTCCAGCCAGAGCACAGGTTTTCAGCATCTCAAAAATCAAGGGTTTCTGCTGTCTGAAACCATGACCCCATGAACTTTTATCCAACCAGAAATACCTGAAATATCCAGCTAGGTAAAAACCTCAGAATAAGGTATAAATATGAATAATGAATAAAATGCACAACTCCTTAAAATACTTTTAAAAATTCCATGCATTCATGATATTGTGTGACATATAAATAAACATATACATCTGAGTTCTTTAAAGTGATCTCACTTCTGCTACTACACATGTACAAGTGTATGCTCTGGCAATTAATGATGCTTATAAATGCTGTGTTACCACTCTGTGCAGGGACTAGCACTTCATATTTATGAAGTCTTAAGTAATTTTGCCTAATAAAGTTAATGAAGTATATGCTAGCAGTTGGAGTATATCAATCTCTTCCCTTTTATCACAATCTATATAAAATCATTACCATAAAAATTTACTAAACTCAATTTCTGCAAGTTTTCCTCTCTAGCCCTTCTTACCAGGCTGATCTCTGGAGGAGTTAGGCTCTAAGTGGTATTGTCACGTGCTTGACAGAAACGTGTGCTCTATGTCCTTGAGAGTGAAGGTTCATTTGGTATCAAAATGCAGGAAAAATATGAAGGTAGAAAACTAATGAAGCAATGACATGCTCATCAGGAACATAATCTAAGTGGAAAGTAGCCCCATTAAAACTGCTGGCAAACTTTGCACATGCTTAAACTGTTACCAGCGTTAACAGCAATTATGTGCCTCATATTTTTAGATTAAGGGCTCTGGCTGAGGTAGAGGCTTCCTGAAGTCTCCTCTGAGTCTGCCTGAAAGCACAGAAGAGGTTCCCAGAGGGTAGACTTGGGGAAAGGCAGAAAAACCTGTGAAATTGGGGATTCCTTAAAGCATCAGCCTGGAGCAGCCGCAGGCTGCACAGCTTTTGATGGAGCAGTAGCTGGATCCACACCCAGGGCCACCCCAGACCTGTGGTACCAGCTCTCTCTCATTAATTATCACAGACTGAAATACTGGTGTCCAGAGACACCCAGTGCCTGAAAATCTTGCAAACTAGAAGCAGTAGAGGAAAAATGAGGGGGTTTGTCCTCCCCTTGAGCGTCTTCCCTGCATTGAACTGCTGTCTTGTGTTTCATCTGTAGCATTAACCTTCTCCTTATCCCACAGCCCTTTGCCAATCCTTCTGCAGCCTCCTTGCATAGAAAAGCATCCAAATAACATCCTCTTGCATCCAACCAGGATAACAGAAGCTCTTTCATGGCAAGAGCAAAGACTGTTCACGAGGCTCAGCAAGGAGTGCCTGGCTGGGCTGTCCCATGCTGAGCACATCAAGCAGGAGGGTCTGGGCAGGGGTTCCCTCTCCTGCAGAGCCCTCCATCAGAAACATGTTAATTACTGTAGTTAAAACTTAGTAAAATCTTCCAGAGCTGGGAATGTAGGATACCAGAGGCCTGACCTGTTCATTAATTTATCATATGTGCTTCACCTTCATTTGTTCTTGGCGATGTTTTGCATAAGCACACACAGGTTTCTGAGCTGAAAACATGCTGGAAAATGTTGGATTTACTCTATGCAGCTAAAATACCAAATCAGCTGTGCCAGCTTCAGAGCTTCACATCCTTTCAGAGCTCAAACACCCACTCATTTATTATTCTATTTGGAAAATCTTGCATGATACTCAGACTTTCTCCCTCTGGGGGAAATCAGCATATGGCAAAGGCAGGAGTAAAGCAGTAAATGCATTCAAGTGAAGTCCTGTTCCACTGGTTTAATTGCTCTGAGGTGAAGACATGATTTGCTGGAGGATCTATTTGCTGGAGGATGTGTTCAAACAAATCAGTGAGCTACTATGGCTAATTTTAAAGGCCCAAAACCACAAGTTCCAGAGGTATCATTCAGCTTCTTTTGGGGTAGAGGTGGGAGAGTATGGAACATACTGCACAAGTCTGTGTGTATTGTAATGAAACACTTGTTTACTACGACATCCCAAGTTCAGAGAAGCAATATAGCATTTAGTAATTATTTTAGCAATAGGTCCAAGGCTGATTGCATGTTTATTGAATACTTTTTTCAAATTATCATTTGAGTCTTGCAGCCTGCATAAATTGTCACAGATTAAAACTCTCTCAGACAGTTTCTTCTAGACTTTTTGCCAGCTGCTGGCTAATCCTTCTACTGTTGTGTATGTCACAGCCCCTAATTATCAGACCTACCCCTCACATCACTGGAATTCACTTTATTGACAGGAAACCAGACAGTCAATATAAAAGACACTTTCCTTCAGGCTTTGTGTACAAATTTACTTCTTAGAGTTTTGGGGAGAAGTTTCTTGCATCTCTCAAAGGCTTTATTTAATGAGTCTCATACAGAGTGAAGACAGATGATTACAGATGGCAAAGGGCCTCAGAAAAAACTCAGAGTCAAAAGCAGCTCTAACATTACTAGACACAGGGTAGGATATTTATTTAGTTTAAAACAAAGGGAGTTATTTCTACATGGCACTTACCTACCACGTAACATTTTAGACAACTGTATTACATTTATTTTTCCCACAAGATCTCCCTCTCTGTTTCTGGACTGTGTCTTCATCTGTGTCCACACGAGCCACAGGAACCTATGAATCTTTGTGGAAGACTGAATTTTCTGCAATAATCTGAACTTTTGTAAAATGAGAATCTTTGCAGAAACCTGCAGCCAAAGCTGACAGATTAGCACAAAATACTGATACAGATGTCAGTTCCCATAGAACTAGTATTCTTCCCAGAAATCTCATCAGCAGAGTCACTTTTTAAGTGTCTGGGGAAGAAGAGCAGATTGGAGAATCAATGAAACAACTTCAGTATCATTCAAGAACTGCAAATCAGTAAAGAAGGGAATAGCAGGCATGCATGCAAGAGCAGAACAAGGCACAGGCTTCAATGAGACAAGGTAATCTAGTGTTCAAAGGAAAAAAAAATGACAGGAAATCAAGAAACTAAGCTGAAATTCCCAGTTCTGGCTCGACAGAATTCTTTTCACCTCTGGACTTCTTCTCCCACCCCCGAGATGAGCCTGATATTACTTACTGTGCATCATTCCAAGCCCTTCTGGATCACCACACTGAGGGGGCTGCAGCTACAGATCATTACAACCCAACAACACATGAACACTTTTCCATAACTTTGCTCTGCTGGACACTGATTGGAATTACACACAGCCTTCACCCTAGACAATCCAGTGGACACTGTACCTGCAGTAAGTGGAAATGGCTGTTACATTAATGGGTATTACAGTAGGACGAGTTTTAAGCAAAACTCCGGTTTCTTTTTGGGTTCACCTTCGTTAGTCTGTGCCTACCCCGCCTTTGATGCAAACACCTTGGGGAACATGAGCAACACAGACTCAGCTTCACAACACTCCGAGGGGAGAAGAGTGAAGCTGCAGCATTTCTTCAAAAGCCAGAAGAAAGTAAGATACATAATCCCCATCCTACAACAGTTTTGTTTATAGTCCTGAATTTCAAAAAGACTTTCAAATCTCCAACAGCTTAGACTAACCCCAAAGATACATACATCTGTTTGGGAAGTTTAGCTGTAAAATTTAAAACTTTTGATTGACCCCATTATAATCTGGGTATTGCTGAATCTTTAGAGTAAGCCATTTGCTATCAGGACTGATGTCACACATCACTTAAACCAGGAATAAGAGTCACACAAATAGGCTTTTCCACTCAACTGGAAAACAGCATTCAATCTTGGCTTTTTATGTAAGTGAAACCTGCACACTTGAGGGATCCCAAGTACAGCCTCTATTCTTTCCCACAATTATGCTAGAGTAAGTAATTTCATCCAGTTATAACAGGCCAAGACAAATTCTGGGATGGAAAAATGGGCATGGTCATGTCAAACAATGTTTCTTCTTTTTCAAGAGAGAAAACTTTATTGAAGATTTGCTCAATTTTGGCCAAGTATCTGTCCATAGCACTCGATCTTTTCCAGTAATTAATGTTAATTGGAACATAGCACTTTATTCTGTGGCTTCATCTCAGTGTGGTGCAATACACAGCTGAAACACTCCAGCACAACATGGAGTGTGAACTGACAGCCCATGAATTCCACTGTAGTTATTACAAGCAGCTTGGGGGCCTGACTCTGCTAGACAAATTTATGCAGATGAAAGACTAGTTTGTGTTAATATAGACATAAATATTTTTATGAGCACTAATGGCTGCTACATACAAAATTAACATACACAAATTTGCCTCATATTCGTGGATCCCACGTCATTTTTCTGTGATATGTAACCAACCACCTCTTAGGTGTCCTTAATTAAATGTAACCTTGAATTTCCTGTCATCAAAGACCTTCCCATTCATTTCCAAATTACAATCACTTCATCTCACAGTGCAGTGATCTTCCCTCTAGGCTTCTCTCATTGAACTGAAGCATTATGCAGCTGGGACAGAGTGGTAACAACCACCCCACAGGATAACAGATACTTGCATTTTGCTATGAATGTCTCTTAGCAGCACAAATTCAATATTCTGCAGAAGTCACACAAGGCATCTGTGCACAGGGGCCATCATTTTTATTTCTAGAACCCAGTTCATATCTTCCAATCTATGAAGAAACTGCTTCTTCAACAAATTCAGCTGGTTTCTGCAGAATCTCACCCTTATGTGCAGAAAAAGGTAGTTTGCATGGTCTTCCAGGCTGTTGGAGCACACACAGCTGTGGCTGTGACTGCTGCCATGTGTAACAGGTTTGTGCAAATGAAGGACAACATCATTTAAGAAAGGAAAATGCAGCTATGGAATACAGTGACAGTCAGAACAACCTCCTGCTGCTGCAATGAATTCATTAGAGAAGCTGTAGGGGGAACAAAAAAACTCAAACCCACATGGCTTAATTATTTAACTCTTAATGCAATTCCTCCCAGTATACCAAAGCTAATAGTTTTTCACCAAGTAACTGAAACAATCTCATGAACAGCAGGTTCCTGAGGTTTTGAGTGACTACGCAAGTTTCTGAACAATTATTTTCGAATGGTAAATATCTCAAACACCTTCTCTCTTCCAGAACTTTGAAATATGCATCCAAAGCTTAAGACAAAGATTAAAGAGGAACAAAGAACCTTGTGTTTAAGCATGTGATGCAGACCCTTAGCTGAACACTACACTGCATAACGATTTGCAGAGAGATGTAAATCAGTCTTCATAAAATGGACGTGTCTTCAAAGATTCTAATTTGAAGTCTCATTCCCCCCAGTTCCTATTCATGTACACATGTTAAAAACAGCTTACTGGGCTTAGTTTCTTAAGTCAGTCTCAATTCAGCAGAAACTGATTGAAAACACAATAGAATGCAAACTAAACCCAGGAAAATACAGATCCCTGATATTCTGACAAGGCAGGGGAACAGCAACAGGGAGGAACTACAAGTAAAGGCTGCTGCACCACATTTCCAAACTCCCCTCTGCTTCAGCTCTTCCTCCCAACTGTTTGATCATAATAAGGCATTGGATATTGCACATACAAAGTGAAGACTCCTATGGCAGGCAATCTTATGTGCAAAATACACCACTATGAAGGCTGAGATCTCCAGCTCAATTTCAATATCTGTTATGAAAACCAAATCATATTGCAGCCACTTCCAAGTGTCTGCTCAGCTTGTAAGATTTGGTTCAGGTTAAGGGGTCTCAGAGCAATTTAATAAGATGTATAACTTGAATAGTTTTAATAACTGGAAGAAAATACACAGGAGCAACTGCCTCTATTAGTGTTCCAAAATGGTTTTGACTGAATTGCCATCTCACCATGACACAAGAGGGGACAAAAATGTCTGGGTACCCAAGAGATGCTTTGTTACAGAAAAAAAACCCAATCAAATTGTTCCACAGTTTCAATAGAAGAAATCCAAAGACAGCAATGTGTCATTAAATGCCCAGCACATTGCTGCTGCTGCTGCTGCTGCTTGTCCAAAGGAAATGCAGCACAAACACAGCAGAATTCAGTGCGAGAGCGAGCGCTGGTGTTTGGGCACCTGTGAGACCCCAGAGGGACTGGACAGCCCTGGACAGACTGATTTCAGACACTCTCCAGAAGAACACTGCATCCTCCCTCTAGATCTTACAAATTAGAGCCAAAAATGGCATTTAGGGGACCTCCTAAGGCCTTCAAATACTTTGAGGAGCATCCTGAGGCAAAAAAACAGCTTATTTTCAAGGTGTGCCACGACTGTCACAGCCACCGGATGGGTTCTGCACATCCACAGAGAGAATCTAATTTGCTGTCTGATCAGCAAACAGCTGGAAAAAATCATGTAGCCCTTGAAACAGTTCTACATGAAAGAGATTTACAGAACTGTAACTTCCCAAACGATTTTGAGAGCAGCAATCTTGGATATTGAATGAGACACGGGAGAAAAAAAAATAATCATTCGGTCCTTTAAGGATTTGCTAAACCTGCACCACAAACACAGCTCCTGGACAGGTGCAGGGGCAAACAGCAGATTCAAGACAGACTTAGTGGCAAACCCCATAATCTCCTAAATACCCAGTGATACTCTAACATCTAGTCAGGTTTTTTTTGTTCTTGGAGGTTTCCTGCCTAAGCACCAACCCGACTAATTCTCTTTAGCTTGCAAAATCGGACAAGATCACAGCCTGGAGGGGAAAGGCTGCCATGATAAATATTTCATGGGCTACATCAATAAAATTTATTTTGCCAAGGAGAATGGAAGGAGAGGAAAAGCAGAGAAATAATTCATTAAAAGAACTTCAGCTTAGCAATGCTGGGGAAAAAAAAAAAAAAAAGCCATGCTAGGAAAAAAGGAATTAAACACAGAGGTTTTAAATAGGTCAGAAGCTTAAGTACTCTTAACACATGGCAAAGTGACAGAGAGCTGAGCTTTTCAGAATGAGAGTACAGCAATGTGTGTACTTAACAGTCATTCATCCCATTCCAAAGAAATATCCCCAGACACACCAGTAACAGTTTCAGCTTCTTGCATATCATCCAACTTTTAAGACCTGCTCAGTTCACGGAAGTGCCATTGCTCAAAACCCATTACAGGCTGCAACAAATACCTTGAGCTTTCCTTTATTTCTCAGAGCAAAACTCTTCCCTACGTTCTACCGGATGGGACAATAAGTTTTTGTTTTCCAGAAGACAAAAAGGCAACATCAAGATTAAGGTACTTAAGACAAAGCTGAAACATTCCCGTACTGCAGTAACTCAGCAGAGCTTAAAATTTGCATTTTACATCATAGAATTTGCAAAAAATAAATGCTTAATCTCTCCCTCCTTCTGCTATTTGAAGTAATTTGCAGTAATGAAAGAATACATAGCACTTCAGTTTTATGACACCTTTTCCATTTACTCCCCTGCCCCATCCAATCTGGACCTCTCACAAACAGAATTAGCAGGATAGGCAAGGAAAAGCAGCAGAATTGTGTTGAGGCAAACTAAATAAGTCCAGGACTCAGTAATTCCCAAATTCTAATCCCAGATCTGCCAATGACTTGCTAAAGGGCTTTGAATCACTGGATTAGGGATTTTTTTTTAAATAATAAAAATTGGGTAAATTGGAGAAAGACCTACTGTGCAAGGAGTGGAACAGTCTCAGAACAAGTAGATGAAATGGCATTAAAACCCTTCACAGCTACTTCAGTGAGATCTGGTAACAGGTTACATATTCCAAAATTTCCCTTTCCAGAAATCTTTTATTTAAAATGATTTAATAATTTTGAGGATGAAGTCACACTACTTAAACCTGGCAAAATAAAGAGATGATGAGGTGAATTATGCTACTAACCACAACCAAACCCTCTCCCATCAGCAGAGCTATCATGTGACAAACTGTTTAGTAAAATAGTAAAATCCAACAGCCAAATCTCCCAACAGCAATGCTGGGCTGCCCTCTAGTGAAGTCAGAAACCACTTCCAGCACCTTGATTTCTGAAACTCAACAGTCTCAGTCCCAGCTAGATTTTAGACAGATTTGTTTGTAACAGAAGAATCCTATAGCAAGCAACTTAACAAAGTGTGCTTCTGATTTAATTTTACTCTTCCATCCTAGGGTTTTTAGTTTAGGTTTAGCACTGCAATAGGATTAAACACTGTATTCAATTTAACACCTCCAGAGCATATTCTGCTTTTCCCAAGATTTGTGAATTCAAGTTCTCATCTTAAAATGAATCAACTTGCAAAGCCATTTCAAAAATCCATCACATCAGGAAACACACTATTTTGCTTTTCAAAACAGCCTAAGAAGAATTTAACAGTAGGCTCATGTATTTAAAATTTTTGACATGGTTCTAGAATTTCATTTTTCTCATGCTCAGAATGCATTTTCTGCGATGCCACTTTCAGTGAAGGCTTAATGACTTCACTGCTGGTTACTGTGACACCTTGGCTCTTGCTGTTACTGCCCAAAAAGTCACAACTTATTCTCAAAGCAGGGTTTGCATTGTAGCACATTCCTAGTCAACTTTTTGTTCATGTATTTAGGAAGTAAGAAGTGGCCACTTCAGGAAGAGAGTGATTAGAGGTGCAAGATTTGGCAGCAGACGAAGAACCAGCAACAGCAGCTCCAGCACAGTCCCTGCTGGGTGACCCTGATGGGATCAGAATTTCACAGATGATTTAAAAAAAATCAAGTGATACTCAGGATTCTTTGCTTTCACAGAAAAAAATGATTGGGGTTTTCCTTAAGAATTAAAACCATGTTACATGCAGCTGGTTTTGGGACAGGAAGCCCAACGTGGGGTGGGTTTTCTTCATCTCTTGGTTTAGGCCATCTTGAAGCTACAGCTGGCCCAGGAAGTTGGGCTGAACTTCAACTCCTGCATCACCAGGGTTGAGGGGAATGTGCTCCTCCAGGGCAGCAACAGCCTGTTCCCAACCCAGCCTCAAATGAACCAGGCTGATGGAAAAGCTCATGGTAAAAGCACGGAGCAAAGGCCAAGTTTACACAAAACTAATGCTTCCTTCCTCAGCATTGGAATATTTCACATGCCCATAATAACTAAAGACACTGAAGCATTTCTGCAAATCAACAGCTTGGGTGCCAAGCAATAAAATCTTAGTTGTAAGCATAAAACACAAAGCACTGGAAAAAGCTGAAACAAGGCTGCCTGGAAACTTACCAGGTATATTTATTAAAAAAAAAACCCATTCAAAAATACAGATGTTCTATTAGTATTTTGTAGCTTCCATATAAATAAGACTTGTTTGATTTTGTCAGCATACTCATATCTGCAGGTTACAAAACCTGGGGAAAGACCAGCACAGAGAATTTTGTTAGTATCTTCCAGACACTGAGCCATCACAAAGTTCTGTGCAAGCTTAACATGCAGCAGTCAGACCTGCTTCCAGTCTGAACAAGTTCAGCTTCCCCTCATTAACACATTTCTTGTCAAACAGAACTACTGTATTACTGCCAAGGCTACAGGTCTTTCCAGTTTCCCAAGAAGAGGTTTAAGTGTTCAATAAAATCATATCTGCACACAAACTGTGCTTCAAACTTCTGTCATGTTTGGAATCTGAATTTGAAGTGATGCAGACTCCTGTGGGCTCACTTACACAACTCCATAACAGGATCAAGCCAAACATCTGCCAGTCTAACAACACTGCTGAGATTGATTTAAATATAATCAATTACACTATCAATTAACTTCTGCTCAGTCCTGTTGACAGCAGATTTTAGCTGAACTATCAATTTGCTCTAAGAGTATTATTAGAAAAGCTGGGATTGACAAGGCAAGCCCTGCTCCAGCCCACCCCTCTACATGAGTGATCCAGACCAGTTTCAGATCAGGCCGTGTTACAAATTTCTTCCTGCCATGTGTAAAGAGGTGGAGGTAACAAAATGAAAATAAGGTTCCTCAAGTCAATGTTGTTAACAGTTCACCTCAGCTACTGGTCCATTTTCTCCTGTATCTTCTTTTAGAAAGATGAATAATGTTTCAGCCTAAAGGAAAATGAAAACAACCATTGAGACAGATTTAAAACTTCTCAGTAATCTGTTGAGTGAACAAGACAAAGAAACAACTCCTCAGTAGTGTGTCACTGAATATTCTTAGACAGCCTGAAACACAGGTGTAGTTAAAGGTAGCAACCATTCACATGCTAGAGTTAACTTGGAAGTGCCTTTATAATATGCAGTTCAAGTTCAAGTAAAGGACAAATCACAAGATTTATTTCCATTTTTAGACTTATTTAGGAGCCTTTCTGTAAGTTCTCCCTGTCAAAATCTCATCCTAAAAAGTTTTTCAAGTATCACAAAGTTCTGGATTTAAAAAAAGAAATATTTCCTGCTTAGAGTTACCCCTGCTCCTGACCACACCAGCAGGGGGAAAAAAAAAGCCTGTGAAGGCTTTGACAGAGCCATCTGCAAAAATGTGTATTTTGTAATCAGACAATAAACAAGGCTCATTCTCCAGAAGGGAAAACCAGCTCCACACTCCATGAACTCGTCAGGTGAAATTCAGATCACAAAGTCAAACCTTATCACTCACCAGTCATCTGCCCCACCTTACAGAATATAAACATGTTACCTGGGATTAATGAGCTTCACTTAGTACCTACCTAAATAACAATGCTTTGCCTTTGTTATTTGCTACAGAGAAGTAGCCACTTCTGGGAGAAAAGTCCATAGACTGAGCAAGATAAATCTGTTTTCTTCTGAACACTGGGAAGTTTGAGAATACAGTATATGAAGGAATGTGCACCTATTGAGAAACAGGTCAGAAGCTACAATGAGGAAAAAGCCACCAAAAATAAAACTGAAGTACAAATTTAAAATTGAAGGTCAACGTTAAGCTCAAATGTTTAGTTATATTCCTACCCTACATGACTCTATATATAGAACTCTACTTGAGAAAAGAAGCAGGAAACACACTATGAAGCCAGTTACTGCAATTATTTTGTTTTTAAGCAATTACATGTAAGCAGTAAAAACAGGTCTCCAAACCCTCAGATTAATTCAACAGTTCCACTGTTGGCCAGAATTCTGACATGGCTGGCAAAATTTTGAATGAGCTAGGAAAAAAAAAACCCACAGTGAGATGGTTACAGTTACCAGCTGCTGAAAATTCCCATTTGTTGCTGAGTTATATTTACAGCACTGAAACAGAATCACAGAATGGTTTAGGTTGGAAGGAACCTTAAGAGTTCATCTGGTTCCAACTGGGCAGGGACACTTTCCACTTGACCAGACTGTCAGAGGGCCCATCCAGCCTGGCTTTGAATAGTTCCTGGCATTTTAAAGGGCATTTTAAAAAGGGAAAAAGGTAAATTAGACCATAAGATGTTATTTTCAGAACAACTACACTAAAGAAAATAAACTTATATCCTTATAAATCTCCAGTATCTTGTACATGTCCTGACCTGGCTGGTCCAGCACATTTTGCAGTATCCATATCTGCTTCATATCAGTTTTATTATGTCGCCAGCAGGATTTTTATCAAGATAAAAAGAAACTTGCAATAAGAGAAGCTGAACATACCAATTTCACAGCCTCATCAGCATCACGGGAAGCCACTGCCAAAATTTCCGTGGTGGGGTTGAAGGTCACACAGGTGGCAGAAGTAACAAGGTTCATTATGGCTTTAACTGGCTTAGGACGGTTCTCCTTGAGACAGACATCAGTGGTATATAAATTTACAACCCCTGAAGATGAACTAAAGAAAGAAACAACAAACATATGAAACAGTAACATTTCAGTACATATTACCCTGTTATCTCTGGCCACCATTCACCTGAAAACGTAATTTACAATTCTTTACTGAACTTTGTAATAGTATTTTGTTTGGAGCCTCATGTTCCTTTGCAGTTTATAACAGTATTTAGTGGAGGGGCTTAGGGTTTTGTTGGTTTTAGGAGATTTTTTTACTTATATATGAAGAGACCCACTTAACTGTGGAGAGCCTTGATGAGCTCATCTCTTACCACAATGAATTCAAAGCAATGACAGCTTGGTAACAAAACATTCTGAAATAATTTCAAGCTTTTAATTGTGGAGGTTTTTTATACCCGTAGAATAAGTTCACTTTTAAATCCTTTCCTAGAGTGGGCTAAGCAAATATATACTGTTCTGCAGTATTTATGTGCTAGTTTCATTTAAAAGAATCCATACACTGGCTGAAGTTGCAGCTCATTAAATATACTCAGAGAAACACTTTCAGCTTGTGGCTTTGAGCTGAGGCACCTTTTCAAAGGCTAATGTGCTGTCCCTGCAGGAGCCAAATTCAGAGGACAGGAAAGAGAACTAGAAAAGGGGGAAGACCCTGAATGAACATCCATATTACAGAATTTGTGATTTCAAAATAAACTGCTGAACCCATATATGGCAACACTAAACCAATAGCAGTGATGCTGGTGTGAGATGTGCTACAGTATTTTATATTTAAACAGAAAAAATTAAATTATCATCATAAAACAGGCAATATTCATCTACTCATATCTACGTGAAGCTTATCAGAATCATGTTCCTCCACTCACCAGCCATCAATAAGTTCACTGAAGAGCTTCAAAATGAGATCAGAAGAACCTGTCAAACCCCAGTCAGCCACTTACCCACATGCCACATACTGGTTGTTTTTCGAAACAGCAATGCA
>JAWWLV010000046.1:5531815-5580768 GCA_035041135.1 Platyrinchus mystaceus
CCCCGCCTCGCCCCGCCGGGCTCGGCCCCCGCCGCCGGCCGCCCCGGCCGCACGGCCCCCGCGGGGGCAGCGGGCGCAGCCAGCGGGCGGCTCCTGCCCATGAGGGCCTGATGGAAAGCACAAAGGAGCTGCTGGTGAGTGCGGGCGGAGCGGCCCCCGCGGGACCCCCCGCGCCCGCGGGCGGGCCGCGGCCTGCGGGGGGGGAGCGCCCCCCGCCGTGCGTGCTGCGGGGGCGGCCCCGCGGGGCGGGGGGGGGAGCCGGGGGCTCCTCCGGGCTGCTCGGGGCCGCCTCCCCGGGGCCGGGGGTGTTGTGCCCGCCCCGGCGCTGCTCGGGGCCGGGAGCGCCCGGCGGAGGGTCCGGCCGGGGCACGTGGGGGCGGCTCGGCGGGACCCCTTTGTTGTGGCCGGGTTTTGTCCTTTCCCCTCCTCTCGCTCCTCCTGCCGCGGAGAAAAGTTCCATCCCTCGATCCTCTCTCCTGCTCCGCAACTTCCTCGTGTGCTGCCAGCCTAATTCAGAGTTTAGTTTTCCAGACTCGTTTTAAACGCCGTGCACTTTTGTTTAATATCAGCGCCTTCAAAAGTTTTGGATTCTTTGTAGCCACTTTCTCAGTCGCTGCGATTTTTATGACCGCTGATATTGTGACTTTGTTCTCTTTGTGAGCAGCAGTAAGCCCGTGAAACCAGTTTCACTTTTAGGCTGTAGCTGGAAATGTTTTAAATGTTTAAAATTTAGCAGTTTCTCAATTTCTGCCCCAGTGTGGCTTTAAAATTTAAAAGTCCTACGAGAAAGCATATACTGATTGTGGTAAAAACTCCTGTGCGTGAAAAAGTAATTTATTTTAAAATAGCTATTAAAATGTGGGTTGCAGCAGTTGTGCTTTTTCACATCTAACCCCAGTTAAAACTAAAAGCTGCAGGGCAAGCTCGTGTATTTTAAATTAAAATTATTTTACAAGTTTGAGAACCTGCATTTACTTTTTTTTTTTTTATTTAATAGTTTAGTTTTGACTTGTAAGGAATGGAATAGGAATGCTATGAGAGAGTCTAATCTGGAAAAGCCGTAAAATTTGATAGATTGATTGCCTTTATTCATTGCTTCTGTTTAGGGATAGTTTTGAGGAAGTGTGGCATGCAGGCTGTAGGGAACTGTGCAGGGTTATATCCTCTCCTATGTGGAAGTTACTGTTTATGCCACAGGAGTAGTTTAGGAGTTTTCTTGAGCAGGTCTGTGGGCTTGTGCATGTGCAGGAGGATTTTTAGGCTGGAAATCAGAATTCTCTTCATTGTTCCCCAAAGAGAGAGGTGCCTCTGGCAGCAATGAAAACGTGCACAGGAGCTCCCTCCCATTGGTTTTTGTTTCTCTTACCTTCTAAAATTTGATTTAATTTTGCAAGGTTTTTGGTACCTTCTACAAAACCACTACTGCATTCCTGCATTTCCCAGGTAAGTGGGTACACTCTGGGCATGGGGAATCATTTGCTCAGTCTGGATCTGAGCAGGTGGAATGAATTCAGGTGTTGAAGACTTTGGTTTTTGGGTTGGTGGTGGGTTTTTTTGGGCGGGGGTTACATGTAAATTCATTGCTTTGTTTGTTGTTCTGCTTTTTAATGGTAACACAGTGTTTAAAGTGAAGTATTTGCCTCTTCCAGATATTCCTGTAAGGGCTTTGTAGAAACATAATGGAGTTTGTAACAGATTTTCAGTTTTCTCAAAACTCAGATATTTCACGTATTAATCATCACACCCCCCTCCAAAATTCCCTGCTAATTTGATATATTTTTTTATGAAAGAGTCTCCCCTCTTGTGTGAAACCCCCTGGGGAAGAGGCTATGGACAAAACCATTGGCAAACAGCAGAAACTGGCTTCAGACAAAATGCTGTCATACATAGCAAATGAAGAGACAGGAAAAAACATTTCTGTAATTTTCCAGCAGAGATTTTACTTATAATAAGAGTGGAAGGCACATTTCCAGATAGAGGTGAGTTGCTTATATAAAAAAAGTAAGTTTGGTTGGTTCTGATTTCCAGGAATCCCAAGATGTTTAGCTTTGGGGGTTTTGGTTTGTTTGTTTTTAATGAAAGCTGAAAGTGTGTTTTCTTTAAATTGGTACCATGTTTGAATTTTCTTTTTTTGTCATGTTCTGAGGCACAATTGGGCTTCAGTTCCACAGGGACAAGCTGGGATTCTACTGTTAATTATTTTGGCCAGCTTAGTTTCAGAGGAGTTGTAATAAATTAGTTCCATCGTCTTGTTTCTTTAATGCCAACATCCAAAACTGAGCTTGTAGCATAAAACATCAATGGACTTCTGAAAACAAAAGCTGTGCAGCAATTTTAAGACTAACTTGGAAATACACTTGGATCTGTTAAGGATATGTGATTGAAGTGAGTCTGTATTATCACAGCCCCTTGGCTGGAAGGTTGTGGTGACCTCAGTGCTGACCTTGGCCTCAGGTACCATCTGTCCATACTTCTGTCATGTTTTGGGGCTTTGGAGCTCAGCACAGGAAGTGATCCCCCTGTTTAGGTGCTGATGGGCCTTTATTAAGCTACAGCTCTTGTACTCAAAGCTCCAAATTGCTGCCATTCTGAATTCATGCCCCAGATTGATTCAATAGTAACAACAACCATTTGGAGTGGTGTGAAACCTTTCTGTGACTGTTTGGGATCATCCTCCCATGGCCAGGTACGCTTAACCTGGAGGCAAGAGGTTTGATTACATAATAACTGGGTATTTTTGTTGCAAGTTTTCCCCCTCAAAATGCTTTCTCATAAATTTTGACAATAATTGAGCAAATAGTCTTCATCAAGTTACTAAAGCCATTTCTTGAGTAAGTGTTTGATGTCTAATTAATGTTAAGTAGTTCTGTTTTGTGTTTTGGCCATGCACTGTTTACCCTTTGTGACCAGTTTTTTATGCTGTAAGAATAGTTATTGTACTCAAAGAAATATGCTATAATGTGCTGAGCAAAATCAATGTGTGTGTGTGTATATATGTGTAAAGAATATGTGCTAAGAGAGTGAGAAACTAGTTATTTTCATTTTTGTTTAGAGTTGCCTTCCTGCTTTTAGGGAAACCGGTTTCCTTAACTATATTCTTTTATCATACCATTTGCCTTATGTAATGGTTAATTAAGAGTATTTCTTAAAAATACTCTGTTGCCAAGTATTCACAGGGAGGAGAGGAAGAACAGGAAAATGGGAAGTTGGGCAGAATAAGAAAGCAGTTCTTAAGAGCTCCTTTCTCCACCCCTCCCTTCAATAAAGAGAAGAATGCAAGAAACCCCCCGAGCAAATAGTCCTGCTCACCCCAGATTTGGTGTTGCTGACTGAATCCCTTCCCTGTTGAGGAGCCAGTAATCTTATTAGGAAAATCAGCCTTAGCCAGGGTGCTTCAAAGTTTGGCTTGTTCTTTTCTTTGTGCGTTGCTTCTGCTTAATGTACAGCTCGACTCTATTAGTGGTGGAGTTTCTCCAGCTACTCCTCTTTTGGCATTAACCCACCACAAGGTTCTGTTTTATAGCAATCCAGGCTCCTGCTCCAGGCAGTTCCTGTGGATAGGCAGGAATATGTTCCCTCATTAGTTCAGAGGTGAACAACACTGACCCGATTCTGTTTTGAGGAAAAGAAACCTCCTCAGCTTGATTTCTTTTTTTTAGTCCTAAATCCAGTTTTGAAGAGTAGAAAACCGGCTTGTTGTTGATTTGGGGTGGTTTTTGTTTGCATACCTGTGTTTTGAAGCTGCAGCTGCCGTGGTGAGGTGCTGCTTCAGACAGACAAGAACTCGGCAGGAGTCGCTTGTCCTTCATGTGCCTAGAAATGACTTCCAGCATTGCTTGTTCCATCACCTTCCCAGGCACTGAGATGAGGCCCCTTTCAGTTCCTGGGTCTTCCTTTTGCCCTTTTTGAAGATAGGAAGGATAACAGCAAAGGAACAGAGAGTGTCTACATGAGATGGTTCCAAGTTCTTGGTATCTGATGAAGTTCACCACAGTGTATTTAGAGACCACCAGCACTTCAGGAGCTGTCGGTGGTAGAGATTGAGGTCCTACAAAATTAGGAATGGGCAAATTTTGTACTTAATGTTCAAAAGAGAAAGACAGAACCAGTCAACAAGAACTCAGTAGGAATTGCTGGCTGCTGCTGTACCAAAGCAGCTGCTTTATCTTGGTTATAATTCTGCTTGAGGCATAAATATTCCTTTTTTTTTTTTAAGGATGTGGTTTTGACCTTTGGATTCAGAGCTAAACCCCAACTCTTTTAAGTTTCAGGTGTCAGAGCTCCTATTCTTTCACAGGCTCCATCCAAGTTCTGCAGGAGGGTTATGGAACCTTCCACATGTTGTTCACTTATTTCTACTAATGCTGTGTTTCAACATGGGTTAAAAAGTATCTTAGTGGTGTTTATTATCAAAATAGAAATGTTTTGGTCTTCTCTAGGAAAATTCCAGCATAGGTATTTGCATATCATCTTCCCTAATTTCCACCTCCTTTTTGTGCACAAAGTACTTGGTGGTTTTTTTTCCTGCAAACTTTACATTTTGTAAGTCTCACAAAACATACTTTGAGTGGTTTCTCCAGAATTGCAATCCAGACAATAACTATAAATTAACATTAAGAATGTC
This sequence comes from Platyrinchus mystaceus, assembly GCA_035041135.1. NCBI lineage: Eukaryota > Metazoa > Chordata > Aves > Passeriformes > Tyrannidae > Platyrinchus > Platyrinchus mystaceus. The sequence continues at coordinate 5,536,440 of JAWWLV010000046.1, forward strand.
CTACATAAATTATCTGGCAAACATGGTCATCTTCTGGCAAAAGCTTAGATAGAAATGTTTTATAATAAAGTACAGTATTATTTTAAAACCATAAGCAAAGCTGCTTTTTTGAGTTGTAAATCTGTGTTATAAAAATTTTGAATTGGAACTATTTAACCAAATATTAAGAAAATGGAAAGGTGATGTGAGACTTGTTTTGGCAGTCTAGTTAAACTGAAAAGCTTGATGATTGCTACTTAGGAACTTGTATAATGCGGAAGAATGATTTTCTCAGTACAGGGCCCAACTTTCCATTTAGACAGAGAAAAATGTTTCCCTTCTCATCTGTGGAGCTTTTGGCAAAGAGGGCTTAGCAGTAACATTGAGGTTCTAAATGGATGTGATGCAAAAGAAGAACAAAAAGAGCCAAGTGCAGTTGTGGTATCTGTGATTGTCATCTTGGCCCTGCCTTCAGCCTGTTTCTGGTCCTTCACCTCACCCTCAGCTTCCCAGCCCTTCTTCCCCCTTCCCTTGCAGTGGGAGCAGAGCTGGCTGTAGAGGGTCTCTACTGTAGCACTGGGAGCTGGAGGGACTGGGAATGGGCTGCACTTTAATTCCCTCTGAGCTGAGAGAGCATTTCAGACCTCTGCCAGCAAAGCAACTGCCCTGTGGGTCCAGGGTTCTCCAATCTGGAATGGGAAAGGGATGTCCCTGAGACTGCCTTGTGCTGCAGCCTCCAGTAAAGGGCTGAAGCCATAGAATTGCCTCAATGTGGGATGTGGCCCTAATCTCCTAGTGAAATCAGATCAGCTGACTTGGGGAGGATGAGGGAATGAAGGAGATCCTGAAACACCTCTAGCATCGATCCATAAAACCTTCTGGGCATCCTGGTGTTCTGGTAGTGCTGTTGTGAATGGTTCATATGGACTGACATTTTATTAGCAGAGGCTGCAGTCAGGGGAACTTAAATATTGAGAGATATTCAGGAGTTCATGAAACCTTGAGGAAGATGACTAGTTTTCATCTTCTGATCTGGAAATTCCTGGCAGTGTTCACAGGATCCTGTATCCATGGCAACGTTGTGCTCAACTCCTGCCTTGAGCTGCTCACACGTGCACTCACAAACAACTCGCTGGTGCTGCATGTTGGTGGCTGGTGGCACAGGGGAGATGGGACAGGTGACACTGCTGCCAGTGTAGGTCCCAGCCATGGCTCAGTGTTTCCTCTAATAAAGCCCAGGGATACCATGGGCAGTGCCTCCAGGGAGCTCTCAGGTTATGCCCTACCCTAAGTTTTGGTTGGTTTTAATATCAATTTGAGGAATATGTGCATAATTAACATAACACTGACTTTTTTTGTTGTTTTGTTTCAGAACTGTTTAAGTGTGTTAAAGATGTTTGCCTTATTGCATAACTGGGTTTTGGGGGGAAATTTTTTTTTTTTAATAATTGAATGCTAGCATTGGGTCAGTGTGGAAATCAGTTTTCCCTTTTAACTATTAGGAAATCCTTTCGTAATAGGATTTATTCAGATTGCAAAGGAGAACAGAGAGTATTATAATAAAGGGATAGCATGGCAGAAAAAGGCTCGGGTGAGATCCAACAATAAAGATGTTCAGCATATACTCTCTAGGAAAGGGATTTGGGGAATTACTGTGATGAAATCTTAAAGCTATGAACCCAAATGCAATTTAAGAAGGAAAAGCCCAATCACATTATTATTTTTCTGCCTACGTTGACTCTTAAATAAAATTAGCTCTTAGAAGAAAAAGTAAAGGCAAAGGCTTTCTTAATTTTTCTTGTTTTCTTGGCTGCACTTCATTTTCTTAACTTGCGCTTCTATTGTAGAATTTTTCTTTGTTTTCTCTTTATCTGTTATTTCCTTTCAAACTTAGTAGATACTATTAAGGATTATGGAAATACTTTGAAATTTTAAAAATATTTTTCTCAGCTTAATAAGGGGGGTTCATGGAGCAGTAGCCTTGTTTCAGTAGAGCTGTGAAAGATATTAATGAAGTGAAAATTGTCACTATAAAAATGCATGTGTTGGATGTGCCTCAGAAAAAAATGCACCAGTTAATCTATTTCTTCGTTAGTGTCTTTGGAAATTGCTTAATTGTCATGCATTCATCAAGAATTCATGTTTTTATCTGACTTCAGATTTTTTTGTTATAGAAAAAAAACTATTATGTAACAAGTTTTTTGTATATGACAGTGGCAAATTAGTCACCTTTCTATCTTTCAGCGTTTGTACAGACCCCATTGCCATAGTAACTGAGCTCTTCGTAATGGTTAATGTATTAATCCCCAGATCATCCCTGTGAGGTGCAGAGGTGTTCCTGCTCCACACAGTGATTTATGGATAACCCCCCAAGCCAATGAGAGCAGAGATCCCCTCATTCCTGTTCCTGTAGTATAAGTGCCCTCTTGGTTGAACTGCCTTTTTCTCTGCCCAGCTTTCTCAAATGATTGAGTTTTAGTGGGATTGGCTGCAGCCATCTGGAATGTGCTTATTTGCATATAAGATCTGTGTGGCTGTCAGTATTCAGCACATCAGGTTTAATTAACTCTGAAGATACAAGGAAAAGAAATGTATGGATGGCTACTGTGCATTCTCACTGGATTGGGAGATAGATTTTTTTTCTTCCTGTATATCACAATACCAGAAACTGGCCAGTTTAGATTATCCCAGTGCTTGTTTAATTGGCAATACATGGCTCATGTCTGTGCTGATAGAACAGTTCCTTGAACATCTACTTTTAAAGACTGACCTTTGAAACATTTTAAGCTTGACTTTGAAACGTTTGCATTCAGAATGTTCTGCTATTCTGTGGTGTTTTTGTTGTTCGATTGTTTTTGATTTCTAGACAGAACATACTTCACGAGTGGAGAGGAAACGCCGAGACTCGTTCGGGATGTTTGACGGTTATGATAGTTGTAGTGAGGACACCAGCAGCAGCTCCAGTTCAGATGAGAGTGAGGAGGAGGTTGCTCCTTTGCCATCCAGTCTCCCAATTATCAAGAACAATGGGCAAGTTTATACTTATCCAGATGGCAAATCTGGCATGGGTAAGTAAGTGGTGCGTGAGTACAAAGAGTTACATAGCAATGTTTTTTTAGGTTGTAGTGTGAGTTGTGAGGGTCCAGTCCCAAATATTGGTCCCAACTGAAAAGAGACTAAAACAGCTGAAAGGGTTGGGCTTTGTTAGTTTTGGGACGGGGGGGGAATCATTTGGGTTTTGCTAGATTGAAATAAGATAGTTTTTGAATCCTGTTGACTGGCAAGAAATAGAATGGGAATATCTGACCTCCCATCAAATGTGTGTTGTGTATATCTGCACGTGCATGTATATGTTCTCATGTGTATTCTTTTTATTCTTTGAGCTTTGAGGAAAGTCAGTGTGTTCTCTCATGCCAGGGCATGCCTTCTCTCTGCCCTTTATATTGTATATACAATATATTAAATATATTTCTTTCTGTGGTAGGAAAACTTCATTATTGCTGTATAAAGCCTGTTAGTGTATACGTGTTCCCTCCCCACTAGCTGTGAGCTAGAGTATACTGGGAAAATAAATCTAAAAGGAGAGGTGTCTTCTATTACTGGGAAAAAATATTTTATCCAAAATCGTCGTTGATTAGTAGAGCTCTCTAGACTAGTAGAGTTTTGGTATTTCTCACTGGCATGAATTGGTCTCAGTCTTAATCATCATGGAACAACTTGGTGGGCCACAGCTGTCCACTACTGAAGCATGTGTTTCCAGCCAGAAGAGAACATTGGTGGGCTGGGGTACTTTAAACATACTAATTTGTGAATCAAAAAAAGAGATCTGGTTTTATTTCATGTTGGACGTATTAAATATTTAGAGGAAACGAAGCTTGACAGGCCCAGATTGAAAGCAGATGTTTCCTTGAGAACCATGAAAACACAGAAAGCTTCTTTAGCTGATTTGGCTGGGCCATTCACTCTTACCAGGGGTAAAATTAATAGGGAACAGAAGGGAGGCACCATTTCACCAGTGAACCTGAGGTTCTTGTTGTTTCACTGACACGAGTGATGGTGGTTTAAATTTTAAGTTCTTTTTCTGTGCAATTCCCTTGAGGGCCAAACCCTCAGAAACTGTCCAGTTGTGCCACCACCGGGACCTTCATTCTGTCGCCTTTGCTCTGAATTTTTACTGAGGTTTTAATTCCCCTCATAACACTGGTGTTTTTCTCTCCTGCTCAGCCACATGTGAGATGTGTGGGATGGTTGGTGTCCGTGACGCTTTTTACTCTAAAACAAAGCGCTTCTGCAGCGTGTCCTGCTCCAGAAGCTACTCCTCCAACTCCAAGAAGGCCAGCATTCTGGCCAGGCTTCAGGTAGCGGTACAGACCCCGTTTTCTTTACATCCTTACTGTAGTCTGTGCTTGTGAAATGTGTGTGTGTGTGTGTTTAGAGGTTGCTGCACGTTTGAAGATAAGTTTCCTAAATGATTAAAATTTCCACGTAAGTTAAAGCCACAGTTTTAAGCTACAACTGTGTGAGTAACGAGCAAATCACTTCGCTCAGCGGTGTTGTTTGGTGAAAATTGTCATTATCAAAATTAATTAAAAAATTATAGAGAACAGTCACTCTTTAATTTCTCCTCGAGTAGCTCTTCTGCAAGAGAAAGTTCAGGAGAAAACTTCAGTCTGCATATGTAGTGATTTGGAATTCCATGCATCTCATACCCAAAATGGAACAGGCTCCCCAGAGGAGTGGTCACAGCACCAAGCCTGACAAAGGTCAAGAGATGTTTAGACAATACTTTGGGACATCTTGGGGATGGTCCTCTGCAGGGCCAGGAGTTGGACTCAGTGATCCTTGTGGGTCCCTTCCAACTCAGCACATTCTGTGAAAATACTTTCTTGCTTTAGAGAGCATAAAGGGGTTTTTTTAGCCTTGTGTTTCTGTTTTAAGGGGTTTCTTAGCTATATAGATCTGCAAAATAGGGTTTTGTTTGTTCATGTAAAATATTAATCAAATAAACGTCAAGGCATATTTGTAACATTCAAGAAAAGATACAGAAATGTCAAGAAGTATCATTGTATCCTATCTCAAATTTGTTGCAACAAATGCCAAGAAATTGCATTGGTATAAATTAGATTAAAAGTTCTTCCTTTTGACCTGCTTCTAAAAGATATCTTTTTTTCAGGTAAACAACAATGAATCTATAAAGCTGTTCAAGTTGGAATGCTAGTACAAAAGTCATCTTTTGGACATTCTTTGCTACTGGTTTTTAAATTTATTTTATATTATGTGTAGTTTTTGTGTTACTTGGTCAACTTCTATTCTGTGTTGCTCTGATTTTTAGTTAAATCTACCAGAGATATGCTACAGACCTGTGGAAATTTCCTTATGGGAGTTTAGAAAGACGATATTTACTTAGCTTTTTTTTGTCGTTTTAGGGTAAACCTCCAACAAAGAAGGCTAAAGTTCTACAAAAACAGCCCTTGGTGGCTAAATTAGCAGCATATGCTCAGTACCAGGCAACTCTGCAAAACCAGGCAAAGACGAAAGCAGGTAACAGCAAACAAACAGAGCTGAGGCAAAAACAATAAAAGATTTGTGACTCATTGGCAGCTTCCTAAATAAAATAACTTTCTCTTAGCAGCTGTCCCCGTGGAAGGTTTCAGCTGGGGTAACTACATCAACAGCAATAGCTTTACAGCAGCTCCTGTTACCTGCTTCAAACACGTAAGTATTGCTCAATATGTGCTTTCCTTGTGTGTGTGTTGCATGAGAGAATTTCTGAGTCCAGGGGAATCCTTGGATTCATTTTTGCAAAACGTTCATATCCAACTATGTTTTGTGATCTTAGAAGCCTATATTATAAACTGTGTTAGTGTGACTGTTTTCTAGATAGATATGTTTTTATCTGCTCTTTAAAACCATTCTGAACCTTATCAGTTACTTTCATCATATATATTCTCATAAACAAAAAGTAAAAGGAGGGCTCTTAAACACTTGTGGAGTTATTTTTCTCATGTTTAAAGCACAAAGTCATCCAGTGTACTGCAGAGTAACAAACCATCCAAGTCATACTGTACTAGAAAAAGTTACAAAAGGCTTTTTAGATTAAGTCAGGCCTGCTCCATTGTGTTGGACTGATCTTTTGGTGACATATTTAGATTTGGGATTTTTTTCTTCTTAGTTTTTAGTCAGATTCTCCCTGTCACTTGTGCTTCCAGATAGGGTAGGAATACAAGAAAATGAAGGCTTTTTAGAAATCTAAAATTAAAAAGGTTGTTTTTCTTTGTATTAGAGTTAGAACAATTCCAAACGTTCTGTAAATACATTCTGTAGTGACTGAGGAAATTAGGAGATGGAGAAAATATTTAGCACCATCTGTCTTTAATGTGTTTGTTAAATTCCAGTAATTAGACCTTGTTTAAAATATTATCAGTACTTTCTGTCTCTTAAGTAAAAACTTTCTGACAGAAAGTGTGTTCTCAGCATATTTTTTTTTTATTTGGGAAGTTGAAGTGTTCCAGCTTACAAAATTTTTGTTTTGCTCAAAATTATATGATGAAAGCTGCAATCCAAACAAACATTTCATGGAAGTTGTCCATGAGAGAGGAGAGAGACAGATTTTTCTGTCCAGCTCTGGAATTCATGCTGAGCCCTGTCAGCTCATAAATCAGTAGGAGTTGAGGGCTCCTGGCAGTTGGCACTTTGTGAATAGCACCCTTTATGCTCACAGGCCTTAACTATTGCCCAGAACAGAGCCTTGCCTTAGTATAACTTTGGGAATTTTTATCAAATTGCAAGTGCTCTAGTCAGCATGTTTGCATTTTGCTTCCACAGTTATGTACATGTTGAGGCAATTTCATAAGTCCATATCCATTGATAACGTGGGCTCTGCTTTTGGCACCTTTCAGTAGCTACCACAGTCAGGTCACTTGTAAATTATGCTACAACATTCTATATTAAAAGGAGTTTTATCTCCATTTCTTACTGTTTCTTTCATGAAGCTGAATGATGAACCAATAACATAAACCAATACCACACTAATGTTCACATTTTACCTCGAAAGTTTTCACAAACTTGGTGGCAACAGTGCCACTAAACCTGAAGGTTGTTTCTTTTCTGTCCCCATTTTCCTTTTTTATACAAGTAAAATGCAAATCCTACAATTTGCCTTGGAGATTTCCACTTGTTTGGTGGACATGAGTTAGTGTTACAAGGGTGTGATTTTGCATTTAATTTTACTGTAATTATTTTTTGAAAAACAACAGAATCTGGAAATACTGAAAAATCAGTGTTCTCTTGGTAGGTCCTTCTCTCTGTCCCACTTGCCACTGATAGTTAAACAGGACTCTTTTTGTCTCTCTGGAAAGATTATTGCTGTTTTCTGTGTACTGTTGCTTTCATTTGTAAAAGTTTGCACTGTTTGTTTGTTTACCATCCATATTGTGGATTCCATACGCATGGTGTGTGTATGTGATGGAATATACAAAGCTTATTCTATTCAAAACCAAAGATTTGAGTTGACAGTTAAATCATGACATATCTACCCCTGAATTTGTTATTCAGTAAAATATATTTAATTTACTGGTTATACTGGTGTATCTGTATGAATATATGATAGGGTACAATATTAAAGACAACTTAGGAGAATTATGAGCTGTGAGATTTGGCATATTGATTATTTTTTTCACAACCTGGCATACTTCAGTATCTCAGCTCTGATGTAGATTTCCCACATGGATATTTTGGTTTGGTTTTTTTTCCCTGGGGGATTGTTTCCTCATCAAGTTAGAACATTTACATTTTAGAATTCAAACATCTGTATCTTGCAAGTTCTCTAAGTCTTTTTCTTCATTAGAAGAATTAATTTCAAAGTATTTTGATGTGCATTTTGTGCTTCCCTGTTACCTTTATTCCAGACATCAGTGTTGGGTAACACTAATGAAATTCAGTAGCAATGGTATGACCATGCCAACCTCATAGTTCAGTAAACTGTAGGAGAGAATTGCTTTGGTTTGTCATGTAGGAAACCTGTGACAAAGCCAAAAGTGCCATTTGTGCACCTTGCAGCTGCTTTTTTAGTCAAATTGCCTTAATCAGTCACTCAGCAGTAGCTGATGCAAGGAGAAAAACTCTTAATATTTTTAACATTGTGTTACAGCTTAGTCACATGTTACAGGCTCATTTTTGACCTGCATTCCAGTTTCTTTCTCTAAACATTTTTTACCTTTTTCTATATTTGCATTTATTAGCTCAAACCATTTGTAGAGCTGAAAGCAAATACAGTGCTTTGAGTTCTTTCTCACTACTACTTAATGTGCAACTTAATGCACAATTAAGAGAAATTATTTTCTCCACTCTGTTGCTAGTAAGATGCACATTTCCTGGAGTTCTTTTTTCCAGGTGAATTTTATTCTGAGCCAAAAGATTTTCATTCTCTTGGTTTCTCGTGTTATTCAAATAAATGCAGTGTAAGGGAGCATTTCCAGGCTGTTGCACTGGGTGGCAGTGCTTTGCTTTGAACTTTGTGTTTTAAGCCCTTTTGCACATTGTCTCCTCTGGCATTACCTGTTGTTGGGGTACTGCTCACACACAAGGTTTCAGCATTCCTTGCACTTTGGGAACTGGTAGCATCCCTTGAAATTAAGTCAGGATTTTAATGGCCAAGTCTGCAATCGTGGCAATGTTGGTGCCATCCATAATCTCTAGAAGCCACTTATTTAACCCAGGAGATCTTTGCTCAGCTGGGCATGTGGGGATATTTGGCCTTTAGGTGCTCCTGTCCAGCAGGCCCTCCCTGACTGCACCTTGCCTTGCAGAGAAGGCACCTGCTGCTCACAGAGAGGCCCTCCCAGGTCATCTCCCGGAGCAGGAAGCCATGAACCACATCTTCCTTGCCTGGGAGTGACGAGAAGTGGATCTCTTCGTCATGAGTCTGAAAGGTAAATTTGTTCTTACCTGTAAATGATGGTTCTGCTAGTTCACACTATGCCAATCCAGACTGCAGTCACCTTCCAGCCAGCAGAAAAATAAGAGTTAACACTTCTGTAGTGCTTTTTGAGTTTGGAAAAGCACTGTGCAAACCTTGATTGATTAATGAGATGAGACAGAGGAGAGATGAAGGAAGATGGCTGTCACAGCCCTGGTTTATCCAGTCTTCCTCCCTTAAGAACATTCATAATGAGTGAAAAAAGCCAAGATGGTGCAGTGTGTAAACCATCCCTCAGGACAGTAACGTTGTCTGGCATTGCAGTAGTGATGCTGCACAGGATGGCTTCCTTCTTTACAAGGCCATATGGATTGGTGTAGGAGAACTAGCAGAACCAATATTTTCACAGACAAGGACAAATTTAACTTTCTGCTATTTCCCTCTATACCAATCCATGTTCTAGAAATAAAAATTTGTCACATTCCCATTATGGGTTGATGTCAGGAGAAGTGCTGTGATGTATTTCTCTCTCTGAATCAACTGAATAGATGAGCAGGCAGTAAAATGTATTTCAATTGAGTGCAGCTGGATTATTAAATTATTCAGCACTGCTATTTTTGGTTGTTTGGCCTCATCTGTATGTCTATACAAGGCAACAAAATTTGCTAAAACATGCAGTTTGAAAAGTTTATTTCCCCAACTGAATTCCAAAACCTACACATGTCAACTTTGAGGTGATAGTGAATATGGGATTCATATTGATTAAGAAGTTGTATCTGCATATTTTGTGAGTGAAAATAAGCCATCATCTTTTGAGTTGGATTTTTCTCTGTCTGCCGGTTGGCAGAAGAGCTCTGTGGTCCAGACTGGTGTAGATGGGACATAGCAGAACATGAAGAGACCAGGCTTCTTGCAACAACTTACATTTCCTTTAATAGTTAAAATTAGTTTAAGTTTTGCATGCCTAGCCTCAATACTAGTGATGGGTTTCCCTTATTAAGATAACTTTAGCTTTTAGTGGTGCTAGTTGCTGTTGCTGATTGCCAGCAAAATTCCAATACTGTGATTTCCAGTCATTCAGGATCAAGCCAGATTTCTTCACTTGTGGCTCTCAGCAAAAGTTCTGTGCAGTTGAAGGCTGTTCCCACAGAGTGGTCAAGTTCTCTGGGTTTGCAAAGAGCTTTGTAAATGAGACAGTGTAGAACAATCTGCTCACTGTCTGCAGAACCAGAGCATCCCTGTAGTAGCTGGATAATCTTTGAACTGATAACAACTTATTTTTCTCAGAACACCTTAGAATTTATAACTTGTTCTAAAAAAACCCAAATGTGAATCTTTCTATTGGTGGTCTCAAGTTTAATGCAGACTGAGTCACTTTCTAGCTTGTTACTAAAATAACTTCAGTTGAGTAACTGTTAAGGTTTCAGATTTTTCAGCGCTGTGCATTCCTGATATCTTTGCAATACCATCTTCAGCTGTCTTTTCATGCTGCCCTGTTCAGCAAAATGTTCTTCTTGAGATAGCAACCTAAATGTAATTTCTACTAACACATTCCTCACACAGGACTGTGAGGGGTCTTGCTGTGTGTTTCCTTCTGGTGTTCATTAAAAAGGTGCCACTCAGAGCCTTCTGTTCTTTTGATTTGCTTGATGGAGTGCTCACTTGCAGGTGATGTGAAAGCCTGTTCCTCTGAGAGGATGTGAACCAGTGGGTGATAAACCCCACCATAATAAATCATCAGAATAGACCCAAGAAATAACCTCTAGGCATTTTTTTTCAGCCACATTTCTGATTTACAGAATTTAAAGATTTTGATGTCTGTGCTGTAGGTATGAATTTAAAGTGCCATAATTTTGTTGCAAGTAGAACTTCAGAGGAGTTTTACCATTCTCACTAAAATTGTTTGTACCTTGTTGAAACATAGTAGAATAAAGCTGACTTGTATCTACAATTTGTGCTTGTGCTTAACAGATATTTAAACTTGGAATTGCATAGGGTTTTTTTCAGTAAATACACAGTAATAATTGGATACAATTACAATATTACTCATAAGCTTCAAGTCAAAACTAAAGTAGGTTCTCACAGAGTGTTTTCTAAACATATGTTTGTCATTTGTATATTGATTGTTTTGTCTTTTTAAGTCACTCATAAAACACTGATATAACAAAAAAGAATTATTTTCATGTGGTGAACTGGTGACCTTTTAACCCCAACCTTAAATGACAGGCACCTATGGGGACATGCTGGGGGGATATTGCAGAAGGAGTGCGAGTGGAGGTTCCAAACACTGACTGCAGCCTACCTACCAAAGTCTTCTGGATAGCTGGAATTGTGAAATTAGCAGGTAAATACATTTTAGTTGAAATTATTAAAAAATAATCAAAAGAACTGTGTGAAGGGAGCTTAAAACTTAGTGATCACCTGTGTAATGTTGACACTGGTCAGGTTGTCAGAGCTGTGTCAATAGGTTGTATATTGTAGTGCTGTCACTGTTACAGTGGCTGCAGTGATGCTTGAGAATTTCTGTTCTTGGTTTGGGGTTTTTTAATATTGCCTCAGAGCACAGTAAGATCAGTGCAGAGGAGACAGGAGATTGTATAACTGCTGGCAAGTAGCCTCGTTATACAAATCACTTGTCTTAGTAAAAAGTTTAAAATCCAAGGTTGAAGATCGAAGATATGAAAAAGCAGATATTGTGGGTAATTAATTTTGTCCTCCTACATAATATCTTCTGAAGGTTTATAGTTCAAGAGTTTTAATTAAAATTGACTTACATGATAGCACATACACATTTATCAAAGTAATCCAATTGTGCTTTAATTACATGCAGAAATGTGCCATAGAAAAACGTCCTATGAAAAGTTATAATCTAGAAAACCAATGTAATATTCATTGTGATTTGTAAAGAAATATTAATGCATACTTTATAGTCTTGTTTAATTTTTGTGTCTTTTTAAGTGGCATTGCTTTCTTTTCAGGCTACAATGCCCTGCTGAGATACGAAGGCTTTGAAAATGATTCAAGTCTTGACTTTTGGTGCAACGTTTGTGGGTCTGACATCCACCCAGTTGGTTGGTGTGCAACCAGTGGGAAGCCCCTAGTTCCTCCTCGAAGTATGTAAATAGCAGCCTTATTGATTGATACAAAAGTCTCTTTATTAAACTAAATTTGCTCATGGTCCAGATATCAAAGTATTCTTTTAACATAACTCCTTCGACAGTTATGAATAACTTTAAGTTTTGTACTTGACTGATGTTGAAAGTGTTTCTTGGAGTAGCCCATCTGATGCAACTTAGGTTTTAGGATCAGGGTGGAAGCTGTTCACTAATCAGTGATGGGAACATGCACTGATTTTATTGGTATTTTGTTAATAAATTCTTTTCCCTGACCCATAAAATTAATCTTGGGTAGCGTTCATTCTCTAAAGAGGTTTTTTTGTCATTATTGTCATCCAGGCCTTTTAACAGTCATCTGGGATTTCTTCTTTACATATTCCAGACTCTAATACTGTCTCTAACGGACACAATTAAAAATCAGTGGCTTATTTTTTCCCCTTCATTTGCAACAGCCATCCAACACAAATACACAAACTGGAAAGCTTTTCTAGTGAAACGACTTACTGGTGCCAAAACACTTCCTCCTGACTTTTCTCAGAAGGTAAGGCTGATGCAATATCAATGATGTTCTATAAAAGAAATTGCAGCACAGTTGTGAAGAACTGAAATATTTTACAATGGCACTTTAGCTCTTCTTATAATAAAGGTAATACAGTAGTTTCTTCCCTTAGATACGGTTTTCCTTGGAATCTCTTCTCCAGTTATGTCCACACTGGTCAGTATGTGTTTGGAAAACTGTTTTCTCTAGAAAAAAAAGTAGTTTTCTTTAAAAACTAGTTAGTCTACTTTAATTTTAAAATACCACATTTAAAAAAAACAAACACAGAAACCCCAGAAGTGCTCAAGAGCTACCCTGTGAGATGTAAGAAAAATGAAAACTTTTTTCTAATTCAGGAATGACTTTTATCATGCACTATTTCAAGAAACTAAACAAAATGTGTTAACATAGCATGGATCTAGAGGCAATGAAGTACATACTTTTAAATATTAATATTTTTCATCTGCTCTGGACTATTTTTTTTCTGTTTTTAAGTCACCTTCAACTGTGGCAGCTGCTGTATAGTGTGCTGTATGTTTACTTACTAATCTTGTGAGATGATGGTGCATATAGTTCTTAGTAGGAATATGAGACTTAATTTGTTGGTTTACACTGCATCTAATGTTTAAAAAATAAACACACAAAAAACCTTGTTGCAGTTGTTAATTTTTATTTAAAAATTGGCTCAGTTAGAAGCCAGATAAATTTGGCAAGATCTCAGTGCTTTGGGGAGTTCATAATGAAAATGGCAAGTGACAGATACTGATTTTTAACACAATCTATTGTCACAAAGCGGGTTAACATCTATTTCCATTCTCTTAATTTCTTTTTGGTATGTTATGAAGAAATACGTGAGCAGCCAGTTTTAATTATGTTGAAGATTTGTTTTTCATGCCTTTTATAATGAAGTATTTTAATCCTGTTTTTAAAATGCTTTATTTTGAGTGGATGACCAAGGAAGAAAAAAAATCTTGAGGTGTTTATTGTTAAAATTGTGTCTCAAGGTAACTTTATCCATTGTTATCAACTGAACAAAATTTAATTATGTCAATGGAAAGTTCCTGTAACCTATGTGAGAATTATATTAGGAGATGAATTTGATACAATTAATATATTGTAGGATCTGTTTTCTGAAACATTTCATTGCTCCCCACGTACAATGAAATAGAGGAGAAATAATTGTGTCATTTCTGCAGGTTGATTAACAAGTGTTTGAGTTAAATGACAAGTGCATCAATACTGTGTTTTAATAGGCAGATGAACATGGAAAATCAGAGTTTATTCTTACAGAATGGGTTTTTTTCTGTCACTTTAAGGTGTCTGAGAGTATGCAGTACCCGTTCAAAACTTCCATGAGAGTAGAAGTTGTTGACAAAACACACCTTTGCCGAACAAGGGTGGCAGTGGTTGAGAGTGTCATTGGGGGCCGGCTGAGGTTGGTGTATGAAGAAAGTGAAGACAAAACTGATGACTTCTGGTGCCATATGTACAGTCCACTCATCCATCACATTGGCTGGTCTCGAAGCATAGGACACAGATTCAAGAGATCTGGTAAGGTTGTTGAGTTTTGAGGTGTTTTGCGGTGTTGGCTGCACAAAGTCTGACTCAAGCAGTTCTGTCACTTCATACAGTTAATAAAATTAGCTTGAATAATGATACTTAAAAATGTGTATAATGTGGCCCAGGTGGTTAACCAGTTATATTACATTCAGGAGCTTAAGTTAAAATTATAATTAGTATATTGTACAATATTGGAAAAGGCAAAGTAACTTTTAGGTTGATTTGTAATACATCAATATCTAGAAGATTCAATGATAAATAGTAGTTGACAAACTGTTAGCATACATACTGTTTTGCTCTGTTAGCAAAACTCCTGAATAATCCTATAATATTGATATTTCTTGTAGATATTACAAAGAAACAGGATGGACATTTTGATGCACCCCCACACTTATTTATGAAGGTGAGTTTGGTACCAAGAACACTGTTTGCTCAGAGTTGATTGAAGACCTTTAGTTGCTGTTATGTGTAAAAAAAGACCTGAAATTCTGCTATGCCCTGGATATGTGCCCAGCAAAAGTATTTTTGCTTTTATTACCCAATTTGACCTCCTGGACATAAGCAGAGATTATAGAACAGGTATTTCAGTCTGTTGCTTTGGCAGTGTGGGGATTATGTTTTGTTCCAGACTCATTAAATTCTTTGCTTCTGGTGCTGCTCTGTCATTCTTCAGGTAAAAGAGGTTGATGCAGCTGGAGAATGGTTTAAAGAAGGAATGAAATTGGAAGCTATAGACCCCTTAAACCTTTCAGCAATATGTGTGGCAACTATTAGAAAGGTAAGAAAACAAGTGTGTTTTTTGGTAGGCAGATGAGAATCTTATTTCACTCACCTTTATTCAGGCTTGAAACAAAAAACTCCAAACCAAAATCAATGCAGTTTGTTCACACAGCGAATGTTTATGGGTTATGTCCATAAATTATATACAACTGCTGTGAAAAATGTACTCACATAAATTTGTTTGACATTAATCTCTGGAAATTCAGTTTTACCTTTAATTAGAATATGCTTGTGAGATTAATTTGCAGGACAATCTTCTGCTAATTATAGCAGGTGTTTTGCAAGTGTTCAAAACCAAGCCTCATCTTGCTGACTTGCAGAGGTCTATGAAGACATTTTAAGGATGTCCTTGGCTGAAAGGGAGCCAATCCATGGGAGATCTGTAGCTTAGCAGAATTGTACAACCTTACCAGTGAGGAGTGTGGTTATGATTTTTTGAGTCTTTTATCTTATTAATGGTGTTCTGAATATCTTTGCAAGCTCAAGAGTAGACTGAGTTATAAAGCTTTAGAGGTAGAGCTGGTGCTCCCAAGAAAAAGTAGAGATCAGAAAAAGGAAATGTTCATCTCATAACTTTGCAGTTATCAAAGGTACATGTGACAGTTGTACACAGTCCTCGAGACAGGTATGATTTTTTTTTTTTGTTATAATTGAATGTCCTTCTGAGTGTTCTTCCATTATTACTGAGTTACTTTTGAAACATGGCATGCTTGCTTTCTAGCCTGATCACACCCTTCAAGGTATTTAATGTCAAATTTTGTTTTTCTTTACAAAGGTGTTAGCAGATGGCTATCTTATGATTGGGATTGATGGCTCAGAAGCAGCAGATGGGTCTGATTGGTTTTGTTACCATGCCACTTCCCCTTCTATTTTCCCTGTTGGTTTCTGTGAAATTAACATGATTGAACTAACTCCACCCAGAGGTACATATAGCCTTCTGACCACATTTATTTTGAATATTTCTCCGTGATATTGTATGTACCATATGCTTTGTTACTTAACTCAGTCTGTAAAATCTGTGTCGCTTTTTAGGGCTGTCTCGAGTCTGAAACAAATACAACAGTGTTACATCAAACTAGTCTAAAACAGATAACAAACTTGCCATTTAGAAAAGGTCTAACTGAACTGATTTTCTGGCTGAAATAATTTGCTTTAGCTGCAAGAAACTGAGGATTCTTTAAGTGAATGGGAAGTATGGGAGTCACAAAAAGCCCTGTTTAAAATATGTCTTTGCTTGGGAAGCCCTGGCCTCCAAAAGGATTAATGAACACTGTAAAGAATCTCAGACTTAGGCTGACTAACAGCAATACCAGTTAATTTTTGTGAAGAATATGCAAAACTTGAGCTTTGAGGAAGTAGCCCTTAGGGCTGTGCACACCCTTCTGTGAGGAAAGGCTGTCTGTCCACTGGCACAGGTGCCTGTGGAAGACTTTACCTTCCTTTTCCCACTTTATTGTCTTGGTCTGACAATTGATAAAGAGGGTTGTAACCAGCTGTGTAACAGCAGATGACAGTTGCTTTCTATGGATTCCCCCCCCATCATTCTCATTCTTGAAGGCTTCTCCTTGTATTTATTAAATTATTTTTCTGGGTAATAACTACAGAGACGATGTAGTGCAACATGAAGAAAGTAATTTCGTCTCATTTTTGTTGTTGTACAGCAATGACTCTGTCACCTTTGAGTAAGTGGGAAGTGCACAGATTTGGACAGATTTACTTTAATTTATTGCCTGGAAATTCATGGGCACCAGCACCCCTCTAAAAAAGCATTGTGCAAGAGGACTTTTGCAATAGGAGTATTTGTGGGAGGAAAATGCTTGTATATCAATACGTATCAATCAACTTAGAAATAAAGACATGGAACTGAAGAGACAGAATATCAAAAAAACTTCCCTTCTTTAATGAGACTTGACCTGTTCACTCTTCAAACATTACTTAACAATAGTATGTGGATTTTGTTGTTAGCACATTTATGATACTTACATGTTTCTTGTATCCTGCAGCCTTATCCTTTATCTCCATGTACATTTTCCCTGTTTCTGCAGTGTTTCATAAGAGCCCTGTGCCATCAGCGAGAGGAGATTATAAATCACACGTGCAATAATCTAAAAGTCATTTGAAAGAGGAATTAACAGCAGTAAAATACAGACCATAATGCGCATTAACATTTAAATAGGATCAAAGTGATCAAAGCTCCTTAGCTCTTATGAGAGGGGTATTTTGCTGTCCAAATTATGGGCTGGAAAATGGACAGTTTCTTAATTCTGACTGCTCTGACAAAGGCCACGTGTACATGTCTCATGTGTGGTGAACAATTAAAGGACTTAAAACAAATATATTGGTCTAGCAGAGGAATGTTGCATTGAGAAGGAGAGCATTAACATGCAGAACTGATATATTATTATCCTTATTAATTGTTAGCTCTCCAGCTGCATCTGTTCATGCAGATATTCCATACCCCATTTGAACACTCTTATCCAATTTGCATTTAGCATTGTGGATAACTGAAGTTGCTGTGAAATCATTATAAGCTCATTCCTTCCAAACATCATCATCTCTTACTGTAATCAGTGGAAGATGAAGATGCTTAGACACTTTCAAGAGAGGGATTGAATTTTGGGCTGTGAATGCTGAGTCTGGCCCTGCAGTGCTGAGCTGGGATTCAGTGGGAACTCTCTGCCCATACATAGGTGAGGTACAGAAATCCCCCATCTCCCACACTATTCCACTGCACTGCAATCTTTTCAGGATGTCCATCACTACATATTACTAAAGAGAAACCTACTAAGCTTCTATTGCTCCAGCCAGAATTGAGCATTGTTGAGCTAAAGCCGTTGTAGAAGTTGCCCAAAGTAAAAAATACTCCTGCATGTTTTATGCACATTTAGTAGAAGCTACATAGATTTGAGATGTTGTTTTCTTCCCTTTATAATAGCTTTAAAAAAAATCCTCTGATCTTCCATATTATTATTTTTACCCTTAGTTAACTTTTAAAATATCCATGTTTGTTCTTACTGTTACATTCCTAACAATTCAAATGGTTCAGTAGTGGAGCTCTTTTCCCACAGGAAAGACACTGGATGTGCTTAATTCAGTGATCTGTTCTGGGTCATTTATACAGTGCATTTGTACAGATCAAGAATCTACATGAACAAGAACTTCCAGGGTGAATCATTAATTATAACATTAAATGATACCTTCTGGATTACCCAGAAGTTCATTCATTTTGTTTGTTGCAAATGGGCAACGTCCAGGTGCCTCTTTGTCCCTTAGACCAAAGCTCAGAGAATGGAAGCTTCTGATGTTAATGTTTTACTTCTTTGTTGTCATCTTAGCCATAACACAGTGCCAATGTGCTATTTTTGTTGTTATTTTTATGCACGAAGTTTGCAGTTGATGTATCTTGATGTTGTTTAAAATTCACAGGTTATGCAAAACTCCCTTTTAAATGGTTTGACTACCTCAGGGAAACTGACTCAATAGCAGCACCTGTAAAGCTCTTCAATAAGGTAATAAAATTATACATATTTACATGTAATTAGTATTTTCTTTAAATTTCTGCGTCTTGCATGTGATAGACCCATTTCATTAAATACAATTTTGAAAAACTAAGGCACAGAGACTTTTGGAAATAAGAACCATTTGAGTATATGAAGCTTGAATATCTCCAAACTGTTAAATTAGTGCAGGGTACTTGAAGCATCATCAGTGATATTCGGGGTTTTTCTGTATTAAGTTGACTGAAATATTTGTTTCAACACTGTGCTTAAACTACTAATAACCATGTTTATTTACTGATGTTTGCCTTGCTTGTGTTTGCTTTTCCAGGAAGTTCCAAACCATGGGTTTCATGTTGGAATGAAACTGGAGGCTGTTGATCTGATGGAGCCTCGCCTGGTGTGTGTGGCCACAGTCACTCGCATCATCCATCGGCTCCTGAGGATCCACTTTGACGGGTGGGAAGATGAGTATGATCAGTGGGTGGATTGTGAGTCCCCAGACCTGTATCCCGTGGGATGGTGTCAGCTCACTGGATATCAGCTCCAGCCTCCAGCACCGCAGTGTGAGTTCCTGCTTTGTGGGTAATGGAAATAAGTGTCATGGATGCTGATTTTTCTACTCTCATCCTTTGCAATTTAGGTCTTCATGCATAAGAAAAATAGAATAAATTCTTGCTAACGCTTGAAAGTTCTAATTCACGGTTCTAATCAGTCCCACCTTGACTTCTAAAGTACTTCTGAGTGTTTCTGTGGCTGCTTAAAATTTTTCAATGCTAGAAGATGTTTATTTGATGCAGGGGAAAAACCCTGTTACTTCTCAGTTCTGGATGATATCAGTGAGAATTTATACTGCTTTAAGACTGCCAAGATATCTGCTTTACCTACTGAATTTGGTGGAAGTCAGCAGGTCCAGAGCTGTTCATGTGTAGAAGCATTTTTATGGGAAGGCTGTATTTTATTCATTGCATCAAAACTTGTCCTGTCAGGTCAACTGATAATAATTGATAACTGCATTTTAAGAACTGTTAGTTGGTTTAGTTGTTTAATGAGAGGGTAATAATACTTAGTAGTTTTATGCAAACTGTTTTTTCACAGTAAAGGTATTTTGCCTTTGTTCAGTCATTAAGGAAAAAATTGTGTAACTGTGTAGCAGCTTTGACACATTCTGAAGTGTTTTTCCAAAATACTAAACATCAATTTTGAATTCCTAATTTTTTGCAGCATCAAGAGATAGCCAGTCGAGTTCATCCAAGCAGAAGAAAAAAGCTAAATCGCAGCAGTACAAAGGACATAAGAAAAGTGGGTGACAAAGTAGTGTTTGCACTTTTCCTGTCCTTTTAAAGTTTGTGGCCTCTCCCCAAGTCCTTGTTCTATTTGGAAATGTTTGTGTCTAAGGTGTTATGCTTAAAGGTGCAGTATGCCATAAAAGGAACTTTTTCATTGAGAATAACCATTTTTATGACTTGTGGTGGGGTAAATGTTGCTAATAATAATAATAATCTATGAATTGTAGGAGGACAACTGTTAGAATATTTAACTGTTTCAGTTCAATAATGGACTGTGTAGTTGTACTGCCTTGTACAAAATAACTCAGATAGCAACACAGTTTTACCTTTGCTCCTTGTAACACAGGTGGAGGCATAAGAACCAAGGTGGGGGATGAGAAAGAATGAGGTGTAGAAAATTTAAATTATCATCCAGCTGGTTCCTTTTTGAAACAAAAAAGTGACTTAATCACCAGGTTTTTTATATGAAGCATCTATGTAAATAAAGCTTTTATATTATTACTTTCAGAAACAATAAACAGCATTGCTGTATGTGACTGTTCTTGTCACAGTAAAACATAATAAGGACATTTTTAAGAATATCAAGTATTCAAGTTCTTTCCACAGAGACTGATTCCCTTGGAATCAAATTATCCTGATTTATTTAGACTTGTTTCCAGAGTGCTTTTTGTTGTGTAGAGCTAATGTAAGGAATTAAAACCTCATCTTCCTGGTAAATTTGTGAATGGATCTGTTAAGGCCAATTGGAACCTTCTTCACTAGTCATTGGGAAAACAACTTATGCTTTGTTGGTCTTAGGATGTAAAAGGGAGTTGAGCAGTGAGTGCCACAGATAAAGCAGGTGTCTGAGAAGTGCTTTCAGCCTCTTGTTGGGTGCCTCAGTCATTGCACTGTTTCTGCTTTCCACTGTTGGAGGAAATAACTATAAAGTCCAGATCCTTCTGAGAATCTTGCAGCAGTATTTTTTTAAATAGGATTCAGGTACTGAAAAAACTCCTGGTTTGAGAATATCCAGGGAAAGCTGTGAGTGCTGTTGCCTTAAGGTAGGGAAACATGGCTCTATCATTAATTAGCTTTGTGTAGGATGTGTTTTTGAATAATTCTGGACTGTCTGAGCACATTTTGTTCAGCAAGGTATGCTAGACCATCCTGCTCCTTACCTCATCCCTCTCCTTCCACCTCTGAGAGTTTCCTCCCATCTCTTAGAGTGTGACACAAGCACTGGAAAGTGAACTCCTCTTATCTGGTGCCGTGGGAAGGAGACTTATTCTAGTGGAATTCGATTTTCATTTGTCACTAACCTTAAGTAAATGTTGGCTATGGAAGCAAGGGAGAGCTTCTGCTAGTTTTTTGTACTGTTTATTCAATACTAAGAAATCCTCTTAGTCATCAGAAGATGAGAGAACAAGGTCATGAGCAGTGAGAGTTGGCTGCCTCCTGTGTGGGGTTTTTCTAAGTGGGTTATGGCAACAAAAGTGCTGAGTCACAGGAAATAATACTAAAAAATTGTCTTCTGTAGCTTTTTCTTATTCAGCACTTGTAAATAATAAAAAAAAAATGTTATTTTGTAAAGGATTTCAGTCATAAAACTGTATAACCCCACAGTGTTGCTTTTGCGGTAACATGTCGAGTAACTGCAGATGATTAACGAGAAACTGTGCATGTCCTAAATCAGATTATTTTTAGCAAAGAGGGGTTATTTCCACACATTTCTCACATACTCACAAAACAGCCCAGGATGTCACTGAGTCATTCTGCTGTGTATAATGTTGCAGATTTTTACTGCAGTGTGTCCCCTCCTTGCTGAGAGCAGGGGGAGAGAGTAGCACGTGTTCAGTGGTGAGGGGAAGTGATTGCATTATGAATGTTTTGTGGATGCTTTTGGGAATACTTGGGAATCACTCCCAATTCTGTTTCCAGTAGTGTTTGTTTCAGTGGGTAGGATTTTGTACCCTGTGCCTGCTGCCCAGAAAGCTGTGCAGGTGAATTCTTGAAGGGTAACTTGTGAGTTTGCTTAGACAATTAACTAATAATGAGGGGTGCATTATCTCCTCGGGTTGTCAGCTTTCTCATAGGTGTATATATCAGAATAAGGTTACTGAAATGGTAATTTGACCTCTATATTTTAAAAGCTGGGGTTCTGTAGACACCTTTCTGCCTAATCAAGCTCTCTAAAAGGCTCATCCTCAAGTTGTCTTGTAAGAAGAATATTTAAGCATGGTGGTGGCTTTAGCATATATATAATCCAGTTACCTTTTCAGGGCTAGGCTTTTGTTTGTTGTTGTCTGCCAAGACTGAAGCATAAACAGCCATAGTTTTGATACAGCTGAAAGCAGTGATGTGTTACATCCCTGATATCACAGAGAAACTGCCTCGGGCACAGAATGGGAATATCATAGCGATAAAGGAGGAACGCGATGATAATTTGTATGGGAAATGCTTTTGCAACATTTTTTCATTAATGCAGTGTGTAATTATTCAAAGGCATTTTTAGAAGTTACTTTTTCTATACAATTAAAAGCTCGTTTATGTTTGTAAGGCACTGTAAAAATGGGAAACACCATTTTAAGGCAATTAAGAGTATATATTTTTACACTAGGATTTTGGAGGTGATAAGCTTCGTTTGGAGAGGATTATTTCCCCAGAATCATCCTTTTGTCTTTTAGTCAGAGACACTGTTAACAACTGCAGTTTCAAACTGAGCCAAGATGTCTTTGAGTGCCCAGCCAGAGCACTGGGTGTGACCATGCAGTGTAGCTGCAGCAGAAGCAATTTTACAGCATTTATATGTCACTGATAGAGTTTGAAATAAGTGGGTCATGGTGTTAAACAATGCCCTTGAAGTCCTACCAGCCAGTCCCCAGGAATCAGGGACTAAAATGTGGCTGTTGAGAACAATATTCCCAATAATAACTGAACGGTGCCATGTACAGGCCCTTGTTTTCCAGAATGGGTGAACATGAATCAGAGCCATTTCTCAGTTGAACAGTCAGAGTTACCTGATGCACTTTAACCCAAGCGTTTATTTTAGTTTGACTTGATGTTTAGAGAGGAAGAGACGAGTTGGGAAGAAACCTGTCAGTTTGTCCAGCCCACCCATGGCAGGTGAGGTGCGGAGGAGCTTCTCTGGGGATGACGAGTTGACTCCTCCTCCATATCGAGCCCTTCCAGCACAGACAGCCCCTGAGGCCTTCCAGCCTCCCAGGACTAGCCAAGAGTTCAGTCCCAGCCTCCAAACAGGTAACTGGTCACAGCAGTCTGTTACTGCACAGGGAAACCATGGACAGGGTGGGGAGCTTTGCATGGTCTGGCCTGTCATGTGCTGGCTCATCAAATCTTTCTTTTTGCCTAATTTTTTTTCCTTTAAATTTTAGTTGTTGGTTTGGTTTGTTTTTTTTTTCTGTTAGAGAGCTTCTCATTCTCACTGATGCACCATGTCACTGAATTAATCATAGGAAAGGGTTTAGAACAAAGCTCCTCCTTCGTAGGAAGGAGGCCGTGTTATTGTAGGTTGCTGAGAATCACAGAATCCCAGAGGAGCTCTGCAGAGTTTTAAAATGCAAAAAATGCACTCTGTAAAACTGAATGCTAATGTGGATTTGGGAAGATTTGATGCAAGCAGGACATTAGTGTGGATTATCTTTTGCAGAGAAAGTACGCAGTAAATAAGTAACTATAGGCAGTGAATAAGGATTTTTGCCTTTGTATCAGAAAAAGACAATTACCTGAGAAAATATCTTCAGAATCTAAGTGTTACTTGAAATTTTGTGGCTTACCAAGATAGAAGATATATTTTAAAGTATATAATGTTGCATCTGTGTGAGGGAGCAGGGAAAAACTCTAAAATTCATTTCTCACTAATAATGGGGAAGTAGCTTAAAATTTTGATCTCTTTTAAGGACAGTTTACGTAATGTAAACAGTCTTCAATTATAGAAGTTCTCTGCAAAGATTTGGTAGTTTTTTCTCTTCCCTTTTCCTGGTATCTATGACAACATAATGCAGCAGGTAAACAAATTATTGTTACCAAATATGTTGTAGCAATACAATCTGTCAGACAAACTGGATGATGCTCTCCCTGCACGACAGTTGCCAGGTTGATAGATTTAGCTTCAGATTTGCTTGATTACTCCCTTAAACTTGCCTTAGTCTGTGTAGGCTGCCCTGTCAGCACTTTTCATTGCCAGTGGAATACATCATGAAAGGTTTCTCTTGTCCATGTGTTATCCATTAACAGACTGGGACACAGGAACCTACCTGCCACCTTTAGACCCTCAGGACAAATCTTTACTCTCTTCTGCAAACCTTTCAGCATTTCTCAAGGACTCCTTTAGTTTCACTTCAGCTTCTACTGGTCTGTATATGCCTTTTTGTTTAACAGAGTCTTTGATGCAAAGGAGGAGCTTTTCTTGGGAGTGTTCAGAGGTGTTTGTTTCTGCACAATTGTTCTTGTCTTACTGCAAATCTACACCTGAACTGCGTTTGTGTAGTGCAAAGACAGTCCAGTCTGAATTTCTGTGTCAGTAGATTTCAGAGTTCCTATGGAGCTCCTGTGTTCTTTGGTTTCTGATACTCAGTGCTTTTCTGTGATCATCTGGGGGGAACTTTTCAACATTCTGAGTTTTGGTGAGGTTGGACAGTCAGTTTTGTTGTGATGTAGCCTTGTCATTGCCCAAGGGTGTTTGTGTTTAAATTGAAACCATCCAGACCACACCTTTTCAGTCTAGGGAGGAGAACATAACCCTGATACCATCTAGTAAGTTCAGAACATGTTTGAGATTGGCCAGAACAGATTAATTACATGCATATTCCTCAGCACCATCCACTGCCTCGTGATCCAGTAGCTGTAGGACGGATGTAGGCACAGTGCAGGGGGTGTTCATATGGCTTGGAGTGGAAGCAGTGTAAGATTGGTAACAAAACAGGCATCTGCTCTGAAACTGCTTGTCCATGGGAGATCTCAGTAAGGCTCAGAACCAATTCTTTCCCCTTTTGTACTGTCATAAGCACAGGAGACAGAAGGTTTCAGCGCTTCATGTTGTTTGTGTGAAGTGGTTTTGCTCTCTAGCCAAGTCATGGTGCTGCTTGAGCATCCACCAGTACTTGACATTTTTCAGTCATTTGATATGATCTTTCAAGCATTGAAGTTCAACTCTTGGACAGCTTCACTTTTAAAGAGCCTAAAGCCAACCTGGCAGAGGAGGAGACTGTTCCCAGAGACTCACCTGACCTCTGGACCACATTGCTCCATTCTGCCTTGGTATTTGGGGGCATTGAATGTCGTGGCATCAGACACAGTCTGTTGTTGTCTCCAGGCAAATCACAATATAAAAAGGGAGTACCTTGTCCATCTGCATCCCTTCTCCTTCAGTCAGGTAACTTCCATTAGCTTTCTTTGTTCTTCTTTTAAGTAACTTGGTGCATGGCTTTCATAAGCTTTTCTTATGGAAGATAGTAGTTAAAAACTGCATAACAGGGACAAGTGAAGCAAAGGATCATTCAATATCTGAATGTCAGGCTTAGGTTCAAGTTAGCCAGAGACAACCCAAATCGTGGTGTAAATCCTGTACCTGCAGGAGCTTCCTGCTGGGGGGAGGAGGAGGTGGGTTTCAGTTCTGTGCAGCCTTTGCTTAAGGTGTGAGCAGCATATCCAAAGAACCAATTGTGCATGTTATCATTTAGACAGCACTTTGTTGTCCTCCACAGATCAGGAATCTTGATCATAATACAGGGAAAAGTATTTGAGGAGAAAAAATGTAAGGAAGGGATTGTGGGCTGTGTAGGTGGGAGGAGGTATGAATTAAAGGAAGAGATGAGGAGATCCTGCATTATGCTGCAACTTTTGGCATCTTTTACTACCTTAATTTTCAAATTTTATTTTTATTTAGCACAAGAGCTTGTTTCAACACAGAAGATGACATAGAACATTTATAAAAGAATAATCAAATGGCTTGTAAGTTGTTGCAGGGCTACCAGTAGCAGCAGGTTTATGGGTTGGGGTTTTTTTCTTTCTTTGCATATTTCTGCATTTCAAGATACATTAATAATGTGTACAAGCTTTATATTCAGTAGTTATAAGCTTTAATACTCTTCTCATTCATTTGGTCATAGAGAATCATTTATTTTTGTATAATCAACCCTTTAACATGGGTACTGCACCTTTAATGAAAGTTTACATGTTTTGTTCTCTGTTCTTTTCACTGTGCTCATATTTTGGTAATTGTCACTATTCATTAATGAAACTGGAAAAGTAATTGTGACATTATTGCTATTCATAACATCTTTTTTTTATGTCTTAGATCTCATTTCAATTTTCTTTTGACAAAAGAAGAGAGAAGATGAAAACTGCAAAAAAAATGTTTTGCTTGAAATGAAACACCTTCTGGGATATTAAAATTTTAATGATGGATTGAGAAATCTTTGTTGATATTTTTTCTTGTCTTACATAGACTGTTTACAGTAACTGGTTTATTTAATGTGAACTGTAGGTTGGAAATGGCCAACAGTTAATCTTATTTTTACTTGCATAAAATCTAAATAGGAAGTCAAGATTGAAGTAAGTGTTGTTCTGAGCAACAGTCGTTATTGCTTTTAACCTGTTGTTACCTCCTTAAACCAGGGGTTTAAAATAATAAATTCTTGAGAAAACCCTGTAGAGAATCTAGTATTGTAAGTGATCTGTTGAAATTAGGGCACAACCTAAAGTTCAATTTCTGGTCAGAAAGGATCTGCTTTCTGTGGTATCCTGAGTGTTCAAGAATTGCTAAAATGCAGAATATAAGAAAATGAGAAATCCAGGGTCTGTCCCAAATTTCAGCAATACTAAGTAAATTTAAGGAAGAGTTGCACTTAACATTTTACACATCTTTAATGTTAATCTTTTATTTGCAGTGACTTCATTGCAGCTGAAGGAGGAGTTGCTGGATGGAGAAGAGTACAGCTTCCTTCAGGGAGCGTCCGACCAGGAAAGCAACGGATCTGCCAGTTACTACATCAAACAGGAACCGTGAGGCAGCTCGGAAGAGTGAGAGCCAGAGGATTGGTGATAGGAAAAGAGCCTTTCTCCAAGTCTGACTGATGTTGTTCCCACTTGGATGGTGCAGTTGGGGTGACTGTGCCTGGGGCGCTTTGCTGACTGTAGATGAGTTAGACTCAGTTCAGAATTTTTTGGAAGGGCGGGGAAACTATTTTAGTGAAAAAGATTTTTCAATTTATTAAAAACAAACAAAAAAAAAAAGGACACTTTTGTGTTGTATTTGAAGCTTTTGAAAGAATTTTGTAATATTTTCAAGTTCAGATTTATTGTGCATTGTTAACAAGAACTGAAATTCTAATTTTTTGGTAAGATTAAAGTTTAATTAGCATGGTTGTGGGAAGTGGTTGGAGGAAGATATAGTTGCAAATACAAATGAACTGTCATAACAAATGAACCTTTTTGGTACAAGTTGGGAGACTTTTAAGACTCTTGTGAACTGCACTGGTCACGCCTCTGTTTTTCATTGTGAAAATAAGGCGTTTAAGCCCTAATTTAGAGGCATAAATTGTACGTGGAAGATAGTCCTGTAAAGCTCTACTCAGTGAGTAGCCCCAAGTGCAACGGAGCCATCACCTGAGGAGGATTTTAACTTTTCAAGATGTTTTTATTTAGTTTAAAATACCTTTTTTTTTTTTTTACATAAGGTTTTTGGTTTTTAATGTTCCTTAGGGTCCGATTCAGTGCCCATTAATATCAGTAGCCTTGTCGTCGACTGCAGTGGGCACTGGGTTGGGTCTGCAAAGCTCTTGTCTGTACATGAATGTCTGTAGTCTTGGAATGCTTCAGCACATGTTTACAGAGCCCTATGCCAAACTGGAACTTGAGAAAATTCCCTCATTTGGAAGATTAGTTTTAGCTCTGAATTTCGACTGAAGAAGCAGCTTAGATGGACAGTAACTAAGGACTCCCTTGGTGGAGGGAAGGAGCTTGTGAGTATTCTTCTGACTATCTTTTTCCATTCAGAAAGCCCTAGATGTTTCCTTACCTTCTTAAATATTTATCTGTGGACATTCAGAACTGATGTTCCACGTGGTTTCAGGTGAGCTGAAAGGAGCCATGATGTTGTGGATTAAAAAATTACTTCAGCCCTGCATAGCCTGCAATATTCATGTCTTGCTGCAGTAGTGTAATGTGGGAGTTGAAACTTGAGAACAGTATAAAATCATATATTTCTCAGTATGTAATTCATAAACTGGATTTGCTTATTGCCTGGAATTCTTGTCTTGCATCAAGTGTTCCATAAGCCCCACGTGTTCAACTCTCATGACTTTTACGAGGCTAAAGTCACATAAGGGTGAAAATGATGACCAGTAAAACACAAGGTGTTTTTGCAGGAGCTCTTAATAATTTGGATTTTCTTTCCATATTTTCAATCTTTCAACATCTTTGTAAATGATCTCATTCGTGGAGTTGACAAGTGAAGTGGTTAAACAGCCCTGCAGAGCTGTGACTAGAAAAATGTGCATCAAGAGCTTTAGCTTTTACCAGTAAGGTTCATTAACTAAACTCTCAGGAATTAACTGCATATGTTCTATAAGTGCTTCTGGTCCCCTTCAGAGCAGTACAATGATATCTGACTCTAGACCATAAATTAGGGCTTTAAAGAAAAAAAAAAATCCATCAAAGTTTTAAACATCTGTGTTCCTACAGCCTAAGAAATGCTTTAAGGATATCAACCCACAGAGCCCCAGGAGACCATTTTTGTATATTATTGTTTGAGCTTAAAAAAAAAAAAAGTGCATAGAAAGTTGAAAACCAGCAATTTGATTATTTTCTAAAATATTGCTCTAACTTTGGGTACATAGTATTGGTGATATGCACAGGTTTACCTCATTCTATGCAAGAGGGGTTAATTATGTAAAGTTTTGTATTTACTACTGGAAGTAAAACATGTCCTGTATAGTGTAGGAATGTCTGGAATTCTTTTCTCCCTTACTGGTAAAATTTCTTAAATAGCGACCCCTTTTTAACAACAGCTTCTTCTACTGACAGAATCTGGTAATCAGATTAGAAGTATCTATAACTTCAGGTGGTAAAGACATTATAGCTCTCTAAAATAGCCATGAAAAGGACTTTGTTGGGCCTGGTAGACTTCAAATACCTTATTTCAGATTCTGACCCGCCTGTGATGTTTCCTTTGAACAGCCTGGATTGGAGAAGTAGGATTAGAGACCATTGTAATGACGCTTTGAGCCTTGATTATTGTTTGTTTTTCCTCCCCACCCTGTGTTCTCAAACTAATCCAGCTCTGCAAGCATTGATTTGGTTTGGTAAGTACAGCACTATTGATTTATTCATTTCTTTTTTTAAATGCAGCAACTTGCAGATTGTCCCAGTCAGCTGGAACAAGGTTCTCACAGTCTTGATTTCTTCTCTCACCAGCAGCTTCTGCCTTCAGTAGGAAAACTGTTGCATCAGTTTGTGTTTCATAGTGTGGAAGGTCAGGCTGGAGTGAGGGAGGTGTATTGCCAGGCACTAAACCTTGGGTTCCTGAGTATTGCCCAGGCTCATCCCTGATTTCAGAGTTACAGTTGTCAAATGTCAAGAGGGAAAATTAGTCCTTAACACTTCCTGTGTTGAAGAAATGTAAGAATCTGTTTTGAAGTCTGTCAGTCTTTATAATATTCTTTTATTCATCAAACACTAAAGTCTGTGAGGTGACGTGTGTTCTTGGGTACCTGTGTGACTTCAGGAGTCGGTGAAATGTCTTTTGTGTTGCTGAATTCAAAATATGCCTGAATTGTGTAATTACCAAGTAAAGTGACATCTGTCCTAAGCAAACCAGGCAAGGAGCTGATGAAGTCCCCTTGCTCAGGAGAGGCTCCAGGAAGACCCGAGCGAAGTTCTGCTGGGGCTGTGGAGGGCTCTGGGCAGTGCCTGTGGGCCGGGGGTGTCCGTGTGGCTCCCTGGCTTTGCAGAGCATCCCCGTGGCTCTGGGCACTTCTACCTTGGCTTTAAGCTGTGGTGCTTTGGCTAAGAGAGCAGCAAGTGTTGGACACCTGAAACCTTCAATGGGGTCGGACTGGTTTCTGCATTTGGCACAGCAGGTTTTTATGACCGTGAGGTGGCACAAGTCCCGTCCCTTTACTTGGCTGCTGCCCCTTTTTAATTGCTCCAAATGTCTCTGCTGATCTTTGATTTTTATGTTATTTTACACACAACTCTCTAACCTGTTCCTTGCTGTGTCTGAGGAAAAGCTACAGCAGTTATTGATTCCTTGTTCTACGGATACTAACACGGGTTTCAGTGTTTGTTTGGTTTTTTTATTGTTGTTTTATGTGATGTGAATACCCTCCCGTCAATATTTGTACGATGGTGCTAATATATTTGGTAACAATCCTTTATTGGGAAGGGATCTTAAAAAACTGTGATTTCAGCTGAATTTTTTCTTCCTTTTGATTTTTTTTTTTCATATTTAAAACGAAAAGCCACAGCCATTTATACAAAAAAGGCATCAGCTTTGGCCCCTGGGAAAATGTTGGGGCGGGAATCAAGATTAAACAAATGGGGTTTTTACATCATTTCTGTATGTATTTGATATATAGATCAATATCTGTACAAATTTAATCTTTTATTTTCTTGGTAATTTGTGTGGTCAATGAGAGAGTATTTAAAGCTTTCTCATCCAATGTACATAACTCAGTGAAGAAAATGCTTTTGGAGAAATTAATGTTACTTTCATTTTTACGAGACTGCAGATTTTCAGCATGGATGTGAAAAGCATTAAAATTATAACTTTGTGTACAAGATGAAAATAATTCACTAAATTTGCCTTTTTTACACAAAATAAAAATGATAAAAAGTCTTTCTGAATAGTGATTGTTTTGTTTAAAAGGTACTACTTGGCATATACATAAATGCACTCCAGCCTCTCTCAACAGAATGCAGATTAAAAAAATACGATTTGTAAGAGATAAATAGTTTAAGTGACCGGGTATGTTGGTCTGACCACAAATGAACCATGTGAGATGCTGAGCACAAGGTAAGGGTTTTAACTTGAGATGGTGGCATTATATAAGCATTTAATAGAGAGCAAGCTTTGCACTTGGTCTCATTTCATTTGGTATTAATAGTTGTGTAAGAAGGGAAATTATGTAGTATCCCATTTTTTTATCCCTAGCTCAGTTCAGCTGTGTTGGAAGCAGCTCCAGCCTCCTGTCAGCTCTCTGCAAACTGGCTTTGCCACTGCCATGATTCCAGGAGCCTTCAAGGCAACTGTGCAAGGGACACAACTCCCTGGATTTTTTTATTCTGATGTGCCAGTACACAGCATTTCTTATTAACTGTTCCTTCTACAGGAGGGAAACAATGCATGTCTAAAATGACTTGTATGAATATCTGAACGCGGGGTCTGCTGGAAGTGAATGCACCACAAGGAGTTAGTTGACACCCATTTATTTGACAGTCAGTCACTTTCAGCACTAAGATAACCGTGGTTGCTCCCAGGTCAGCAGCTGGAATGAGACGGTGCGTTAGAAGGCACAAATCCTGACGGAAACTCCTCACTCGTAGATCCAGTCGTGTGCACAGGGCTTGAAGTCGATGAGCTCTGCGGGTTTGAACCACAGGTTGATCTCCTTCTGCGCGCTCTCCACGGAGTCGCTGCCGTGGATGATGTTTCTGTGGAAGGAGACAAACATTGTTCCCTATAAAAATACACTTTGAGCAACCTCATCCTTCTCCACATGCCAAAACTTGGGTGAAGCATCTAGAGAGCTGTGAGACTGTTACTTTGATTTCAGGGCCAGTGTTCCACCACCCTCACTCTGAGAGCTAATTAGGCCTAGCAGGGTCATTAGGGCTACTGTTCTACACCAGCCCCTGCCTGAGCTTATGTGCTGCTCTGAGGAGGAGATGGATTTCAAAGAGAGTCACTTTTGTACCATTTTCTTGAGTAGCAGTTATGCATTGTGACTTGCAAATGAAATTCCATCAGATGAAGATATCTACCACTAATTCTGGCTTTCCAGATATAAAAGACAATGGATTTTGTTGACAGTTAAACACTGAGTAGTAGTTGGTTTTGATCTCAATTATTGAACTGAGTACAAACCTTCCCACTTGAATGCAGAAGTCACCACGGATGGTACCAGGCTTTGAGTCTGCAGGGTTTGTTTCCCCCAGCATTACTCTCCCAGTTTTGACCACATTGAGTCCTTCCCATACCTTAAGGCAAAAAGACAAAACCAGTCCTGTTAATCCATGCTTATACAAAATGCCAAAGATTAATCTTTGCTAATAACATGAACAGTTGAACAAGAAATAGGGGCTCTACCACTAAAAAGAAATTAACCTTGCCTAGATCCTCTCTTAGGCCCGTAGGGGTGACTAGGGAAAAAAAACATACGAGCTGGAAGTGTTTGTAAAAAGGACTGTCAACATTGTTACTCCAGTCAAGGAGATACTTTACCAAGCCTCAGACTTAAATAATGCACAAGGCCAACTCCAAAGCCTTTCAGTTGTGGTAGAATAAGGACATCCTGATGACCTGCAGACACTCCTAGTTAGGTACAGAGTCAAACCAGGAGATGCTACTGGAGCAAGTACATTGTTTTGAGGTTAGTGAAAGAAAGAATGACACAGAAGATGGGTTTCTGTGTCAGAGAGCCTCACCCTTTTTGCCTAAAACAGAAGATTTTTGGTGCAGATTTGCTCTCAGGAATTTTGCCTAATACATGTTAAGCATTTTAATACACATTTTATATGTGCACTTTCCTTCTTGTTAATATATAGTAATTTCTTGACTGTCTTAATTTTAATTTTTTTTGTTTTGCCACTATCAGAACTGGGTGGTTTGAAAAACTGTTTCTGTAATAGTATCTCTGAATAGGTTTAAAATATTTACAGAGCAAGACAAATTCATTCAAGCAAGTCATCTTTAACTAAAATCAAGCCACTTACCATGGCCACAATAGGTCCAGAGTTCATGTATTTAACCAAACCAGGGAAGAAGGGTCGGTCTTTCAGGTCAATGTAATGTTGTTTGAGAAGGTCTTCGGAAGCCTTTAAAAGGGCAGATGTAACATTAAATATCAGCATCTGAATGTGATATCCCAAGAGGTGTTACTGCTGTAAGACTGTGGCACTAGTGACTGGAGTCCCCAGTGATTGATGTTATCAACAGGGCTGCAGTGCTGTTGTGGGTATCCATGCAAGCTCCAAATGTAAAATTAAAGGAGTGCACGGCCCATTTGGCCTTTGTGGCAGTGTCAGTGTTGCGAGCTGTCAATATTATTTCTTTGCATTGCAGTGACCCTCAGCGATAAGCAGAGCACGGGCTGCCTGTGGGTGCTGTTACCCAACACAACCTTTCAGTCAAGGTCGGTCCAGCTCTCAGTCGAGCCGCACCAAACGCTTTGGGCAAAACGTGCTTCCTCTGGACAGGGGGGAGATCCTGGGCCGGGCAGGAAGCTCGGCCTGATGCACGTCCGCTATCGGATTCCCTTCCGACGCAGAAAGAACCGCAAATGAAGATTATCTGTGTGTGCCCAAGACGATCTCTGTGTGTACCCAAGACGATCTGTGTGTGCCCAAGCCCCTCTCGGGCAGGCAAGGGAAGGCGTTTGGGGGGAATGCGGGGACTCACGTGCACGAACTTCATGGCCACGAGCCGGAACCCTTTCTGCTCGAAGCGCTTGATGATCTCCCCGATCAGCCCCCGCTGGACGCCGTCGGGCTTGATGGCGATGAAGGTGCGCTCGGCGTTCCCAGCCATGGCCCTGCGGGCAGAGTGGGGCGACCATCGGCCTCAAGGTCGCCCGCCATGGCCGCGCCGCCCCGCCCGCCGCGCCCACGTGGCACGGCGATGGATGAGCACCCCCGGCATGGCGGTGTGCCCCCGGCATGGCGGTGTGCCCCCGGCATCGCGGTGTGCCCCCGGCATCGACCCGGCATGTGCCCGCCGCCCTCCGCCGCGCCCGCAGCCGGGCGGCCCCTCCGCCCGTCCCCCCGCGGGCTCCCCGAGCGCGGGGCCCGGCCCGGCCTCACCTCTCCGGAGCTCCCGCAGCCGCTGCCGCCCAAGGAAGAGGAGGAGAAGCAGGAGGAGGCGGAGGAGGAGGGAGGGCGGCGGATCCCCCGCCCCGCGCAGAGGAGGAGCCGCCGGCAGAGCGGCGCTTCGGGGCGGGCCCGGCGGGGCGCGGGGAGCGCTTGGGAGCGCGGCCGGGATGCTGCCCGCCCGCGGCCGCCAGCGCGGACAGGGACGGGGCGCGGTGGGATGGGATGGACAGTGGCTCCTGGTGCCGCTGGTGCTGTGTGTGCCCAGCGCTGCCCTCCCTCGGCCGCCGCCGAGCCGGGGGGGCTCCTGGCCGGGCTGTCCCCACCGCACCTGTCGCCTTCGCCTCCTCGAAAGCCGCCCGAGGGTTATTAGTTTACAGCTGCAGCAGCGGGGACTTTAAGCCTTAAACACACTGAAGCGATTGCGGATGTTTAACTAAATAATTTTTTTGCTTATTGGTGCTGGCGCTGCCTTTTAAGATGTTCCTGCAGTCTGGCGGCGGATGGTGCAGCCAGCCCAGCACGCCTTGAAAGCATATTTCTCACAGGAAAGTGATGTGGGATCTGTAACCCAGGGAAGTTATCGGTGATTTTGCTGGGATTCGGGAAGATGAAGCTGAAAAACACAGATGTAAAACGACACGGTCCCTGTACAGTGTCTAAAGAAGAAGCGGGAAGGGTTGGTACTTTTTGTTATTAAACATTATGATAATTTGCCCTTTACTAGTTTACGAAACACCTTTTCTCCTCCTGAGCGAGTTATAATCATACACAATCACTGCAGATGGGATATTAATGAAAAGCCCTTTGCTGTCCTTGTGCAGTCTCTTATTGATGGGACACTGACACTGGACCTGCTCGGGCACCTCAGCCATGCAGGAATGTTGCATTTCCCTGAGAGGTGCTGACCTCCACCTCCTCCCAGTCTCATCACATTAAAAATACTAATCAGCAGCTTTCTGACAACCCCCACATCCCTAGATAACCCACATTTCTCTATTTTGTAGTAATCAAATCAAGAAAAAGAAATCTCAAAGAACCTTTCAGGCAAAAATGGAACTAGAGACTACTCATCTCATGCCCAGGTTTGTCAGGTACTCCATTTCCTCCAACATTTAACTTCAGTATTTATCTTCTATAACAGTGAATATTTTCAGAAGAGGAGCTCACAGCCTCATTTACATAGGGAATTTGTTCCATCTCCATATACTCATAAGACAAAATAATTAAAATATCTTTTTATTTCACTTAAGAAACAGTAGTTGTTTCATTTTGTACCATCACATTTTTTTAGGAGCTCAATATCTCTATAAAGTGTCATGAGCATTCAGTTCAACATACATTGCACAGTTCATTATTTGAAATTCGCTATTGGGAAAAAATAATGGGGTTCGAACAACTAATTCCATAAAACACTTGCTCTTAGTGAATATAATGTTGCAGGTAAATAAATACATAATATCAATCCCAACTTGTTCCTCATCCAGTACCACTTTTGGTGTTAAAAGTTCTGCAAGAGACCGGTGTTTTTCTCTGATAGAAGCAAAGACCTCTACCGAAATACATTCAGCATTATTATTACTGTAATTCTTTACATCATTAAATTTATACAAAACAATAATGCTAAAGTCACTTCTGAAACACTTCATCCAAGGACAGTTTGCTTTGTAGTTCCAACTACTAAGGAAAGGACACGAATGAGAACAAGTCTAAATTATCAAACCCTAAATTATCAGCTGTTCAGCCAGCAAAGCAAACATTACTTATTGCTCTGTGCAATGCCAGAGGGCTGCTGCAGTGAAGTGGTTGAAGGTAGATCTCCCTCATCCATCCTCACATTAATCTTCTTTTCACATAAAAGGGCATTTCATAAAGCCTGGCTGGTTAATCTTTCCTTAAAATGCTAAATAAATCCCATGTGGGGGGAAAAAAAGCAAGTTAAAACAGTGTTAGTGTGGAGGACAGTTGTCATGTTAATCAGAGCTGAGCTCTGTGTACAGGCATAGAGCATTTTAGGGGGAGAAAGGGGCTTTTTTTCTGCAGCTGTTTTGGGCATGGGGCACACATGATATCAAATTCAATCCTCAGCATTTGGACATGTTAGCAATATACTCACATACCACCAGTTGGCCTTTAACATTTAAACAAAGTTAACTGCTAACACGAGGCCATTTGCATGTTGAATTATTGGATAATTTTTTATTAAAAAAATATTTTTTTTTCTATTTACCAAAATACTCCCTATGGCTATAAAGTGTTTCAGGAAAACATATATTTTTCATATGCTCTTAGTTTTTATCTCATATCTTTCAACCCCAGAAGAAGCTTTTTTAAAAGTACAATTCCATCTATAACTTCACAGCTTTTAAATCAATGCAGCAGCAAATACTGACTCTATTTAATGTTCACAACAGAGCAATCTCACAGACTTCTAAGGTTTCTACCAGGGCTTTGGAATAGCTAGAGACTGGCAGTGCTCACGGGCAGCAGGGATATCAGAAGATGCAGGCTCAGTGTTTTAGTCATAAATCCACTCATGAGCACAGCTTCGGTAATCAACCAGTTCTTCAGGAGTGAACCATAAATTGATCTCTGTCTCAGCACTTTCCACAGAATCACTTCCATGGATGATGTTCCTAGGAAAACAAAAGGTGGATAAAAGAGGAAGAGAATCCTCAAACTCAAAACAAAGCAAGCCTCTTGCTTTGAAGTGGTTTCCATTAGGGAGAGGAGCTTTAAGCATCTGTAAAGCAGGAACAGGCACAGCACAGGCAGTCCCAGCTTTGCTCCTCATTTTTATCAATTGGGGACAGCCATGACTCAATTTCCATCCTTAGAGCATGACATTACTTGGGCCCAGGGAATGGCAGCTCCATGGGTAAGAGAGAGAAGGATGGAGCACAGTTCCTCCATATATCAGAACACTTGACATTTAGTGTCTTTGGATGATAAGAAAAGTTTTAAAACATACCTTCCAACTTGAACGCAGAAGTCACCACGAATAGTGCCAGGCTTGGAATCGAATGGATTAGTTTCTCCCAGCATCACCCTTCCAGTCTTAATCACATTAAGACCTTCCCACACCTTAGAAGGAAAAAAAAAAAAAAGAAAATCCACTGAGATTATTAAATCTTAGCAGCAGATGCCTTCCACAAGGACACAGGGCTGCCCATCATGGCACAAGTCACCATCTCAATATTTGTTTTAGTGAGACATATTTTATCTCCAGTTTTTCTGTCAGATTTGTGGAGTGTCTGCTGACATTCTCCTCTTCTGCACAATCCCCCTCCTGACCCAGAATGGGGAGAGAACCATTTTCAATCTCAATATTGTAAATATCCTTACAAAGCTATCTACTCATGGAAGAGCTAGACCTCAACTATTCTTCAAATGCACTATCAAGGAGAAAAAGAGGAAGTCCCTTCTAATGAAGTTAAACTGAAAAAAAATTTCAAAGTTACTCTAACTTAGGAATAGAGTAAAAATATTCCACTCTCTTTTTCAGCTTGCTTAATACATGTCATTTCCTACTGAGGCTTTTGTTCAGGTTTTCTATTTTTCAAGGTCCACCTTTGGTTCCCCTTTTATCCCTCTTCCTCAATATATTGACTGGAAAGAGAGAAAGATTATGAGAAAAGATTAAAAAAAAAGGTGTTAACAGCACATCTTCTTAATTATGGTATTTGAATCTGGGTTTTTAGATCCTTTAAAAAGTGACCTAGAATTCAATAGGTGACACAGTCCCATTGCAGGTAAGACAAGAAGTGTTTTTCTGAGCTGAGCTTCACTGTCAGGAACTCACCATGGCCACAACAGGTCCCGAGTGCATGTACTGCACCAGCCCATCATAGAAGGGCCGGTCCTTGAGGTCGATGTAGTGTTCTCTCAGAAGGTCTTCAGAGGCCTGTGTTAAAAACCAGCCAGACAAACAAAAAAAGCTCACTGTAAGAACTTAAGAGCATAGTGAAATCACAGAGATTAAGCACAGAGCGCTGGTAATCCGGAAACTTGCACGCACTTCAAAATTCGGAATTTCTAGCATCTTCCTAGGAGCACTTCTGGTCTGTATGAATTTGAACTGTTTGCTTTAACCACAGCCGAGCTTAGAAAAGTGTCTGCTGGCAGTACAAATGGTTTATGTGACCTGGGATTTGTGGGATATATTCAGAGATATTTATTAAGCATGGGATGCACCTGAAATATTCTCTTCAGACTAAGGACATCGGGTTACTAAAATTAGCATGCTTAGCATGTCTAAAGCATTTAGCTGGAGCTGGGAACTGGAACTTTTCCAAAAACACCCAAAATAAGACTTCTCAAAATTTCAGGTTTAAATATTCTGCAGGCTAGGTTTGTTGGTCCAGCATGCTGCTCTATTTGAAGGCTGCAGGTGATATGAAAGATAGGGGAGACATACCAATTAAGGAGAGCTTACGTGTAGTAATTTCATGGCCACCAGTTTGA
This sequence comes from Platyrinchus mystaceus, assembly GCA_035041135.1. Lineage (NCBI taxonomy): Eukaryota > Metazoa > Chordata > Aves > Passeriformes > Tyrannidae > Platyrinchus > Platyrinchus mystaceus. The sequence continues at coordinate 5,574,608 of JAWWLV010000046.1, forward strand.
ATCCTTTCTGCTCGAAGCGCTTGATGATCTCCCCGATCAGCCCCCTCTGGACGCCGTCGGGCTTGATGGCGATGAATGTGCGCTCCTCGATGGAAGCCATCGTCCTGAGGAGGGAGAGAGGGAAGGAAAGTCGTTATCCCAGGATGGGCAATCCCAGCCCTGTGTCGCCTGTCACATCGGCTACATTTGAGGGACAGTAATCCACGGTCCGCACCGGTCGCTGCACACAGGTTTTCACAAGTGCCGCAGGAACGAGTTTAAAGCAGTTTTCCGAGTACAGAAACAATCAGCGAACATCAAAATCACTACAACTCTGAACAGAGCGGAAGGTAAAGACCGTCACGGATCCACCTCCCATCGCCGTGCAATAAATAAATCCACACACGCGGAGTTTTCACCCGGAGAAACCAGCGCGGCCGGAGCGCTCCACGCCCCGCACACCGGTGCAGGTGAGGAGCGCCGACACACCGCGCGGGGGGCTGCGGGGATGGGGGGCTGCGGGGATGGGGGGCTGCGGGGATAGGGGGCTGCGGGGATGGGGGGCCGGGGGCTCTGCCCGGGGGACGGGGACACCCTCCCGCTGCCCCGCTCCCCGTCTCACCCGCTGGCGGTCCCGGCGGCTCCGGCAGTCCGTGTCACCCGCTGGTGGCTTTGCCACCGCTTTGTCTGCGCGGGGACCAGCCCGGCTTAGCCCCGAGCACCCCCCGCCCCCGCGGTTGCCATGGGGACAGCGCGGCCTCCCGCCTGCAGAGGACGCTGCTCCCCCTCCCTCCATCGCCCCCCACCCGCGTCGGGCCCGCCCCGCACCCTCTGAGGGCTTTTGGGGTCTCCTGTTCCCTGCCCGCCCCGGCCGGGTCACACCGACACCCCCCGGGTGTCTCTTTTCCTTAAGCCGGGGATGTCAGGCTGAGCCCTTCCAGCTTTTCATCCCATTTTTTTGATCCCGTTTTTTTATATAACAAAAGGCATATAATATTACCTCAATAAAAACCTCATTGTCATACTGTTCTACTCTAAGTTTCTGCCTTAAAGAAGGCTACTAATTTTTGTTGTTGTTGTTGTTTTGCTGGTTATACTATATCATTATATTGAATATTAATATTATTATATTTGGTACTATATTAGCTCTCTGAGTCAAAAGACCTTTCATCAATTTGCCACTGAACTATTTTCCCTTGAGCGTTTTACTGCCTTTGAGAGAACTGAGGACAAAGCATCTGCACAAAAATCTGTGCTTGTCCTGCTTTTGTTTCCCAAACTGGGATGAACTTCCTGGGCTCCACTCCCTGGCTCTTCTTGAAAGCAACATTTCCCTTCCCTCTGGGCAGGACTTTGCCGCTGTTTAACAGGGAGAAGTTCAGCTTTTTGATAGCTTTTTGATAGATGGATTTCCTTATTCAGGATCCCTTTTCTTTGCCACATTCCATCACACATTCACGTGTTACTTTTAGTTCTGATGGGAGACTCCACATCTGACATAAGTATCTACTCAAACAACCTGTTTACTAAGATTCAGGGGCCTTTTTTCCAGGTATGAAATGGACTCATTTTTCCAAGACCTCTGATTTAATAAATGATGTTTTAAAAACCACAGTATTGTTTATTTTAACAAGTCCCCCTTGAAGTTATTTTGGACTTAGAATTTCTGATTATTCTCCTGACATTGTCAATCCACTATATTCTGTTGTTTCAATACACGTTTATTTGAGATGTTTTATACTACTAAAACAAACTCTAATGCTGTAATCCTCACTATGGCAAAATAATACTTAAACATAAAAAAAAAAAGGTCTCTAGAAACAGGATGTTTAGAAAAATATGAACTTAAAACCAGCAGGAGAACATCTATTTACAGCCTAAATCTACGTCATTTAATGATTAAAGCTTAGGACTTGCCCTAAGGTGGGCAAGCACTATTTCCAGCTTTACCATAGGTCTGCTCTGTGATCTTTGCCAAGTCTTTTAACCTCATTAAATAAGGGTCATCTTTGTCACTTTTGAGATTAACCCATGATTAACACAGCAAGTTGTGCATCACATGGTACATGAAACACCACAGAACTTAGACTTCCTTGTTATTTTTACTGTATAAATGAGCAGATTTATTGCTGGCTGAAAGTTCTACCAGATCACAAAATTACATTGAAATTTACATGTTTATCTAAAATGTGAAGAAACAGAGTCCAGACAAATAATTTCCTAAAAACAGGCTGATCATGGGAGAGAAGTAAACCCCTGCAAAGTCCTCAGTGAGTGAACCAAGTGTAATTGATGAGCTCAAACCATTTACATGTTACTTAAAACCATCAGTGATTTTTTTTTTTTTTAAACAGGCCTGAGGAAATAAAATGACTGTGAATATCTTCAGACTTCAATAGAATTTAAACATAATTCCCAGCTTGGGTGGTTTTGTCCCAGCTGTGCAATGATCTCAGCTCACAGCCTCTGTCTGTACCACATTTGGGGGGTTCTCATTTTGTGCTGTGCCCCTCTTGCTCCTTGTAACCAAACTACTCAGTCTGACATGTTTTGTTGTTCGAGGCTTTACTACTCTTCATTTAGCTGAGTGCTGCTGTCATTCATCAGTCCTTACCTTGATTTCTGTTGCACTTTAAGACATAAAGCACCACAGAATTAAGCTTTTACCAAAATTTCTTCCTCTGTGTGAAGTCCCAGTTAAGCTCTTCTCACCCCAGACAGATCCAAGGGCTTATTTTCTTCCGTGGTAAATTGCAAATCAATTTACTTTCAAATTAACTGTTATTTCTAGGGATAGGTAATGTGATTTTTCTTATTATCCAGAAAACTAATTTATTTGTCAGTCAGTTCTTTCCCCAAGAATGTGGTGGCATTTTACTCTGCTTGTTACCACATACAGCCACCACTTTCAAGCTACAAAGATAGTTCTATCAGGTTTCTTTGTGCTGTTTCATATGCTTGATTCATTTGATAAATTGACAGATCATCAAGGTCCCTTAATCTCCTGGAAAGAAACTAGAATATCATTCCATACGTCCTTCAATTTTTAATTCATCCCTGAGTTTCTGATCTCACGCTGACTGCGAGGTGCACACCATGAAATGTGATCACTGTGGTAAAACTGTCAATAAGGTACATTTTTACAGCACTTAAACTCCCGGGTGACTTTTCTGCTCTCCATCTTTTTAAATACTTCATTATCCCACCCTAAAGAACCCCCACATGACTAGAAAAAAAGACAAATGGCCCCTTTACCTGTGCTCGTCAGTCTGACTGCAACTGTAGTGGCAACAGCAGCCTGTTCAGTGATGCACCTGCTCTGTCTGGGAAAGAAAACCACATCTATGCATCTTGCTGGTAGAGACAGGATAAAAATAGCGTATCCTCAGAGACCCCTTTGCTAAAGGCTGTCAGCAGACACCTTGACCCACTTCTGCCGTCTGTCAGAACATACGTCTTTGAGATAATGTGTTTGTGCCTTTTGCCAAGCAGGATGTCAGTGACTATAAACCCTGCACAGACAAAAGGATCTCTGCAAGATTCAAGGGGATTGGTGCTTTTATCCTCACAATAATCTGCAGTTGTTTAGAGCTGTCCTCACGTTGTGCAGACTTACACATGAACAACGTGGTGAGGTCCAGGTTAAGAGTTCATGGCAATTAGCTGTGGCCTGCCCGGGGGCAGGATGGAGTTCCCTCTCCACCTGGGCTGTTTGCAGCCTTCCTGCAGGATTTATTCAGGCTCAGGAAAGAAAAATCACCAGTCAATAACCCCTACCCCAAAGGCCCTCAGTGCCTCCCACAGCACAAACCACCGAGGTGAATGGGAACTATGTATGACCCCAAGGGACGGAGAAATCCCGACAGCTTCCCACAGCACTCCTGCAGCTGGTGAAGGCTTTAGTCTGTGGCAAACAGCAGGAAAACAGGGAGGAGTTGCAGTTTTTCTCAGTGGCCAACTGCTAAAGAGAAATAGGGAAAGAATAATATCTTCATAGGAATCTTTTCCAGTAATTTAAATGAAAGTTTCAGTTGAGGAGGTGTATGAAAGCACACATTGTCTTTTTAGAATTATTTTTTAGCGAAAATTATGTAAATTTTTGACCAGAATTAAAAGACAAACTGCTTTTCTTTTGTTGTGTTTATAAATAAATATGTATTTTAACTGTCTGCAGCATGTTAAAATATTAGCTTAGGAGGATGATGTCTAAACAGAACTCAGAAGAAATCAGAAAAATATGGGGCTGAAGTATTTTCTTCTTTGTCATTCCTGCGCAGACTCACTAGCTGAGTACATAAAAAGACATCACAGCACATGCATTCAAAGCACAGTTTCTGTCTTAAAACCATCCCAAATGAGAGAAAATACAGTGCAAACCTCTGCTGCTCTCCAGTGGAACTGAATGCAATCACCACACTTGAGAGTTCCATCACTTCTCAAGCTTTGGCACTTTTTAAAACGCTCCTTTCTTTGTTCCTGGGCTGCTGCCGGGCCAGTGGATTCCTCGGCTCCCTGTACATGGAATATTACCTAATGAAAAACAATGATTTCCCCACATTCGAATTGTATCATAGAAACTGTGCCAGAGGAGGCTTAGGTTGGATATTAGGAAATGTTTGTTCACTGAGCGTGTGGTCACTGGCACAGGCTGCCCAGGGCAGTGGTGGGATCACCATCCCTGGAGGGATCTGAAAGGCGTGCAGATGTGGCACTTGGGGACATGGTTTAGTGGTGGCCTTGGCAGTGCTGGGATAATGGTTGGAGTTGATGACCTTTGGGATCTTTTCCAACCGAAATTGGATGGTGCTGTGAAAAATGAGGGATGTGAAGCAACTCTGAAACTTTTCAATCTCAGTACTTTGAAATTTAACCTGAATGTCTAGAACAGCTCACACTGTTCCTCAACAGAACACATGATCCAGAATGGAATTCACTGTTCCAAATCCTAGGAAAATCAACCTCTCTTAGCAAGTGCAAGATGCCTTCTAAGCTCTATTATTGCTAGGAAAACAGGATTTCTGATATTGGAGACCTTATTAGAGCTAAAAGTCCTTTTTGCGGTCAGAGACCAGGCAATACAGCACTCCAAGCAAGTTTGTGAGCTGTGGAGTCCCAAAATCTGGAACCTAAAATCCTATCTCTGTCAGTCATCCCCTGGTGAATCACTTGATCTATTTATGCCTCTGTGGGTGCGATAAACAAATACCACCGCTTCCATGGGAGCCGTCAGACGGCACCGCCTGGCATCTCCCACCCAAACTGGGAACTCTGCCCACGGGCAGGGGTGTTCTCTCCGGTGACCTGGAGCATCCTGGCCTCTATCAGGAATATCAGGAATAGTGTAGCCAGCAGGGCAGTGATTGTCCCCCTGTACTCGGCACTGGTGAAGCCACACCTCGAGTGCTGCGTTCAGCTTTGGGCCCCTCACTTTCCGAAGGACACTGAGGTGCTGGAGCACGTCCAGAGAAGGACAACACGGCCCGTGAGGACAGCAGAAAACACGTCTGATAAGGGGCGGCTGAGGGAGCTGGGGGTGTTTGGTTTTCAGAAGAGGAGTCTCAGGGGGGACCTCATTGTGCTCCACAACCACCTGGAAGGTTGTAGGTGGGGGCTGGTCTCTTCTGCCATGAGAGGACAGGGGGAAACAGCCCTAAGCTGAGACAGGGGAGGTTCAGGTTAGATATTAGAAAAAAACGTTCCCACTGTTCTTCTGGTTGGACATCAGAACAGGCTGCCCAGGGCGGTGGTGAAGTCACCACGGGAGGCGTTTAGGAGGAACTTGGTGATGAGGTTTGGTGGCTTGGGGGTTACAGTGGCAGTGCCGGCTTGACGGTTGGACCGGATAATCTTAAAGATCTTTTCCAACCTTGATAGTCCTGTGACCCTGTGCCCCCCGACGTGTCCCTGACAGGACGGGGCAGGGCAGGGCAGGGCAGGGCAGGGCAGGGCAGGACGGGGCGGGGCAGGGCAGGGCAGGGCAGGACAGGACGGGGCAGGACAGGACAGGACAGGACAGGACAGCCTTTCCCGGCTCAGCTTTTCCCGTCTCCCAACACCGGCGCCGGACGGCCACCTCCCTCCCGTGACGTCACCACTCAACCCCCGCCCCCTCGATGACATCACCAAGCACAACCCTCCCCGCGTGACGTCACGCCCCGCACTCCCCGCCCCGCCGGGACGGC
>JAWWLV010000046.1:5580868-5700340 GCA_035041135.1 Platyrinchus mystaceus
CGCCGGGCCGGCCCGGCGCGGCCCCGCCCGGCGCGGCGGGTGAGGTCAGAGGCGCGCGCCGCTGCCGCCCCGGCCGAGGCTCCGCCGCCGCCGCAGGAGGGGCCGGACCGACCCGGAGCCGCCGCCGCCGCCCCGCCGGGCCCCGCGCTTCCCCCGCCGCGGCCATGGAGCTGGCGGACGGCGTGGTGTACCAGGAGGACCCCGGCGGGCCCGGCCCCGCCATGATGTCGGAGCGGGTGTCGGGGCTGGCGGGCTCCATCTACCGCGAGTTCGAGCGGCTCATCGGGCGCTACGACGAGGAGGTGGTGGCCGAGCTGATGCCGCTGGTGGTGGCCGTGCTGGAGAACCTGGACTCGGTGTGCGCGCACAGCCAGGAGACCAGCGTGGAGCTGGAGCTGCTGCGGGACGACAACGAGCAGCTGCTCACGCAGTACGAGCGGGAGAAGGCGCTGCGCAAACAGGCCGAGGAGGTGAGCGGGGAGCGCGGGGGCGGCGGCGCTGCCCGGGCTGGGGCCGCCCCGGGCGGGGGGCGAGCGGAGCTGGGCCCGGCGAGACGGAACCGAACCGGGGCCCGGCGAGGAAGAACCGGGGCCCGGGAAGCCCCAGCCGGGGCCGGGCGAGGGGCCGGAGCCGCCGGTGACGAGCTGCGGTCGCGACGCCGTTCCGGGAGGAGGAGGAGGAGGAGAAGGAGGAGGAGGAGGAGGGAGCGCCCTGTCCCTGCCCGGTCCGAGCGGCTCGGCCTCCAGCGGGACTCGGGCACGGCCCTGCCCGCTGTGCCCTCGGTCTCCGCACCGTCTCCTCCCGGAGAAGATCCCGGATCGCCGCTCCGGAGCATCCCCGGGGCACAGCAAACACGGACCCGTGCGCTCGCCGCGCTGTCGCGGCCCCTCCGGGTGCGCTCCGTGCCGGGAGCTGGGTGTCAAGACAAAGGGGTGTAAATACCGTTTAGAGGGTATTTACAAAAGATTAGTGGCGATGCACTGCAAAAACCACGGAGATACGCTGTGTCTGGGCTGAAGCTCTTCGGAGCCGGTGCATCAAGCCGCAGGCAGCAACAGGTGGTGGTGGACTGTTCAATGACATCGGCTCTGGCTTGAGACAGAGTCGATGTTAGATGGGTTTATTTCAGTTTTTGTACTAAGAATCACTTTGGCATAAATAAACTCACAAAGCGTTGTCTCCTGTGAGATTATAAAACAATGCAATAGAAAGCAGCTGTGCAAGATAACTTCCTCCAGCTCCATTGTCTTGCCAAACTCCTGAAGGAAATTGGATTGACAGCATTATCTGTAATAGAACAAGCCATCTTACAAGTCTATTTCCAGACCTCTTGTCCCGTGCTTATCTCTCTTGTTGTGCTTGCCTTCTAAATTTTCCAAAAATCAGAGGAATGGAGGGTGAAGACAATGTTGACAGTGAAAGCTTAATTTGGAAAACATTAACCTTGTACAAACATTCATTTATGTTTCGGTTATAAATGAGTGCAAAATGTTGTCTGCTTATTATTACTCCAGGTATTAGTTATGAAGTGCTGTGGTATGAATGATGCCCCCCCCCAGCTCTTGGTCTGAGTGATCATTCATCCTCCTTGTGAAACATAGTTGTTTTATGTTGCCTTATGCCTTACTGAAGTCCTTCAGTCAGGGGACTGTTGCCATAAAGAATTAATCACTAGTTTTGACACAAGCTGTATGTACAAGGCTTTTTAAGAAAACATATTTCTGTTGAGAGTAATAGGAAGGGGCTGATAAATACTTTCTAAACTAATTCATGGGAAAATCAGTCAGGCTTGAAGCACAAGCAGCATTTGCCAGATTGAAAAAGCAGGCCTTGGGCAGTGGAACAAAACCTATACCAATATGATGAAAGAGAATATGGGGTTAATTATGTTGCTGTGGTTCTTCAGGAGCTGTAGTGCCTGTGTTGGTAGTGTGCTTCACTGCCATCTCCATTTCTGTGTGTCATGATAAATTAACTTAAGGGGACAAGCATTATGCAGTCTAAAAACCAGCACTCATGCTGCAAGACAGCTTCCTGATGCTTTCCAAAGTGCACAGATCATATTTTCATTTTAAGCACAAAGGTCGTTTTTGTGACGTGCTGAGGTCATGGAGCTGTACAGGTGTGAACGTGTCTGTCAGGTAGAGCGTGGCATGTTCAAGGAGAGGCACATGTTTTAGTCAGGCATGATTCTTCCAGCTATTTTTGTGATGCTGGAGTAGCCTGATGGGTGCAGAATGGTTCAAATACAAGGAGGGAACAGGAATACAACACTGTTTTTCTCAGACAGGAATTTGCTGGCTTAGTGTGTTTCTTTTCTTTCCTTTCATTGTGGAGATATTGCTTATGCAGGGTGATGGCAAAATGGAGAATTTTGAGCTACTAAGTTCAGTTTTTCATATCATCTGTTCACAGAATCATAGAATGATTTGGGTTGGAAGGGACCTTAAAGCTCATCTCATTCCAGGGACACCTTCCACTATCCCAGGTTGCTCCAACCCCCTTCCAACCTGGCATTGGACACTTCCAGGACTGGAGCAGCCACAGCTGCTCTGGGCAACCTGTGTCATCTGCTCTGACTGTCCTGAGGAATTAACATACCTTCTTTTACTTTCTGCTTGGTGCTGTAGGAAATTTTAGATGTAGCAGTGTCTTAATGAACATTAAGAGTTTACTATTTGCATAGGAATCTATTTACCCCATTGTCCTAATTTGCTTTCTTTATTTGCTGTGCTTAAAAAGTGTTACTGCAGAAACATCTTGGAAGTTGTTGCCTGTAGACTACTGAAATAATTTTTTTTTTTAAAGTCACCTTAATGGAAATTCTGGGCCTGTTTCTCAATCCTGTGGGTAACAGTCCCAATCTTTGCAGTTGCTGTGAAGTGCCTTGTCTGACTTTTAATGGGGTAGGTTTTGTGGTATCTCTGAGGGAATGGAGGAACCAGCTGCTCTGCTGTTCTGCTTGCAGTTCTGCATAACTTACCTTCCCACTTGGTGACTGGGAGGCACCACCTGCTGCCACAAAGAAGTGGGAGAGGAACCAGCATTTGGGGTTCTTTTACACACTCTAAGTGTTCCTTCTGTAGCTGTGACTGCTTCACACCTGGGGTATGGCCTGCAGGTGTTCTGTGTAGACCTGGAAACAGGATAAAATCTACTTTTAGCCATGTCAATTTAATGTATCTTTTAGCTCGTCTGCTGCTGGTGGGATTGAGCTGTTCTTGAAGTATTTTGCAACCATGAAAAAGGATTTCCCACCACAAAAATTGGTTTAAGTAATAGCTGGAACTTGATGTCTGCCTTTTCTTACTGTTCCCAAAGTTAGCTTTCTTCCTTAGGATTGTATGTTAAGTAAACACTCTGCAGTAAGAGTTTAAGTATTTTTCATTTGAGAGAACAAAACTGAGATCCAGTTTACAGAAAGCTGTAAAATAATGTGGAAGTTACCAGGTTGTTTTCAGTTATATATATTTTTCTCTGCCTCAAGTTTAGCTGAGCTGGCTGTGTAGTTGATTTTTCCTCCCTGCTCCAGGAGGAACATGCCAGTGGCTGGGAATCTGGCATCACTGCAGTGCAAGTTACTGAAGGACATGTCACAGGGTAATAAATAAAGATTGCCAAGTGGGTGGGAACCTGACATCAGATACGCTCAGTATCGCACCTGGGTCGTGTGACAGGAAAACAAGTCTGAACATAAAGAGACAGAAGATGACACAAATATAGGAAAAAATGTTTGATTTGGCCAGTAATGTGCTGCTAAGTGATTCAGTGGTTCAGAGAGGGCTCCAAAGGTGTGTGATGTGCCATTGTGTAGTCTGGGTTCATATTTATTGCAGTTATCGCTGTAAACTTTAAAGTAGTTTTGAAACTGATGACATGAAGGCTTCTAATTTGTGAAGGACTTTTCACACTTTTATTGGAGGTTTTTAAGAACAGGTTGGACAAAGGTCTGTCTGAAATGACATGGTTGATCCTGCCTGGAGAAAATGGGACGGATTAAGTGGGAGTTGCCAAACATAGTTGCTGAAGGTATCACAGGCTTGGGTTTCAGCAGCAGGCACATGCAGGAGGAGGTGTGCATCACATCCTGTGCTTCCACCTCATCATGGCCTAATCAAAATTAACACTGAACATCAGAGCCTTGAAACAAGATGACCTTTTAAGGATCATTCTAGCTGGATTTTCTGTAATCTTGTGTAATTTGGTCTGATTGTTTTAAAGATGAGTTTGTGTCCTTCAGCTTGTTCTTGGGGAAAAAAAAAAAAAGGCATCCAAAAAAATCTCACTTCTCATTAGAGTTGTAAGATATATCATTGTGGCCCAAACAGGATGTCACTTAAAATGAGGAAAACCTAGATTTTTGTCTGTCTCAGTATTTTGTATACCCAGTGGCTGGGATTGAAATAAGAGGATGTCTAGTATCCATATATTAAGTGGTTAATATGCTGCTGGATTTACATTAAACAGTGCAGATGATGTGCAGTATTTGAGTATATTGTCACTGTAAATTTAAAAAAAAAAGTCTTTTCATTTGGGTGCTCAGCCTGTCCTTGGCTGCTGTGGTGGTTTATCTGACTAGTCCTTCCATCATACTCATGCAGGCTTAGTCAGGATGGGATGATCAATCTGCTGGGGCTGTGATAATACTATCACTGAAAGGAGAAATGAAACCAAATAGAAACATTCAAAGTCTAAAGTCCTCAGTCCCTGATTTGATCAGATCAGATATAGTTTTAGCAAGGGTAAAAAAAAATACCCAGCTGTAACTACAAAAATGCTTTGAAGAATTAGTAACATAAATTCAGACTTTAACCAAATGAAGGCAAACTAGTGGAAGGTAACAAAACTGTCCTAGACAAAACCAGTTTTCCTACTTGCAGTTGAAGAACTTGAGAGGAAATACAAAATGATATTTGTCTTTAGTTTCATGAGTAACAATGACACTGGTGGCTCTGAATGGCTGTTTATTCATAAGTATAATTGTCACTGGCCTTTTGCAAGCTATGAGACATGTCTGACTTGGGAAATCATCAGAGAAACAACTAAACAAAGATATTACAGTTTTATAATTGTTCTTTCATGTTTTCCCATGTTTAGTGTAACAGACTGTGTTGGTCTTTAGCTCCAGTGCCAAACTTGCGTCAAACATTGAAGCCCTTTTTGAAAAGGGAGTCTGCTTAGAATAGGCCAGACATGCCTTGAATCTTTAATGTGAAAGGAGCAAAAATCTGGTATCAGTTACTACAAAGGAGGCCTGAAACAAGCCTAAAGGTTGAGTTTTTCAATATTACATCAACAAATCAATATTCCCCAACTTTGTGTTGAGGAGGCAGGAGGATTTGTGCACATCTGAGGATTTTCAGTGGGATTTAACCCCACAGCAGCACTACCTGGGCTGGTGTCAGCTGTTCCTCAATGGTTTTGTGATGTAGCTTCAAGCACAGTCATATGAACACCATGCCTAGTCCTGTGATAGCTGCTGTGAGAGCTTGTCTGAAAGGAACTCTTGTTCCACTTCATAGATCTTTGCTGCATTTCTGCATCTGAAGTACTTTTTAAGCAGAGCTTCTTCTGATGGCCCTGCTAAACTGAAGCTCTTTTCATAGGGTTAAGAATTTCTGCTTTTTTAAAAGCTCTGAATCACATTGGCTAAAACTTAGCGGTAGCTTGTTAATAGTTGATGTATGAGCATTTGAAGTATTTTTCCCACTAATTTTTCCTAGCAATAAGTAGGAAAATAATTTTCAAATCACAATACTGGTTTAAAGTTGTCGTTTCTGCTGTCTCTTTGCTTTCATGTGGTGCCCAGCTGCAGCTTCCTTTCTGACCCTTAAACTGTCAGTGGCTTCTGGTCCAGTTTTCCTCCTTGTTCCATGAGCCTTGTGCATAACTTGTGTTGGTGGCCTTGCCTTCTGCTTGGAATGCAGAGTACAGAGTGCTGCATGACCTGAGACATCTCTGGCTGTTAGAAGTATTCTTTGTGCTGCCAATACACACTGAACTTCTTAATTTGTTGGTTATGAGAAATAGCAAAATATGTTTTAAAAACTACTCTAATGGTGAATTGGTGATTTTAATGTTGTGGAATGTAAACAGTGATATATTCATCATAGAACTCCAGAATATTGTGAGACACAGAGTTGGCAGACGAAGGCAGCAGAAGGTGAAGGTGATCAGCACAGTTGCAGAGTGCCCATAAAGACACTTTTGTGCAGTTGACAGATTGTAGATGGTTATTAAGTATTTGATGAAGACTGTGAGCATTTATAACCTATCTAAGGATAACAGAAGTTTGGTGGGAATGAAAAGCTAGCATGTAATTTTGATTGGCACTGCTGCTGCTACCCTGTTGCACTGTCTGTGCCTTCATGGCTTACAGGTGAAAATAACTTCACTGCTGCTCAACCTGAGGGCACCAAGACTCCTTGTATTCACATGTTGGCAGTTGTTGTACATGAAGTTAGAAAATAATGAAATAATCCATATTTCTGTTAATCCCAAGCAGGTTCTCTGAGGTAGTTGGCACTTGGTTGATAGTTAGTACACAGAGCAGCCTGGGCTGGGTGTTGGATGGACCTTTAATTGTGGCCTGGGGGTCTGTTCAGTTGTTTTGGAAACCTGCTTGCACCTTCCTTGCTGTGAAGGGCTGCTGTGCTGCTTCCTACGTGCTGCTTGAAGTGCTTCTGAAAAAAACAAATCTAGGAATGACTGTATATTTCTCTTTGGAGAAAGAACCTTACTCAGGATTTCAAAAACCAACCCAAACCTGAAATTAATTTATGAGTCTAACTTCACTGTTTGTTTTTTGTTTGTTTGTTTGTTTAGAAATTCATTGAGTTTGAAGATTCTCAAGAACAAGAGAAAAAGGACTTACAGACCAGAGTGGAAGCATTGGAGTCACAAACTCGACAACTTGAACTAAAAGCAAAAAACTATGCTGATCAAAGTAAGTAAAATGTGTTGCACTCCCTGTAAGTGATATTAGTGCATTTTAAGTTTTGTTCTGTAAAGTGATAATATGCTAAATATCTGTGCTATCTGACTCCTGTCCTTTGACAGATAACTGGATTTAACTCTTGTGCAAGTTTGTTTTCCTTAGAATTAAGGAGAACAAATTAAATATAAGCTTGTGACTTGTAATCTGATTCTTCTGGTATCCTGCTGGTTTTGTTTGCCTTTTTGACTGTGCTATTTTCTTGCTTAGCAACTTTTTCAGGAGATACTCAGGACTTATTCCCTTGTTAGTGATGATAAAATAAGCTATTTATTTCCCCATTAAAACAGTGTCTGTGCTAAACTAAAGGTAATCTCTTTGGGTTTAGAAGCACTGCTGGGATGAGAAGTGCATTGATGCTGATTCTCATTAGCTTTTATATAATTTTTCCTGAATTATTTATGAGGCATTTAGTTTTTATAGCAGAAGAGTTTAGGAAGAACACTTCCCTTTTTAGGGATGTTCTGTGTAATTAAAAAAGAAAAAAACAAACTCATGTAAGCTTTCGAAAAAGATGAGTAATCAGTTTTCCTGAAACACTGAAAATATGTTGTAGTGTAGACATTCTGCTGGGCTGCTTCTTATCCAGGTACACAATCATTAGATGAAACTCCATCACCAGGTTTTCTGCTTTTCTGCTTCTCACTTCTAAGCTGCCTTCTGTTGATGTAAGACTGTGTTCATGAGTTAATATATAGCTTTTATTGCTGTGCCATGCAGGAATGTAAAGTGAGACTGTGACAAGGCTGAGATAAGATCAGTTTCTAAAAGCAGGGTGCAAGTTGTTGAAATAGCCCCTTTTTACTATTCTTTCTTCCTTTATTTCTACCCAGCCACCTTTCTGCCCACAACCAGCAAGTTACAGCTCTTTTCCAACTTCAGCTATAATACTGTTCCTGTAAAGTTGAATTTTCAGTGGCATGAGTGAGTCTATGGCAGGGTAGAAGTGTTAGTCCACTAGTGTTAAGTTCAACACAGGTGGCCTGTGGAGTTGAATCTTCCTGAAATTTGAATGGTTTCGAATGGTATTTGCAAATCTTAGAGACATTGCAGTTAAAATATTCCTGGATTCTGTACAGGCAGTGATGGAGGAACACTTAAGACAATCTTTCCTAGTGAAGCCCAGGCTGATTCTTTTTTTGGGAGTGTATCTTTATAGATCAAGTCAAGCTAAAATGGATAATTGTAAAGCACATTGCAGAGACTTGTCTCAGAAACGCTGTGATTCTTGTGAATGGAGTTGTGTGTGTTTAAAAGCGGGAGAAGAGGGGAAAAGAAAACATTGTGACAAGAGTTGAGTGGTCTGTTTTGGTAACAAAGACACTGTTTCCAGAAGGCCCGTGCTCTAAACCCACAGCCCAAACAACTTGTCAATGGGAGACCCTGCACTCTGACAACAAGATTATGGCATCAAGATTGCCTCGTGCCCTATAGGCCATTACTTTTTCTGTTAATACAATAAAAAGTACAAATTAGCTGAACAAAAAAGAAAAATCATTTGGGTTTCTGGCAGTGCATGTGGCAGCATACCTTGAGTTTCTCTCCTAGAAATTGCACTCACCATGTACTGATAAAATCATTTTATATTGCTCCATGAGTCTGTTTGTGTGAAATTCTCTGTCATGTTTGAAGGCTTAATATTCAAGGCAATGTATGATTTTAAACTTTTAATTATATATTATGTGTATATATGATAATAATGAAAGCATTTGCACAAGAAACTCATTTGTTCCAGTAGAACCACTGAGGGTTGGCTAGAACTACTTTTTTGGTAAGAAATAATGCTATTAAAAACAGTTATCATAACGACGTAAACCTCTGGTGTTAGAGCACTGACTTTTAAACAGTTCCAAAACCTATTTATTGGAGAAAAAAATCTTTTTATTGAAGGAAAACCTTATGTGATGGCAAAATTGTATCTTTGGAGAAACAATAGGGCTGGGTTGAACATTGAGTCTTGCTTATGCTTTGGGTTGATAAGCTGTCTGGGGCAACATGAAAGCCTGCTGGGAAGATTTGACATGCTGCTGATGCAGAGCAAGATCAAAGGGGACAGAAGCACATTTGTTGAACACCTAACAAATATTATGCAAGTGAACTGGTTTTTTTAGTGCTCTAAATTTCCAAGGTATGAAAACTATACTAGTGTCTATATTCCTGAAGCAGCCTAATTCTGCTGCATTTACCTTGTTTTATTTTATAGACAACGCCATAATACCAAGATACCAATGTGTCACTTTAATTCACTGGGTGCAGCCACAAATCTTTTATTTATATTTCTTTTTCACTTCTACTTCCTATAGTACTGCCTGTGCATCTAAATTAGGCTCTGGTATTGCCAACTGTTACCACGTCAACATTCAAAACAGTGGTAGTGTTATCACTGGTAATGGGAGTGAGTTGCAAATGCCTGGCACAGGACAAGTAAGCAAATAAAAAACCTGGCTTTGGAGTACAGAGTTTGAGATGGCAACAGCAGTTCATGGCACGATTAATGGATTAGAATAGAAAACAGGTAAAACGTGATCCCATGTTGTACTGTAACTACAAGACTTTTTTGCTTCATGTAAACTACTTGTGCTCTGTGTTTTTTTTCCTCAAATAAGCAAAGGCTGTGAGAACAAGTTTTGTCCATCAAAAAGTTCTGATTCATTCTCTTGAACACCATCAGTTGTGAGCACTTAGTGTAAGACTTGTCAGCCCTGGGATAGGGCAGCTCTGGAGTTTCGTGGTGGAGTTCAGTGTGATTGTATATCTTTAAATGTGCCAGTTGAGATTGCTCAAGAAGCCACAGTTGTTATGTCCTGAACTGTTAGTACTTGTTTGTGCAGCCTAAGTGATTGTCATGCTAAAATAAAAAAAGACATATTTCTTAGCACTTGAATTTATCCTCTGGGATTACATCCATAGCCACGTATTCAACCTGCCAGGTTGGGATAAATCTGCCTTGTGAAATTAAAGAAGTGAAATGAGAAGCTTATTTTGCGTCAACCAGTTGCTGAGTTCCTGTGGTTCACTGGCTTCTTTTCCCTGCATTGGAAATTGGAACAGTTGCTGTCAAGTACCTCCTGAATGAGTGAAGTACCGTGGTTTGTGCTTTCCTAGGAGGAAATGGAAAGAGGGAGACATGACAGCATGACCTGGTGGCACTGCTGGGGACGCTGTGAGCCCCAACAGATGATGAAATCCTGGATGGAGGGAGCAGATGCACATGCAGTTGCCAGTCTTGCATGATGTACAGCACTTGGTCCTGATATTTGGTGGGCTCTGGTTGTTGCCTAAGTCAAGTTTGCTGCCAAAAAATGGTGCAACGTGTGGCATCCTGGGATAATTTGTTAAACTTCATTAAATTGCTTAAAGGAGAGCAGAGGTGTAAGGATTTGCAGTGTCTGAGTGCAGGACTGTGCTGCAGTGGTGAGGCTCTGTGGTCTCCAGCTCCTGGTCTGGTTTTGCAGTGCTGCTCTTCTAACTTGCCATGGGTTGTCCCTGCCCTGGCATTGGTGTCTGTGCTACCTGTGCAGGGAGGGGAGGAAAGGCACCACCCGTGCTCTTGGGAGTCTGGGACTTGTGGAAGGTAAAGCAAGTTAAATAGCACAAAGTTCCTGAGGACTTGTTTAGGGCTGGTGTTGGTACAGGCAGAGTTTTTAGAAGCCCTTGCAGGGGATTTTTAGTAAATTTTTGCTGATTGTCAGCGTGTGTCTTCTGGCTTTATGACTTTAGAATTCATGTATTGTTCTCTGTTCTTGGCAGCAGAGGGCACCTGTGAATGTTGTGGAGGTACACTGAGCATGGCAACAGCAGGTGTTCAATAAATACAAGTTTAACTCTTAAATTCTTTTCTTCTTCCCTTCCACTTCAGTGTGCCTGAGGCAGTCACCAGTCTTTGACACAATCTTAAACATTTCTCACAAGAGCTCAAATGTTTCTGACTTTCACGTTATTTCAAGTCTTTGCTGTGGCAGCACCCCCTAATTCTACTCGTAATGGCTTTGCAGCATTAAAAGGTTTGAAATTTCGACCTTGGATCTCAAAACTAGGCACATAGAGCTGTTAAAAACTTGTAATAGCAATATGCAGCTCGCTTGCCCAGCAGTACTCCGTGAAGGCACATGATACTCCCCGGGATACTGCTCGGTCTCCAGTTACAGAAAGGGGTAAGAGCCTCTCAGAGCTCATGTGATGTATCACTGAGTTCAGGGGGGGCTACAGAGGTTTGTTTTAGTTCCCTTCTTTGCCTCCCTTTTTGGGATTATCGTTTCTCTCTTTATTACAGGCTGTAAGCTAATTAATTTTTTTTTTAAATAAAAGATGACCGTAGTGTACTTTGACTTACTATGGGAAAGGAACAGCTTTGGAGTAAGCTTTCTGGAGAAATCATTCTCAAAGTAACTTATTTATGAGAGGATCTGAAAAACACCATGTCTGCATGGCTGAAGGGCTTTCTGATGGAGGTGGTAGTCTGTGGGAGTTGAAAGATTTGGTTCCTTTTCTGGATCTGCCTAGTGCTAAAGCACAACCCAGAGAACATACTGCGTCTGAGAAGACAACAGATTTATTTCCATATCTCAGTTTATCAAACCTGAGCTTTGGAATTTGTGCTCAAGTTAGATTATATTTAGGGAAAACTATATTTGTAAAAAAAGCCCAAACAAACCACTTCAAAACAAACAAATGAAACAAAACCCAAACAAACATAATCCCAAGAAACAGGTCCTGATCTTCAGCTGCAGATACTGTGGCACGACTGCTGGGGTGATTGTATTTCCCATGTCAGGTGACACTGTGCTGCTGTTGCTTGCCCAAGTTTTTATTTGGGATATGAGACAAACACTTTGGCAGCTGACCTAAAAACATTTGTTTTCTTCAGGTTCTAAACAGAACTGTTGGTTCCACTGGCTTCAAGAGAAAATGCAAGACCAGGTTTTGTTGTGAATGTTGTGCAGATGTTATTTGATATTTTATTTTCCTCTGAGCTCTCTGGATACCAGCAGTGCTGTAATGGACACCCAGGAGGCCTCTTGGTGGACAGTCTGAAGGCATCCAATATCTGAGATATACCTGCACAGAGGGGCAGCAGCAATTTATGTGGATCTGTAGTTAACAGGGAAGCTGTGATGTGAACTTTCAGCTTTGAAGCTTAACATTGTTTTGAGATTTGACTTGATCTGTGCACGTGGTGATGTAAATAACCAAGCTGGCATCAAACACCTCTGTCAGTAAGTGCTGTTTCTAGGTATGGCTCAAATAGTGTTTATTCTAAAGAATACAGGGAAGCTTTTCAATAGATCCTGGAAAGTTGAAAAGTTCAGGTTTGTTCAGTGGGGGTCTGGATTGTTACTACTTAATTTTCAAGGACTGAGAACAGCAGAACTAATTTGATTTCCTGCAAGGAAGGGACAGAACAGCTTGAGATATTGTATTACTTGATTAATAAATGTGGAGCTGTTTGCCCCTTATTCTCAGTCTGGCTGTTTCTCATCTCTGATGTTCATCATCATCATCACTGGTTTGTTTGCCAGGCAGATTCACTCTGCCCTTCCCTACACTGTGCCTCAGGTATCATTCCCTACACCTGAGGGATCTTTCTGTGAGGAGAAGTGTGAGTATCAGACTGCACCTGAAAGGAAGGTTTGCTTCTGACTGCATTCCTCAATGACATTCCCAGTTTATTCCCGAGTACCTGCTGTGTGGTTTTGGGAGCCAGCAGCCCACTAGATGGAGCAGGGGGTACAGCTGCTCCAGAGCCTGCACCAAGCCAGGCTGCAACACTCGAGGCTAAAATAAAATGGAGTAGGAAATTAGAGCAGTGGTTGGCCTGCTTTAAACTTGGCTATTAATATACCTGAACAAAAGTGATGAGAGGAGGTTGAAATCCACTGGCATATAATTAACTGCTCGGGTATGCTTTTAAATTAGGGGAGTATTGTGCTAGTGGTTTAGGGGCTGGAGTTTGGTTGTTATAATGATTCCGTGGCTAGAAATGTTACAGCAATTAAGAAAATGGCTTTAAATGTCTTTTAGAATCTTACATTGCTGAGTTGTCACTGGTTATGTGGCTTTAAATCAAATCCAGTCTGCTATGGCTTCTCTGTTCACACTGACTTCATGTGGATTTTCTCAGAAAGGGACTTGCTTCAATAGCCAAAGGTATGGAGCATCCCACTGTTTGTAAAACAGTTGACCAGAAGTTTTCTCAGTGAAACACTTCTTTGTACAGAGACTGGGCAAGAAGTTGGATTTTTGACTTGATTTTGTGTAGAAGTTGGCTTGTATATATCCTTGATTTCCTGGCATATGGTTGTCTTTGTATTAAGTGGTTGTATCAGAATGTTGAAGGAGATTTCTTTCAAGTTTTATATCAGGTGTTTGATAACAAATCACAGGGATTTTGTGCACCTGAGACATAGCTCAAACTTGAACAGTCCAGAATTGTCAGGGATAAGACCATTGCAGCTGCATGTGTTGATATTTGCTATCAACAGAGCATTCTTGACAGCTAAATTATCTTCATAATTGAAAGTGCCCTACTTATTAAACTGAGAGCTAGACCTGTAGTTCACAGTAAGAGCTACTTGAGGATGTCAGTCTTGCCAAGGGGTTGAATTTATCTCTTGTTTTACAAATCAGTTTTCTGTGCTGCTTTGATTTCCAGGTCTTAATCACTTCGAGGTTAAACACTTGTCTGACAACTTCAGTCCCCGTTTCAGTCCATGGGTCATGTGTGTGCTCTTTAGCAACTACTTTGTAGGTCACAAGGTCCTGCTGGATCTGTATCTTAACTTTGGTGTGGGACCTGCATTTGGGAGTGGAGCTGGATGAAAGCTGTCCAAGGAGCCTTCAGATAGTCCTGGTGGTAAGAAAGGCTCGTTAATGAGCTGGATCTCTGTCCTGGCTTATGTAGGAGGAACTTGTAATTCCTCCTGAAGGCATCACACTGGTTGGATTTGCCATTCTAGCAGGTCTGTTTCTCTTTCTCCCCCTCAGGCTTGTCAGGAGTTTGAGGCAGAGGACAACATACAGATGAAGGGTGTTCCAAACTTGGTAAAAGCCATCAGACTTGGGAGGTAAGCTCTGACTTTTGAACAGGCAGGGTGGGCAGCTTTGCTGCCTGATTGCTCATAATGCTGTCAGGAGACAAACTCCAGAGGCTTCTGTCTAGTTTACCAGAATATTTAATCTCCCATTTTTAGACTTATTTGGTTTGATTTGAGAGAACTTTGGTCAGGATTGGTACCTCAGGTCATTGAAGGTGTTAGGATGCTGATAGTGCTGGAGAAGGTTGCAAGTAGGTCTTGGGCTTGAGTCTGTTGTGGTGTTCCAGTGGGATGCTTTCTCATCAGCCTAAAAGCACTAGAATATTTGCTTTTTCTGCTCAAACTTTTGATGCTTGAAGACTTTGGAATTTTTTTTCCATATAAGCTTGTAATTGTGAGTAGTGCAACATTTTTTGTGTTACATTTTGCACATGTAATATCTTAAACAATGTAATCGTGCAATGTAATATCCTCCATGATGTAACAAGGATATGATGTCTTTATAAAGACATGTTGCAACAGAGACAATGGATACTTTTGCTTTTAGGATGTATATACTCAAAGTAATTTTATCATCCACCCATTAAGAGTTTGACATCTTAGTGCAAAAAAGTCTGAGACTGAAATATCAGAGGAACTTTTCGTATTGTTACTTAAGTCAAACTGATAGGAACCATGTCTGGCTGCCACTTGGCAGACCCAGCATGTGGCAGGCAGTGCCAGCTCCATTCCTTGGGTGTTATCAGGGCCAGACTTCCACTCTTTTGTGTGCTGGTGGATTAAAATGGAACTGGTGACAATTGGGTTGGAAATGGACTTCTGGGTGCCAAGGAAAGGCATTTTTTTTTCCTCTCCTATTTGGTTTCCTGTTACTGCTGAAGGGGTTGTATCTTAATAATGACTTAAGTTTCTCCAAGGTTTTGGGGCAAGAACTTAGTGGTCTTCCTTAAAATTCTTCTGAGTCTTCTACATGAGGTTCAGGCATCGTCTGTGTTCAAGTCAGTGGTGGTCTCTGATCCTCAGGGAGTATCTGATCTCTTGCACAGTATATAAGTGGAAAAGGGAAGCATATTCAGATGGTTATTTTATCAAGATCTTATCTTGATGGGAAGCATGTTTTGGGTAAAATAGATTTCCAGTGTTGTCTCATCTTGCTGGTATTGGAAAAACCAGTTCTGAGGATTGTTAATGTGGTGCGTGTTGAGGGTGTTTAACTTGGTTTACGTCCTCTTAGGACTGAAACTTCCAGCTCTAGGACTGTAATGTGTTGCACAGCTGGAAGTGACTTCCAGAATAAAGTGCTGAATGTCCGTTATATCATCTTCTGGGGCCTTCATCTTTTTCACCTTTGTACCCAAGGAAAATTGTGATCAGATCTATTGGCTATATCCCTCACTATGCAGTACCCTATCTATGTATATATTTGTCTTCTATGACTGGATCCAGGGAACTGTTTAAAATTGGGCCACACTAATGTTTTAAAATGTTTTAAAATTTTATTCTCCATAGATGGAGAAAGTGGTGTGCTCCCTTTTGGAACCTCAACTCTTGTGCAAGTGTGTGTTGTATCCATAACATAGAGAATGGTTTTGTGGATTACCTGAAGGTTGGTTATGGATAACTGTGAAGAAGGGTGTTTGTAACACCTGATGTGGTGTTAATCTTCATTAAATGCACTGTCAAGTGTTTCTCCCAGAATCCCCTGGAAAAATTAATCCCTGGGGTTGGCTGCACTGCCTAGACACGAGTGTACCAAACAGTGTTGGGGTGCATCACCTTGGTCTGTGTGCAAGTTCATGATGAGGCTGTACTGACCTGTGGGAGAGCCCCTGGAGCTGTGATGCACAGCCCGGGGGTGGGGGGCTCACGTGGGAGCACAGTGTCACTGGGATGGGGTGTGGGCAGTGGGGCTGCCAAGTGGTTACTGCCAGGGTGTCTCTGCTGCTTAAAATCTAATTACTCATGTCTATGATGCTGGCCAGTCTAACATAGTGGGTAAAATGTGGTTTGTTGCATCATTAACTCTAAATTCTGACTCTTGTTTCTGTAGGCTCTTACCATATAACTTCCCTTTAAATGTATGAGGAGACTTGTGCCTCAAATAATAAACTAAAATCTTCCATTCAACAAATATTGTGTTCTGCATTGCGTCTCAAAAATACATATTTATGTATGTGTTGTGCTGTAAAATATATTTTTATATATATTGTGTTATAAATACTTGTACATCTCTTGCTGCTGTTTGATGCAAAGAGCTTTTGTTCCGTTCGATAATGGCAGAAGTGGAAGTGTTCGATCTTGCATTGGTATAAATAACAATTGATGTAATACTTTTGGTCAGATATTTATAGGTGGAGAGCAAAAGGTTGTGTCAAGGAACTTAATGTTCTTATAAGAGTAAGATTAGATTAGGAGCTAAGAATGTTTACACAGATTTGAGTGAGCAGACAGTTATGTATTTCGGTTCCAGCGTTTGACTTTGGCAAAGACCTTTTTTGATTGGAGCTTAATTAGGATAAAATACTGTGCCAGAATACAGATATGTGGAGCAAAAAGCAACAGTATATGGAGAATTAATTTTCAGAAGACCCAGTTGGCAACATGAAAATATGCAAATGGCAGAGAAGATCTTGGCATTTGTCTTCAGATAATGTGTGTCTGGCAATGAGTCTCTGGAGACGTGTAACTATAAATTTGAACTTTCCCTGGGGTATTTAAACGTGGCAAGTGGAATAAGAGAAGCTCAGTCACAGAACTTGATGCACGTGCTTATGTCACATAAGTATCATGCTCAAAAATACCTAAATAAAAAGGTGGAATCCACATCTAAGCACAAAAAAAATGTTGTGTTTGAATGAGAGGATAAGTTGTGTGAAGAAAGTTCTAAATTCTTTTAGTTTTTCTGCAGGTTAATTGCACTGGGATGTCACAGTTTGTTTCAGCTCATCTCTTCCTAATATCAACTTACTGTTTAAAGTTCTCCTAAATCAGCTACATATATTTTTAATTTCTTGGAATATCTTCAGAAATGTTTTCTTTCCCTGCATCTATTGCCTTAATACTCAGTGAAATATGAGTGAATGTCAGGAGAAGCCTTAATGTCTGTACCACATAGGACTTAAAACTGTTTTAAGAAATACTTGTTCTATGTTTGTCCTGATTAAACATCTCTGGAGATGGTGTGGGTGTGTTCTAGGAAACTAATGTAGAGCCTTAACTGGAGCCCACGGCTTCATTCGGGATCGAGTCTGACGAGGCTCTGCCTCTTCCCTTGGTTTCCGTGTGCACATGTGAAACAGTCTGGATTGGTGTGGGCAGTAAGCTGGTCTGGAACATGAAAATCCCCTCTCACTGGACCAGCAATCAACAGGGGAAAATATTACTTGTGCTCTTTAGGGGAACACAAGTTGCAAGATTGTGCTGCTGTGGATGTGCTTAGGAAGCTCAAGTGATGAGAGCTTAAAACCATGGGCACTGATGTACTTTTTATCATGCTCTTGGCTATTCACCACTGAGAATACTCTGGTCTGGTCTGGTCTCCTGGTCCCAGGCAAGTCAGCCTCATTTACTAGAACTCTGAATTTAATTTTAATTCTTGTGGTTTCTCTTCTTCCAGTTAGCAGACTTGAGGAGCGGGAGGCAGAACTCAAGAAGGAATACAATGCACTTCATTCAAGGCATACAGAGGTAGGTCATTACAGCAAGATAATTTCAGAGTATCTGTGAAAATATGAATCTGTGGAAAACTTTGTTGTGAGCAATTGGGAAAATTATTGGATGTTTTGGTTGGCACACTGATATTTGGATGTTTGTATTGATGTTGTTTGTAACCAGGCTTCGTTTGACAAAGTAGTTTTTCTCATTCACATGTCTGTTCTTCCATGTTGGTTTGATTATGTATTTGTCAGTTTTATGCTTTGTCAGATACTAAGTTTTAAAAATCAGGAATTTGCTTCTCCATGTTTCAAAGGCAGTTCTTCAAGGCACACTACTGAACTTCAAAGAAATAGAAATGAAATTGCATTCTATTCCTCTTTCCAGCAATTTTCTGTGTTGGTTTTATTTGTACCATTGAAGGAACAAATACCTTCAAAACCTGGCCTACTGAGATTAGTGATTAAAAGAATTCCCTGCCATACCTTATCAATAGCTATTGAAAACAGGATTGATGAAGAGGGAATGAGTTGGAATTTGGTAATTTAAATAAATAAGAGCCACACTGTTAAAGTTGGTTCCAAAGCATAAAAAAGGAACTTGCAGTGCTTCGATTTTCAGTAGCAGGTTGTCTTGCAGCCTGACTTGTATGCATATTGTAGTGGAGAAGTCACTGGGTCCTCTGAATTATTCTGGTTCATCTGGAGTCCCGATACTGAGCACAGTTCTTGTCCTTGCTCTGATTGCTTTGCCTTTGAATGGGCAGGCAGCAGTTTTTAGATCACTACCAAAGAGGGGAATGCCATACTGACTGTTCCCAGCTCAAAAGACCCATGTGGGGAAAGGGGAAGCAGATACAGATGTCAGATTTGGTTACCTTGAGTACTTCCTCAGCAATCCAAAGTTGTGTTGTACTGACAGCAGCTGGAAGTGGCCTGGAACCACAACTATGTAGTGCTCAGATATTATGTGACAAGACTTCTGCAGCTCTTAAATAAAAGTATTTGTATATTTACTGAAATCCTGATGTATTTAAGATAACATTTGTTACTGAATAGTTACTTTAGAATGATGCATCTGTTTAAAACTGGAAATTTAAGTAAAATGAGAAGTAACAAATCTTAGTGCTGCCCACTTAAGTTTTACATTCTTTTGAGCTGGAAGTACTTCAGAGTACTGGGTGCTTGCAGACTTTTGGTTATTGTAGTTAGAACCTGTGAGTATTCTCACAAGAGAAGTGACACAGGTTTTTATTCAATCCTGTTTTGCAGAGTTAAAGATAACTAAATGTATTGGGCACCATTAATTCAACAAAACGCTAATGACGTGTTCTGAATGTCTTTTTACATAGGTTTTGCTCCAAAATGGACAACAGCCTCTGCTGGTTTGATTCAAATTTATTAAATGCTCTCACATCTTAAATTCACTCTTTTTGGTGTAGGGAGAGGTGTTTCCTTGGGCTTTCTTGTTACTGAGGTGACTGTATCCTTTCTTCATAAAGAAATAAATTATAATGCAGTGTGGTATATCCATACCTCTGTGCTCCTAAAATCAGATCTCATGTTTTCTGTGCTCCTCCCTTTTAATATGTTTGCTTCCTTCTTTCTTTGTTTTCCCAGTCTCAGCATTTTTATTTATTTCATTTTTAATGTTTCACCTCTTTCCTTCTGTGTAGTCAACTCTGACAACCCGAAATACGTAAGGAAATCAGGATGGTGAAGGAAAAGTTGTATTACATTGTTTTTAGAAGCTCACACCTTTAAATTAGTTTATTTTTTGCCTTTTTTTTTTTTTTGTATCCATAGACTTTGATGTCTGTGTTTGGGTGAACAGTGTGCATACAGGCTACTAGAGGTACCCAAAATTCTCAGGCCACCAACTGGCAGCTGCTGCAATAGGGCTGTGTATTAGAGACAGGACATGGAGAGTTGATGGGTAATGGGTTGGTGGGCTGTGGAAGCTGAAGGCTGCACTGGGAGCTCAGGACAAAGAATAGCTACCAGCAGCGTGGTTGTTTATAAAGGGCTGGGAGCCTTTTTAACTACTGTGTGACCAACCCCAGGAAGTAACTGGATGCTCCTTAGCTTCACTTGCAAAGACCTTTTTGAGAACAGTGAGAGAGACCATTGTGAATCTTGCAAAATACGACCTTCCTTATGAACCTTCTACAAGGATAGACCATCCCAGCATTTTTATGCTATATCAGGTGTGTGTTTAAGATTCAGGGACTAAAATCCCTGGGGACTGGAAAGGACTGGCTGATAATAGTGCCCCACTCCCCCCATTCCCTCTGTTATTTCCTGCTTCCCTTTCTTCCAACAAACTATAGTATTTTAGGTCTGTGTAGTAACTTTTTTCTTTGAATGCAAGATATTTTGGCAAATATCCAACCCACTTTCAGCATTTAGTTATCAGGTTTATTGGCTCAAGTATTTCTACCACAATACTTGTTTCTGAAACCTTTCTTTCTTCCATCTTTTTCTGGGAAGGGATACTTCTTTCCTTCTGAATCAGCTTCACTGTTGTCTTTGCAAGTGATCCATCTTTGGTACTTGCTGAAATGGCAATGTTTTTTCTTTCAGTGGACCAAATAATGAACAGAGCATTAGAAAGATTATTTTTTTTATTTAGCTCTAGGATGTTGGCAGTGCTTACTTTGACAGATGTCATGTTAAAGATGCGACTTGACTGCTTTTTGTGCATTCTTAATTTCTAGCAATTTTTCTCTGTTCTGCCTTCAGTATTTGTTTCCCTCCACTCCCTGTTATTCCTTATTTCACAGCTGAGTATTTCAAACTTGAATGTCTTTCTCTTCCAGCTCTTGACTTCACTGAGGCTCTAACCATATCCTTTCAGCCCTAATCCTTCCTTGTCTGTGGGGGTCTTTGCTGGAGTTCGATGCCCAGCAAAGGTGCTCAGCAGCTCAGGGGGATGTTGCCCAAACAGTTTCAGTTGCAATGGACCAAAACCTCCTGAAACTGAATCTCCCCGGGAAGTTGCACCAGTGCTGTGAACCAGAGAGCTGAATCAATCCCTCTCCTGCAGTGTGAGTGTTGTGCTGAGAGCTGGGAGCTCTCCTTGGAGCTCAGCCTGCCAGAGCCAGGGCTCTGCATTGCAGCTCCAGCCCCAGCCTGCCCTAGCAACAACAAGGTGTCTGCAGCTGCAGAGACAGCAGGGCTGTCCTGGCTGGGGAGAGGCTTTAGCCTTCCTCACCCTTCTGTTCAATTAGCCTCTTGCTGCTCTCTGTGGAGTGGGAGGTGAGCTGGCTGGTGTGAGTGGAGTATATCCCCCTAAGCTTCCTTCCCCACTAAATCTGTACTTGAACTAACTGGCTTGATTTTAAGTGGATTAGGGTATGAGAACCTGAGCAGTTGAGCTGGCAGATTGGAAGGTGGAGTGTAGCTGGGCATTTGTAGCAGGTAGTGAAGAGAATCAACTGTTCAGTCAGAACAGAATGGATGGATGCTGCCTGAACATGTTCCTACATCCATGCTCCAGTTCCTTGTCTTTCCTGTGCTTGCCATGTTTTGATCTTGTGCTGATCATCCTCTGTTCTAGTGCTCAGACCAGATGAGCAATAGAGCAGTGTGCTGGAATTCCTGAGTTGGAACCTCTGGAATCTGACTGTGCAAAGTCTTGTTTCCATCCTTCTCTGACTGTAAAGGACCAGATGCAGGAAGTAATCATACAGCCAAGGGCAGTGTGCTGGAAAGCAGAATGGACTGGTCTAATACAAAAATCTTCAGATCTTTACTGTAAACACTTAAAGCTGCAACTGAGCGACGAAATTCCTTTCTATCTCAAATACTGTTCTGGTTAATAGAAATCTGAGTGGTTATATTGCCTGTATAAAAGCAGACTTGTCTGCTCTATGTACCTGTGGAGGCTTTTTTGCCCTTGCTGTGAGATGATGCACTGCTGCTGGTGCCTGTTTCAGAGCAAACCTGGGTGGGAGGTAAAGGGTCTTACTGTCTTTCTGCATAGTTAAAGGGCTTCATAACTATAGATCTGGCTTTTTAAAGACTTTGGCTAAGGCTGTTTTATGTTTATTACTCAGTTGGAAAACTGAGGCAAAGCATTATGTCAGCATCTGCTGGAGAGTTGACTAAAACCTGTGGCCCTTCTCTGCAAACATTTCCAAAATAAACTTTTTTTTTTTTTTTTTTTTTCAGTTTAAGGAAGTTATTCTTTTTATCCTTTGGAAACTCCAGGCTGAGGTAGTTCGATATCTCTTTCCCTGACACACAGAATATGGGCTTAGTTTAATGAAGCATAATTGGGCCATGGAAGTTTCTCAGTGTTCTGCACTGATACAATGTGACAGAACAGCGAGCCTGTCTCTGGCATGGGGAATGGACTTTGTCAGGTTCATTTGGATAAACATATCCCCAGCACGTCCCTGTGTAGGGAGACAGGAAGAGGAGGCTGGTGGAGCTGTCTAGTTACAATTATAGCTAAAAATGGGTACCAGTCACAGAATCTGTGAGACTAGACTTGAGGTATCTGTTCAAGCAAATAGCTTTTCTGAAGCCTTATGCTAAGCATTAACAGCTTGATCTATAAAACCTGGATTTAACTTCTTTGCATATTACTGTATCTTCCAGCTACATCATCTTCTGTGTGGATAAGGATGCATTAAGCTCTCCAGCGGGAATGATGCTTTTACTTAAGTGGCAAGTTCACCACAAATCCTCAAAGGAAAAAGGGAGTTAAATGGAAGTATATTTAGGACTTTGGTTCTGAATCAAGGAGATTCTAGAAATATCTGTTACCTTAATAAATCTAGATTATTTGGGACACAGAAAGATCTATATATACACAGTTGGTTGAACATTCCCAAAGGGAGGAGCTGCTGGTGCCAAGCCTGATTGGATCCACGGGATGAACAGTGAGGGCTGTAGCTCTGAGCCTGGTCTGACAGAGAGTGAGTTACTAAAACCTGTCCGGGGGGAGCTAAAGCAGTGACACAAAAAGGAAGGAGGAGCAAAAGAGCAAGGAAGGTATAAAGGAGATGCTCTCAACCTGGTTAAGGCAAAGGTGCAGGTAACAATATCCCCAACATGGCATATCCACATCTGTTTGTGACAAAGGAAGTGTCAGACTTGTGTACATTGGGAGTGGTTGTATTTGTAATGTTAAGAACAGAAATGAGTGACAGCATGTTAAAATTGTCTTGGATTGAATGCTGAAGTTTAAGATGTAGAAAAACCTGTAACACTTCTGCAGTTGTAGAATTGTCACGTGCCATATGAGGAAACCAATCTAAGTATTTTCTTGAGGTGGAAAGATTTTGCTTTTTGAAGGGAATGGATTTCATGTTCCTGCTGTAATGTGTTCAAAAGCTCATTGTTGCCTGTACATGTGCCCTAAAATGACTAACACCTAAACTGTGAAATGCTGTTAACTAACTAGGGTAATTCTTCTAATTCTTCCAAGTTCTGAGTTTATCTTTAATCCCCTCAGCTGATGGTAATTGAGCAATGTGTTTAATTACAGTGCTGAAGTGTTCAGTGTTTGTGGTGTCTTCCTTGGAACAATTGGTCGTATTCACAATACTTGTGGACTTCATGGGCAGCAGGATGAGCTGTCAGTAGTACAAGGTTATGGATGATTAAATATTGACTGTAGCTTTTACTGAAGAGAAGGGGGGTGGACATAGTCATTTATTTATCATTTGTCCTTCAGCTCAACTTCAGTAAGAATTGTGCTGAGTGGAAGGCAATTAAATCCATTTAACTCTATTTTTAAGTTGTCGGTATTATTAAAACTTTTCTTTGGATAGCTGAGTAATCTCAAAACAGAAAAACTTCTGTTTAGGTCTTGAGCACTGAGAATTCTAGTGCATTAATTCATTACATGGTTTTTTGGATATGGCACTTGAAGGATGTACTGAGACTCGAGGGCCATTTAGTTGAAAAGATCTTTGGCTGTAGTCTGGTTCAAACCCCAGTGGTTTTGGAGTGAGTCTTCAAAGTTTTATTGCAGATGAACAGCTACAGTGAACTTACTTCCCAAGAAGCTGTGGCTGGATCCGTGGAGAAACTGCTGTGCAGCACTGCACCTGCACACACATTTGGGGTTTTGTTTTATTTTTGTGTTCCTATAGCTTATGTGCTTTGTGCTGAAGTATGTGACCTACAGATTGGCTTATTTTACCATCAGCATCATTTTCAGCTGCAGGACAATGCTAAACTGCACAATCCTTTAAATTGACCTGCCCTCCAGCCTCTGTCTGTGGGTAATAAATGTGATGAGACATTTCAGTAAACAAAAGAACAGACTGAGAGGAGGGGAAAAAGTAGGTTAAACCATGTACTTTGCAAAACATGAAAGTTGTGTGGGTTTTACTGACCCTACTCTTTTTTCCCCCATGTGATAGTAGTTCCCTGGAGAGGTACTAGTTACTCAGCTCCTGTTCACTGGCTAAAAAGCACAACAGTTGTTCTGTTTAAAATTTTATGTCAAGAAACCAGTTGGCCTGCTGCAAATGGAAGTGTTTGCAGGGAGGTCAGCTTCTGCTCAGCAATATCTCTCTCCCATGATGAGGGAAGCCAGGAGCAGGATACAGAATGTCTAATGTGCATTTTGAAGTTGGGGGTTTTTATGCACTGTTGTTTTTTCCCCCCCCCCTGGAATTTCTAAATTAATTTGCATTATAATAAACTTATGCAAAAGTCTGGAACAATTGGAACACCTAGTTCTGGCTGCTTGGTGGAAATGGAAAAAACAATAAATGTGGAGAGTCGAAGGTGGAGCTTTCAGTGCTTTTGTTTGCCTCTCTGTGTGTGAGCAAGCATTAAAAATCAGAAAACAAATGCGATGGCCTGGTGAAACTGCTGCGTTTTGTTGGAGGATAAACGTTGTAAGCTTTTGACAGCAGTTCAAGTATATTATATAATGTTTCTCTAAAAATAGCAAGATTTTTTTTTCTTGTCTGAATTATATTTATTAGTTCAGGTGAATGCTGGGAAAACCAGCATCTCTATGTAACCACCACTTAACCTAAATTACTGATTTATAGAATATCCATCAGTCAGGATATCTTAAGCCAGTTCACTTGATCAGAAAAATCTGAGACCAAGGAAAATATATATTCACAGGTAGCTAGTGCTGACAAACAATGTTTGAGGACAAGCTGGTACTGAGGTCGGTGGCATCTGAAGGTCAAACTTGGGCACATCAACCCTCACTTGAAAGTAATACATGGATTTAGGTTTCCAGGTCCTGCTGAGTTCAGTCCTAGTGTGTGCAGCTGCCCCCAAAATAAAAGGTTATGTAACACTGGTTGTACAAATGGCTGTTAATATCACTATTCTAAAGTGTGTGTACACCCTTGGTAGAATAGCAGAAGAAATGACAGTTTTGAAGAATAGGTATTTTTTTTTCTAGAGGAAGCCTTTAAGATGTGACCTGAATATGTCTCAGGAATAAAATACGTTGAATTCCTCTGCAATACACCTGTGATTTCTTTCTTTCTTTATTGTTCCTAGTGCCCTATTCAGTTGTGAGCGTGAGTGCAGAAATGCTAAAAATACCAAATGCTGTGTAGGGTTCTCCTCAGGCTTTCCCTGTTTTAATTTGAGAGACGTGTGTCCAAGTGAACCTCTTGGAGTGATGCAGTGATACCTGTTACTTCCCCCTGTGCATGTCCTGGATCAGTTACCTGCTGAGAGCAGCATCCTTTGGCTGATGGGAGTCAGGGTTCATTAAATAAGTCATGACTGCAGCACTCAGCATGTTGGCCTGTGGCTGTCTCCTATGAGAAAGAGAGCTCTTCTTGAGTGTTAAAAACCCACAGCCACTCAGTCCTTTTTTTTATGAGATGTCAGCCTAGATTATTTAAACCCAAACTTCACTTCTAGAAAATACAGAAAGCTTAATTTTCTTTGAATTTTAGAAGGAAAAAGGAGAAGAGATGATGACTTCGTATTTCTGCCTATAGAAATAATCTGATTATTAGGTCATGGATTCAGTCTGTTTAATATCTGAGGTGCATATTGTCTGACCTTCACAGTACTCTGCAATTAGGCCATAGTGCCTATTATGTGTCACATACTAAATATTAATATCTACTGACCATAAGGGTCTTAGATTCCAAAATGGATTTGAACATGTACTTCTGTTCACAACTCATGTTTGAAATATCACATGCACTTTGTGTACCCTTAGGATGTTTCCTGTGCATGAATGCACAAGGAAGTTCTCCAATTTTTTTAGTTTATTATGGACTTCTCTTCTGGTTTGTGGTTTTACACACTGTATAATTTTGCTTCTTTCTTTATTTCTTTAATGTTTCTAAATGCTTTTACTATTTAGCATTACAGGGGGAGAATATACTGTATTGGTCAAGAATTATGCAGTTGTAGTAAATGCTATTAAATATTTCATGCTGTTTCTGTCCTTTTGAACAGATGATTCACAATTATATGGAGCACTTGGAAAGAACCAAACTTCACCAGCTAACAGGGGGTGATCAGCTAGAATCCACAACACACAGTAGAATTAGGTAAGCTATTTATTACGCTCTCACCCTGAAATGAAAGAAAAAAAATCCTCTCATTTGTGTTTGCAAGACTTTGTTCTTTAATCCTACAACAACGGTTCGGCTGAATCGGAAAGATTTGTTGTATGATTGGAATGCGGTAAGAGAACAGCGTAGAAATCGGTGGAAAAAGGCTTTTGCTGTTGTGCTGCTAAACGTGGAGAAACACTTTGGACATTAATTAGCCTAAAACAATTTCAGCTCTTTTATTTTTTTTTTATTTTTGTGAGCGTTTGCATTCGGGCAGGCAGGGAAAATGTCAGCAGCCGTCCCGGCACAGCCGTGGCTTTTGTGCACGGGGCGATGGAGGTGCGGACGTGGTACCCGCTCGTCCTGAGGGCTCGGTGTGAATATATTATGCAGATTTTGGAGCTCTGTAGCCTATGAACTCTGCGTGGAAGGCGGGAGAGTCACTCCAGGGCTGGCTGTGTCTCTGCGCTGCTGCATAGATGCTCCGGCGAGGGGGAGGAGAGCGGTGATGTCATTGCTCTGGAGCTGCTGCAGAGCGCGGAGCGCCGCGGCCGATGGCATTGTTTTCGTGGCAGCGGCTGAATGACAGACTGTGCCGACAAAGATTCACCCTCGGCCCCTCCGTAGCCTTCCCGCTCGCGGCGTTCCACCATGCCAGGGCAGCGCCATGAATCCTGGATGCATGCTGCTGTTTGTGTTTGGCTTCGTTGGCGGGGCGGTGGTCATTAATTCCGCGATCCTGGTGTCGCTCTCGGTTCTGCTGCTCGTGCACTTTTCTATTTCTACTGGTGTGCCGGCTCTGACGCAGAACCTGCCAAGGATACTCAGGTACTCCGACCTACTGAACCCTGGCTTCGTGTTCTTCCTCTTTCCCTTCTTTCTGTTTTCCTTCCGAACAGAAAGAGCGAGGATGAATTAGAGATGTAAATTATCTAGAAGTATCAGTTTTTGCTGTAAACGTGTTTATGGACAATATATTTCTTATACACTCAAAATTCGTTGCCTTTAAGCGAGTACAAGGTCAGTTCATGTATCTCTTTTCTGTAGAGAGCTCTTATGGTGGTTTATTGTAACCTGCAAAAAAAGCTGCAATGTTAATGTCACGGATAAAGCTCACGCTCAGTGTATTGTCAGGTACTTGGCTGATCCTGTGTATCATAAATGTACGCAGTCTGAGGCTTTGCACTGTTCAATTGCACTTTTTGGAATCGAAAATAATTACATAAGATCAGTTAATTGATGCTAAAACCACAGTAATTAGCTGATCACGTTATTTAAAAAGATCTGATTATTGGTTGGTGGGGAAAAAAAAAATCATTATTTGAGCATTAGAGCTCCTAAAGCCTATTCACTATTGTTCAGCCAAATGTTATCCTCTCCTCTGTTTCTCTACTTGTATGGCAAGTTGCCAGCTGTCTGTCCCCCCCCTCAAGTTATGTTCTGTTTGTCCTACTTGCCTGGAGCAGTAGGAGACAGAGATGCATTAGAATATTTTTGACCAAAAGTGATCCAGACATGTTTTAGTGCTATAATTCCAAACAGAAACCCGCTGGAAAAGTTTTGAAATGCAGCCTTCTGACCTGAAAACTTGACTTACTTTGACTGTGGTTGTAAATTTAATAGTAAACTTAATTTAAACAGGAAAAAGTGCTGGAAAATAGTGTTCTCTGGAACAGCTATCTGACTTTTCCTCCCTAATACACACAGTGCATGTAGACTTTGTATGGTATTATGCTTTTAACTTGGGTCTGTGAGCACAGGAGGATTTAAAG
Organism: Platyrinchus mystaceus; assembly: GCA_035041135.1. Lineage (NCBI taxonomy): Eukaryota > Metazoa > Chordata > Aves > Passeriformes > Tyrannidae > Platyrinchus > Platyrinchus mystaceus. Next base: position 5,608,835 of record JAWWLV010000046.1, read on the forward strand.
CCAATCAATACATAAAAGAAATACCAATTTATACCAATAGCTGATAATGAACTTGTATGAATAAATAAACACAAAGAAGTAAAATGAATTTAAAGTGATATAGTTAGTAAGGCTGTGTTTGTTTTAAAAGGGGAGGGAAAACCCAAACCTAGAACAAATGACCCCCACTCTAAACAAACAAACAAAAAACCCCAAACAAATCCAAAACTCACAAAGCAGAATATTGAACTTGGTGTTCAATAACTTATATGAGATTTTTTTTAGATTTAAGCAGTCAGATTGTTTAAGAAGAGATTTAAGAGATTTTTTTGTTGTTTTGTAATGTGCTTTTGCTCCCATGGAGGGTATTTAATGCATTTGAGGGGCTTGGGGAAATGCTTTTTCCCACCTCTAGTAATTTGTTTCAGGAATTACAGGAATTAGAATTCAGTTCCTTAGTCTTTATTCATTAAAAAAAAAAAAAGGATAAAAATATGGGCTGAAGAAATCTAATTGTAGAAGAATTGTTTCTATTTTTTAACACTAGTCGGATTTTAGAACTGAGCATCTGGTTGCTTATCCTAAAGGTTCCTGTGAATGCTTCAGTACATCACTACAGAATATTAGTTTAAGCTTTTAAAATACGTGTTTCCGTTCTGCTCACTGTGGTATTTTTGGATGTTTCTTGGGCACTGGGGGAGCAGTTCTTTGCTTTCCAGTCAACAATCAGTGCAATAAAGTGAAATTGCTTCAGTCTAATAAGATAATTTCTTTTAATGCAGACACTCACCTTCATTTCCAGAATCAGCCTCTTTTGCAAACTCCATTTACTGTGTAGCCTTGCAATGCACCTGAACTGTGCTTTAGCACATCAAAATATGTTTATTATGAGATTTATTTAAAATTAATCTGTAAAAAAAAAGAGAGAGAGAGAGAGATGCCAGGTATGAACATTTTTGGTACCAGTTTAATATTCTCTGTTTTGAAGATTGGAGGGAAGATGAGCTTTGTGGCATGTCCTGCAAGGAGGGAAATGTGCTGGAGCCACAGCCTGGGAGGGGATGCCCCAGGCCAGCCCCTCACAGTACTTTATCTGCCCACTGAAGGGCAGCTTTTCTTCCTCCTTTTTGTTCCTGCACTTCTTATCCAGTGAAACGGTCTCAGCCCGTCTTCTGACATAATCTCAGCCTCTGTGGTGTGTCTTTTGTTCCCCTCACGCATTGGAGCTGTGGGAAATCTAAAGAAAAGCAGAAGCTGTTACAGTAGCGGGAATCGTTGGAATCCGGCTCTGTTCAGCCCTGGGGGGTTTCTCAGGAGGACTTTTCAGCTCAGTCAGGTTGCAGATGCTGGAACCTTATCTGATGGTTTTAAATTTGTAACCATGACTTTTGCTCTGCTCAACTCCTTCCCAATTAACGACCTAACTTGGAATACTATTTATGAAAGGCTGAAACAGCTTGGAAAGACTTTTGTAGCAAGGAGCATCTTTGTACACCTGTACCACAAAGGTTCATGCCAGTTAAATTTCTTGGCCGTTTGAACATTCTGTTTTTGGCAATATAATATTTACCAAAAGGAGTTAACTGATTAATTGTTAAATAAAATCCCTTCTTGACTAATTTTTCTTCAGAGTAAACAAACGAAACAAAAAAATGCTTAGTGTTTGCTTTTCAGCACTCATTTTCACATTTTTGCATATATTTATATGCAGATAATTTATATTTATATGCAGATACTAACTCTGCACAGAATTCTGTCTGGGTTTTGTTTAATTTGTGAAAAGCCTTGCAACAGAAAGTGTATGTGTTTGTGATTTGACCTTTCATAATGCCAAATTGCGAGAACTTTGCCATCTCTTGTGGGCACTTTTATCTTCTGCCTCCAGTATACTTAAAGCTGTGCTAGTTGATTACAGTTCTTTTTTTCTGCATTACATTGTTCTGCCTGAACAAACACTTTGCTTTATCTCAGTTCGAGGCCTGGCTGATATTTTTCCTTTTCAGGGCTGGCTGTAGCATCCTATGAATGGCACTGCACACAATGGTTTTGTCTCTTGCTGGCAGGAAGAATGAATCCTTTTGTTCACTCATCACACTACTGACCTGGGGGCTTTTTTTTTTTTTGAGGGTCAACATCCAAACCTTTGGAATTTCCAAATGTTGTTTGCCATAGGGAAGTGAAAAGAGTGAAGAGTTAGGATGAGTAACTTGCCTTGCTGGAACAAGCTTTTGTGCAGCTTTAGGGTAAAAGAATGTCGAACTGATCTTGGGTAAAACTACACGGCATTTGGCTGGGCTGTTTTAACATCAGTAATTCCTTGACCCAGTTCTTTTCACTTAAACAAATCCATGTAATTCATGTGATCTGCAGAAATAAAATACCCTGTGTTTTGAGAAGAGTTGGAGTTGAAGCTGATTATTTACAACTTTGGCAAATGCTTCAGTTGATGATTTAGCTGTTTGCCACTGTAGAAGTTACGTGGTACTGTATTTTGGAGAAAAAACGTGCAGAATTGTATTTTTAAGAGTGGCTGCTGAAAACTAATTTAATCTGAAATAAGGAGACATTTTTGTCTTGAACTCTGGTTTGTATTCAATCTCTATAAAACTTTTGTTTGCTATTGATTAGCTACAGTGTAAATCAATAACTGCTATTTAAAGCCATGGAATTGACTGTTTGCAATCATGTGAAATGAGGAATTATTTATTGTTTATTTATTAGAGCACAGTGTATGGATGTTTGAACCTATAATTTCACCACTTCCCTGCTGATTTTTCGGAGGAAAGTAAATGGTGTGGCATCTGACATGGCTGATGACACCTGTCTCCCTTTCCAACAGGAAGGAGCGTCCGATATCACTGGGCATCTTCCCGTTACCTGCAGGAGATGCCCTTCTCACACCTGAGGCTCAGAGAGAAGCAGCAGAAACACCTGCATCAGAGCACTGGAAATTCCACGAGCTGAGCCAGCCACGGTCCCACACCAGCCTGAAGGTGAGCACAGCTTGGCTGCCCTCTTGTCAGGAGAAACTCTCACAACAGATCCTTGGCAGGATGAAAAAAAACCCAAACAAATTGAAAGGGAGGAGGGAACCCCTAAATCATCTTTGTAAAAGCCAAGTATGTTGCTTACTCGAACGAGCTTTGAGGGAACTTCTTACTGGAATAAACAGAATTTGGGTTGCATTTTCTGAATGGGTGGTTAATACAGGTTAGTTCTGATCTTACTCTTGGCAGTGGGTCTTTTCTTTCTGACTGAGGACCCTTTCCAAAGGTTCCAACTTGTTTTTACACACTAGGTATGTAACTAGGTAGTGTAAACAAGATTAATACTTCTTTAGAAGCAAAGCTTTGCTTACTCCATGGGCTGTGCCATGGACCATGGTGTAGGTAGGCCACAGAGTTGAGAATGACCTAACTTTCCTAGACTAGCCTGTTATGAATTCCCTTACATGAATTAGAATTCCTGCAATTGTTCTGTGTTCCAGCAGTGAGAGGGTGGCACAGAACAGGCTGCAGGAAGGGAGGAATGGGGGAGTGGTGCTGGAGTGTGATGAGTCTGGCAGTCAGGACTCGGCTGCACTCACAGCACAGCAGGAGGAGGATCTGCAGGGTGAGGAACTCCAGAATGTGTAAATCCTCCCTATGTGTTTCTTGATGAGTTTTTTTGGAATACTATGGAAGTACTGTTATTTCTGGAAAGGCATACAGCTGGGGGGAATTTCCTCCTAAGTGAATTTAATAACTACCTAGCAAGGGAATCTTTAACTGATAAGAACTAAAAAAGCTATTCAGAAGTAATAGGAACCCTTTTTTTTTTTTCCCCTAGAGGTCATGTGGACATAATGGGAAGTGTAAATAATGGTTAATTATAAACAAATCAAAGTAACATGAGCTTGATTCTAAAAATTTGTCACTTAAAAATAGTCCTAGCCATGAGTTTGGGTCTTGAATCTGTGCTATTCCCTTCATGCATGAACATTTCATTAATGTTTCCTCTATAAGTATCACCAAGAATGGGTGTCAGGGAGAAACCCAGGAATAAAAACCTGAGTGTTCTGTAGCTTGTACAGTAGTGACATTGCTGGGTATCACTGTAAGATGACACACAATTATGTACCAGTAATTTTCTTCTGCTCATTTCTGCACAGCAGAATTAAATCCTTCAGATTTAATTATTGAATTTTTAAGCTATTTTTTCTTTTTTTTTTTTTTTTAAGGAAAAGTCTTTCAGAAACATGACCAAAAAAGGTCAAATATACTAAGTCAACACAGCACTGACCTTCCAATGTTTAGGCTTTGAGGTATTTTGATTAATTCAGTGCCACTTAATGGTATTGCTTTTCATTTTCTTTAGTTCTAGATTAAACATTCATGATAGTTTAATCCCTGTAGTTTCCAGAGTAATCTGAAAAAATACTGTAGATAAATAAAGTCAGAAATATCAAATAGATGAGATTATTTGAAATTCCCTTAAGGAAAGGACCGTTCTATTCACTGTTGTTATTCTCTGTTTTTTCTTGTGCTATCAAGCTGTTTTTCTTGAGCTTTGTGTGCGAATGTCAGTGATCAGTCTGTGCTGCATCAGTCAGTGGATGCTTTTGGAATACAAAGATGTAGAAATGTCTGAACAGAGCCAACAGCTCTGTTGAGGTTTTATTCCTCGTTTGTGTGAACTGTGGATCCCCTTGGTAAGGGGCACCACTTCCTCCCTTCTGTATCTGCTCACTGAACTATGAATCATTACCCAGTGGCTGAACTTCACCAATTCAAAAGGCAATTGGGTAACTTGTGTAGCTTTTTTACCCCTTTTCTTTTATTCCTTTAGAGGCATCTGTTAGTTGACTGTATTTCTGAATCCTTTTGTTAGAATATCAAATATTAATAGTTGGTTATCCTGCAATTTACTAATAAAGGAGAACTGTTGGTAATCAATAGGCAGGTCTTGAAAGTGCTGAATTGTGTTTCTAGGGCTGGTAAATTCCAGTGTAGCTATAGGATGCAAGCTTTACATATACATAAATGTGTGTTTTCCTCACTACCCTCCCAAATTAAAATCTTACCTTTCAAGGAAGTTCCAAAAGTAAAAATTTACAAGTTACAATTCTTAGTAATCTTACACTAAGTGCAAATGAGGAAATGTGTGTCTATATACAGATCTCTTTTGTGTTGTTTTTTTTTTAAATAACCTTAAAATTTGGTTTCACTTCCTTCTCACAAAGGGATCCTAGCAGTATGTGGATTTGTGCTTTACAAAATCTGAAGTTGCTTCGTTCTTGACAAGTTTGGGTATCCTGCAATAACACTTTAAATGTCACAGATTTCCAGGGCTTTGCTTTCACCTCTGGTTCCCCCAGGTTTTAGAAAACCCTAAAATAACTTCTTATCAAAACTTACTATCCTGCCTTCATTTGGCACACACCAGCCTCAGGTTTCATCTTTGTTTTCCCCAGCAAGATTTCTCTAACACTGTGTGCTAGAAAATATTGGCCTAAACAGACCAATTTGTTTTCCTGTCTGCAGTGAGCTGTTGTTGACTGTCATGTGCTGTTTAAGTCACCCTTAAGACATCTGGATGCTGGTGTGGGTCTGGCCATGAACAAGGGGTAAAATGTGAATGAAGGAGATGAGAGCAAGTCCAGAAAAGGGCTGTTGGTATATTCAGGTAGTGGCCTCTGGTTGTATCAAACAGGGTCTAGCTTGTCTTCCTGTCCAGTTCCTGTTGTAGCTCTGAGTAATGGTCATAATCTGGAGTCCAGCAGATGGATTAATTCCTTAATTAATGCCACACTTGTGGGCCTTGATACAGTCTCACTCTAAGGTGAGTTGTTGCCAGGAATCAGCTTCTAAGAAGGAACTATTTACTGATGTTCCATAGTGGATCTGAATCTGACTGGCCAGGCAGTCACTGAATGAGTCCATGTCTCATTCCCAGTGTCATCCAGGGCTTGCAGTTCAGACTGGAAAGCACATAAAACCAGTGTCAGTGAAGTGCTTGCAAATATCCCTGGAAGTGTTCAAGGCCAGGTTGGATGGGGCTTGGAGCGACCTGGTCTAGTGGAAGGTGTCCCTGCCCATGGCAGAGGGTTGGAACTGGGTGGTCTTCAAGGTCCTGTGATTATGATTCTATGAAATCTTTTATATCAGTTAAATCCATGCTCTGCATCAGTGCTTTGATCTCTACTTTTTAAGAAGATGCATTTTGAACAATGAGTTTTATAACAGCTCTGGGAGGATTCAGCAGTTCATTGTGCAGCTACAGAAGGATTATTAATATGGGAATGTTGCTTGTTGTCTGGAAAGCTTAACAAAAAGCACCCTGAAATTGTGACTATAATTATCACCTGATATCAAACATTACTATGCAAAATAAAGGTATTTTTTATGCAGCTGTAGCTGCCTTAAGGGAAGTGAAACAGCTGTAGTCGAAAGATGACTGTACTGGCTTAAAGTATTCTTTATATTCCTGTTATTTTCATTTGCATAGTTTTCAGTAAAATACAGTAATTTTGGTTTCTGATTTTTGGCTTATATGCCCAACTCTTCTAATAACACTATAATTTGTGTTCATTTTTTAATGGTAACTGTACAATTTTAGGATGAGCTCTCTGATGTCAGCCAGACAGGCTCCAAATGTACTACTCCAGCATCCACAGCTGCTTCAGATGTGCCTGTGCTGCCTGCTGAGACTCCTCAAAAGGAAAATGTTGAAGGGCTTGCAAAGGACACAGAGATGTCGAATGAGAAGGTGGACATAAGCAAGAATATTGAAGTACAGGCAGCTCAAGAGACAAGAAATGTGTCCACTGGTGAGCTGCTTTAAATTTTTGGTGTGTGGTTACTATGGACCTCATGTTTAATCACTTATTAAATACCTTGTTGTGCCACACAGGAGAAATGGTGGGGTTTTTTACTCTATATTTTAAGGAGTACAGAGTATTGATAAGAGATAAGTCTGTTGTTTATTGGTGACTTTAGTCCCTTTTTCTTTAGAATCAGAATTATTTATGACATTTCCTTGAAATGGAATTTACCTAGACACAAAAAGTCATGAGATGATAGACACTTTGGTTCCAGTTGCAGAAATAGTGGGAAATAACTACTGTTGGATGCCTTATGTTAAACTCAGGAGAGACTTAGAAATTCCAGTGTCTGCAATAGAGTATCAAAATCTGTAGGTTTTCTCATTTAATTACCTCGATAAGTTTTTGATCAGAAATCTACTAAGTTGCTGATTGATTGATTGATTGATTAATAACTACATGTGGTGTTGTTTATGGAGATGTACCACTTGCTTTGCCTTAGGGGGAAATGAAAATGAAGAAAAATCTGAAGTTCAGGCAATCATTGAGTCAACTCCAGAGTTGGATATGGATAAAAATCTCAGTGGATATAAGGGTTCCAGGTAAGCTGTGTGTTGTGACTTGAGTAAGAAGACAAATTTTAGAGTGTACTGAGTTTCAGTTTGGAACTTGGAACTTGTTAAGAAATTTTACCAGACTAAGATCCTGCATTAGGTAATGGATCTCCTACTTCTGTGACCTTATTTCCCCGAATTCCTCAGGAGGTTTTAAGTGCAATAAAAGTTCTTTATTCTGTTGTTAAACCTGATGAATGTTCAGGGTATTTCATGCTATAGCAGACTTCAGGGTGCTTAAATATTCTTTACATATTTCCAAGCAAAGGGTCTGTACCAAAAGGCCTTTTCTTCCTAGATGAAGATTTCAAAGTACTATCAGTTTTCAAACTCTACCCTTGTGTCTTCACCTGTATCTTTAAAATCTGGATTTATGACTGGCTTTGCAAATGTTACAGCATTTATTTATCATATTCTGGTGGTGGAATCCCAGTTTTGACAGAACTTTTGCCTGAGTCTGCTCCCTTTCAGGTTTTTGCTTGTGAAGGGTAACATTTCTTTCCAAAGCTCTATAGCCCCATAAAAATAAGTGCTGTTTTAGTAGCTGGGGGTGCCTGATCTTTGAGGCAAGCCCTAAACAATTCAGGATCTAGTCACAAATCCTTCAAATACATTTTGTGTCTGTGTGTTTCATTCTTGTGATGAGATGGAAAAAATTACCTTGTACAGTGAATGTTAATGGTGTAAGAGCTTTGTGTGAAAGGAGCCACTTCTCTGGCCAGAGGAATATTTTGATCTCTGACTACTGGGTTCTCTTGCATTCTTGTTGTATTAAATGACTTCCAGTTTGGCTGAGCTGTCTGTTCTTTAGGCATTTGGGCTGACTAAGTCCTGATGGGGCTGAATTTCTACAGGCCAAAACTTGATATGCTTTAATTTATTAAAATCCTGACCAGCTCAATATGAGCACTTATGTCAAGTTTTGGATCTTGATGCCAGCGTAGTATTTGAAAACAGAATCTAGGACTTGTAAGGCAACTGAAAGCTGCTGAGAATTTTACTTCTGGTGGGGGTAACAAATGAACTACTGGTAAAGATGCAGAGAAAACTCTCTTTCTTGTGGGAACGTTTCCTGTCTGCTTTTTCACGCCTTGTTTAATTCCCTGAGCAGCACTCCCACCAAAGGCATCGAGAACAAAGCCTTTGACCGTAACACAGAGTCCCTCTTTGAAGAGCTGTCATCTGCTGGTTCTGGCCTAATTGGAGATGTGGATGAAGGTGCAGATTTGCTGGGTAAGGAAGGTTATTTAAAGATGCTGTGTACAGAAATTTTCCTTGTTAGTGGAGTGCTTAATTATTCTTGCTGGATTTATTGTTAGGCTTCATTTGCATTAAAATTGTTGGAGTAGCATCCTAAGGTAGTCATTGGAATTCAAACAGGAGAAAGTGTTTGTTCTTTCTTTCAATATAAGGATGTCAGCTTTAATCTTTTGGGGCATTTCTTACACTATTCCCTATTTCATTTCTCCCTACGTGTTCTCTAACACAAGGATTTTATCTCAAGGACTTTTGCCTTGAACTAGTTTTAGGTAGTTTAATTCAGATTGTGCCTGATCTGTAATGGCCTGGCTTTATTACCTCTTTAGGGATTTTAACTTGAAAGAGAATCAATGCAATGGTGGTAATTTGAGAATCAAACCATTAGCTGAAAGGGGAGGGCAAACCCACATTTCTCTTCCCCATCCAAGCAGCTTTCTGTTACTTCTGTGCTGACTGAGCAAAGTGTAAGTTTGGGGAACATGAGTTGATCAAGAGCAAAAAGGTCATGGGAAGAATGATCTTTCTATAAACATCATAACAAGATATTTTTGGCCATATCATCGTTCAGGCCTCATTTTGAAATAATGCAAGCTGGTACTATGGAATGTGCAAAATGCAGATGCTGCTCTTGGGTGTTTTAGAAGTGGGTTTTGTAGAGACAATCAGCAGCTTGTTTGCTTCTGTCCTCTTACCCAGCAAAAATACAGATTGTTAGCACTGGTTAGAACTCCTGTGTGCAATCTGGATTTCTGGTTGTTCAGTGTTTTACCAGAAACGTGTTGTACATCAGGCAGGTGACATTTCTGCCAAGTGTTACTCACTGGGTGTAATGGGCCTATCTCCAGTCTGAGATGGCTTTTCTGTGTTGTCACCCTGCTGAGCAGTGAGGATCTCCACATCCTTACTGGCACATACTTCATCCAAAACTCTTGGATGTCACTCCATTGTCACAGGGAAAACTAATCACACATTCTGCATGCAAAAATACAGATACTGGAGAAGTAATAACATAGAGCAGCTTCCATACCTTAGATGATGTGATAAATTGATTAAACCAATCAAATTACTGTCAGGTTGTCTTGATCACAGTGCTTTGTTTTCCGTGGGCCAAAATTAATAACTTTGTATTATAACTTACCAAAGGTTTGTCACGGACTTTATTACCATTTTCTGTAAAACTTCTGCTGGAAGCACCAGCATGTGCAAACTAAGCACAGGATTATACCAGAGTTTGTTATGCAGAATGTGCTGGTCTCAAATTTTTACTGTAGAATTGTCATTTCACTTTGAGGACAATTACAGTCCAAAGAGTGGCTGAAAATCCACATCTGCATCCAGGATAGTTGGTGTTTTTCAAGCATTTGGATCTGTTCTGAGTGAGCATTAAACTTCAGTTTGGAGTTCTGTCAAAGTAGTTAATTGGGATTCTCTAATCTGTTTTCTCTTGGGCTGCATACCCAGGGGAATATTCTGGTGTGTATGCTTCTTTTTTTAAAAAAATCTTTGAAATCTGTTGCTTCTCCAGTCAGGTGTTCTTGGCTGCTGCTCTCATAAAATACATTTCTCTGCTTTTTTTTTTCCCCTGCTTGGTAACTTTTTTTTTTTTGCCTTTGCACTTTGGTTTTCTAATTTTTGTTCTTGCATTATAAAGGATCCTGAAACCTGTTGGAAATGAGCCTACCTACTTTTATCTGTGAATACTGAAAATGTTTTAAAAAGCTATAGCTACTTGAACAAAAGCTCACGATGACTGTAGTGTAGGGGATTTCTCCAGATATTCATGAAGTTAACAATAGCTGATCTAAGTTGCTTCACTATTAAATGTCGCTTACTTTTAATCCAAAACCCAGAGAGGGAAATTTCAAGAGGCAACTTTGACTTGCATGTCTATTTATAGATACCTTTTTTCTTTGTTATCCAAGTATCTTTTAAATCTTCTGTTGCCAAAGTTTCTTAGAAGATTGTGTTCATAAAGTATGTTAAAAGGCCTCCACCATTAAGATACCTTTCTCATTCATTATGTTAATCTTGAATTAACATAATTTCTGCTGTTATCACTGTGGTAATTATTTTGCTGTGCAAGATGCAAAATAATTATTCTCTCCTGAAAGTTTCTCTCTAAAATCGTGCAAATTATGTTAGGTGTGCCAAAAATAGGGTAAGAAATTGATTTTCAGAAATTTAAGTAATGTTGAAGTAGCTACATAAAAAGATAGGTTCACTTTTTTTTCATAGTAGTATATTAATTGGAAATGTTTCCTGAATGGCTTAGCATTCCTTCCAAGTACTGAGCTTCTAAATTATTTCACAGAAAATGAGAGACTTTATTACTGATTTTTATAAGAGGATTCACCAATAGAAATGGTTGTGACAGACTTAATTTCTTCAACATCTGTCCTTCGTATAAATCCTGCTTCTAATCACATCACATTCCACTTCAGACTTTTGGTGGTGGCTTTGTTTTAATTCTCTCTTACTTCATAAGTCTAAATCTTTTATTGCTCTTCACTCATACTACACCTTACATGAAATGTTTCTTGTTCTTGTTTTTGCTCTACATGGAATGCATGGGCATTAAAGACCATAATTTCTTTGGTAAGGTATCATTTGCTCTGGGGAAATCTGCAGGGCTTTCACAATCTGAGCTTTATTCAGCATGTCTTGTGTCTGTAACTGATGTACTTTTGTATCAAACGTGCTATAAAAGACAGCTGAGCATTTTAAACTTACTCTTTTGTGGACTAATACTTCTGCAGTGTATGCTATGCTTGGTTTTTGACTTAGTAGTACTGTAACATCTTCAAAATATAGAGGATAGGTGGAGGCAGCACTGGTCACTAGCCAGGGATGCCTTTAATTGAAGTCAAATTGGGAGTAGGTGGAGGGGAAAGTTAATTAGAGAAGGTAGGTTGGACCTGAAACTTCAGATAGCTCCCAGTTTTCCTGACAACTTTGTCATACTTAAAATTGAGTTGGCTTTAGACAATGGCAAAACGTAAGTTTCTTGAAAACATCCATTTTATCTGCTAATTTCATGTGTTTGTTTCCTTTGGAAAGGAATGGGACGAGAGGTTGAAAACCTTATTTTGGAAAACACTCAGCTGTTGGAGACAAAGTAAGTGAGACTGTTTATGTAAAAACACTGACTTTGTTATTTCATTATATCTTCAATATTTTCATACACAGTCAGAATTATGCAAATATGCTTTCAGTTCTAAGTGTAGTGCTGGTATAAGTATTTTGAATTTGTAGGTGTATTTGGCTAAATATACAGCTGAGTTGGTATTCCTCTAGAAATTAAGGACCTGAGAAGCAAAAGCTGCTTTTATCTTTGTAAGGCTACAAGAAATGCAGTGCTCTGTCCTAATGAGATCACTCCCTGCCAGAACAGCTGTAAGTGCACAGGCAAATCCATTGGAGCACTGTTGAAGAGTTTATTCCAAGCAAACTGATTTATCAATACTTTTTTCTAATAAGGGGTGTGATGTGTTTAAACATTTATAATTTGGGAGGGGGCAGGGTTTGATCTCTTAGAAAGCTGTATTTTTTTGCAGCAGCTTTTATGAAGTGTGTAGGTCTTCAGGAATAAAATCAGGCTTGAAGCTGAACTATGAGCCCATGATCATCCTTATAATGGTGTATTTTCCATGTTTGTGTAGAAATGCACTGAATGTAGTGAAGAATGATTTGATAGCAAAGGTGGATGAATTGACCTGTGAGAAGGATGTACTACAAGGTGAATTGGAGGCTGTAAAACAAGCAAAACAAAAGCTTGAAGAGAAGAACAAGGAACTGGAAGAAGAGCTGAGAAAGTAAGTTTGAATTCAATGTTTGTGAAAAAGAAAGGAAAAAAACCCGACTGTGATATTTAATGCAGCTGTTTTTTATTTTGTATTCAGAGCTCGTGCAGAAGCAGAGGAAGCAAGACAGAAAGCTAAAGAGGATGATGATGTAGGTGTATGTGTGTGTGTGTGTATTTTTGTGTGTGTAATTCACAGTGGGACATTAAAAGTCCATGTGTTTAGTGAGTGCTACTAAGCTTCACTGCTTAATAAGTAGAGGTGAAGTTCCTTCATGAATAGAAAAGACAGAAGATCTGAAGAGCACAAGTAAACTTTAACTAACAGTGATTAGTTTTCCTTCTTTCCTCTCTGTCCATTATTGTGTCACAATCAGATTATATGGGATACAAAGGATGGGAGGAGAGGAAGATAAAATTGAGTTAGTTTTACAAAGCCCCAGATGGTTTAGAATCTGGAATTGTGGCCTAAACTGACTCTTATGGGAAGGCAGAGGGTGACTCTGCAAGGCCCTGCTGTGCTCCTTTGTTGCTGCCACGTTTGCTTTGCTGTGTGCCCAGAGCGACGTCCCGACGGCGCAGCGGAAGCGTTTCACGCGGGTGGAAATGGCCCGTGTCCTGATGGAAAGGAACCAGTACAAGGAGAGGCTGATGGAGCTCCAGGAAGCTGTGCGATGGACTGAGATGATCAGGTGAAAGGCTCTTGTAAAATCGTGGACAGAGCTCCTTGGATTTTACAACCTCCTCGTTTTTAGCTGCAGGGTGATCTGGTCAGTAGGTTAGTTGCCTTCTGCTTGTCTCCCTCATGCCCATGAATAACTTTGTTTTTTAAATTATGGGCACATAACTTGTCAAAATGGGTTCTTGGTGAGACCTCAGTGAGAACTTGTTACTTCATATGCTGCAAAATAAGCATCCCTTGAAGAAATGTGTGTATTTTTGGAGCAGTTACAAAAGCTGATTGTTTTAAATACCCCTGCCATACCAGAGTCGAGTGGTGCTGCCTGCTGGCCACATACAGCAATGGCACTTAATTTTTCCCATTGTCCTCATATCTGTGAGCCTTTGGAAAAATGAATATTCCCAACAGCCATGGTTTGTTTTTCTGTAGCTATTGTCTGCTGTAAAAACCCTCCTATCTCTGTTAATGCATCTATGACTTCAGGAATGCTCACTTTATCAATTACTTACTGATGTGTTGAAGAATTAGAGGCTTTAAAACAAAAAGCAATGGTTAAAATATTAAGAACTGTGAAGTAGAAGAATTTAAATGGTTTGCTGCTTTCTTTTAGCTGTTTTCATTGCAAAGTGTTACGCAGGTTTGTCTCTTCTGTCTAAAAAGCACTCCCCAAACACAACTGGTGTTTGGGATGCAAAGAAATGTGGATGGAGTATATTATGTAGTTTCAGTTCATCTAATGGGAATTTCAATGTTGTGCTCTGGTCAGAAAAGAAGTGGCAATGTGAAGAAACAGGCTTTGTTACCTGTTTTCCTTTTCTTAAAAAATAAGAGTCACACAGTGTTCTGTTCCTTTCCCGTTTTTAATTGGTGCTTACTCAGTAAACTTGGAATTTATTTCTTGTAGAGCATCGAGAGAAAATCCAGCCATGCAAGAGAAGAAGAGATCGAGCATTTGGCAGTTGTAAGTATTGAAACACAACTCACTGGCAAAAATAAATAAAAGACCCTAATCAATTAGCTGGCACATTTATGTATTTTAGCTAATTATCCTTTAAGATATCTTAACTGTTCTCCTCTTGTTACCCAGCATGCCAGCTCGGTAAGACTGGTCTAGAAGACAAAATGTATCGTAAGCTGCATCACGTAGTGAATGGTTGTGCACTTTGTGAAGTTAAATGCCAAAGTGCTTGATTTTTGATTTTATTTTCTAGTTGAATATGCACCAGGACTCTTGTCCTGAACCTTTTTCTGGATTCTTTTTTATGATGAATAGTAGAAATCTGAATAGTACGTGTGGATTGCATTTATTTCAGCTTCCTTTTCCTCTGTGAAGTGCAGCTCAGTGATTCTTACATTGCCCTTGCTAACTTCAAGCTCTTTAAATCTAAACCATTGTTTTTCACAGCAAGATATTTGTAAAATAATCCTTTTGATGTTGTGGTTTGCTGATAACTGTTCTATCTTTTTGCCTAGAAAGTGGTGGGGTTTTTAAAGTGCTCTCTGCATGAACTAATGTGCTTCATAAACCTGCCTTCCAGGTGTGATGTTCACATCCTAATATCTGTTGGTTCCCTGTAGATGTTAATTCAAGATGAAGCTCCCATTAAATTTGATGAACAAATGGGATAATAATTCTTTAAGAGTTTTTCTTATTGACATGAATTTCTGTGCTTTGAGGGTGTTGCTGAGCGTGTGGTGGCTGCTGCTATGTTGGGCTCCAGTTTCTTAGTTTAACTGTCTTGAGCAGGCTGGCATATGCACTGTTTTGCCTGCATAGTCAAATCTGGATGTATCTGACAAATCTTGTCTCTTTTTTTTTTTTCTCTCTTCTAGTTTTAGCAGGCTCTTCAGTTCCTCCAGCAATACAGCAAAGAAACCAGAACCTCCTGTCAATGTTAAATACAATGCTCCAACCTCGCACATTACCCCGTCAGTCAAGAAAAGAAGCAGCACCTTATCTCAATTACCCAGTGACAAATCTAAAGCCTTTGAATTTCTCAGTGAAGAGTAAGACATTTTAGTTTTATAATACTAGATATGCTCTATCAAGTGTTTACTCTTTTAATCCTCTGAGATTTAACATGCTGCTAAGTGTAGTGTTCTCCTGAAGTGAGTGTTGATACGTAAGAACTCAAGGTAGTGCAGGCTGAAATGTGCAGCAGTGGGTGAGTACTCAGGATACCTGACAGTAATATTCTTCTTAGTAAATATCACTGTCTTTCATAAAAGTGCATTTAGGCTTCTATATGCAAGTTTTGTAGCTAAGCAGTAACTTTACAGGTACTTAACATGAGTCAGGCTAACAAGCATCTGTAATTACCTTTTTTCTCCTGTGCTTCTCTTTGACAATATATTCTTTTGATGTACAACTTTTAAAGCTCTACTAGAGGTACATAACCCAAGTTACTTTTCTGTAAGGATGCTGGCAACAGACTTTCCAGTAGTGCCTTTCACTGGTCCCTTAGAAACAGCCCACAGGAAACCTGGGGATGTCTCTGGTAACCCAGTGCTTCCACAGAGCTCTTGGTTATTGAGTTTAACAGCAACTCCCATTGCACAAAGAGTTCTAAAGAGCTTTTTCAATAATGTTTCTTCTCCAGAACTGAAGCCAGTTTAGCCTCACGCAGGGAGCAGAAGAGGGAGCAGTATCGCCAGGTGAAAGCACATGTTCAGAAGGAGGATGGCAGGGTGCAAGCATTTGGCTGGAGTCTACCTCAGAAGTACAAACAGGTATCATGTTTTCGTGTGTAATGGTGACAACTTCGTGTTTTGGGACATTTGAATGGAGTGTGGTTTCACAGCTTGTGTTTGAGTGATTCCAGCATTTTTTTGTTGAACTTTTGCAGTAAAGAATCTTTCTAAGGGGAACAGCAATACAAAACTCTTAATCTTGTTTAATGAAGTCTGAGCAACTGATTCCAAAGACTGTAAAAAAGCTTTTCTGTTCTGTTTTTTTTTTAACCTAGGTGGCGAATGGTGGACAGGGTGAAAATAAGATGAAGAACTTGCCTGTACCTGTTTACCTGAGACCTTTAGATGAGAAGGATACCTCTATGAAGGTAGGATATTTCCAGTGGTGATAGAGAGACTTGGACCAACCTATAGCTTGAATATTTTTGTCTTAGACTCAATTACGTTCTTTTTGAAATTAAGTAGTTTCTTTTTAAAGCACAGTGAAGAAGAATTTAAGCTTCAGTAGAAACGTACACGACTTTAATTCCTTAAAATGATCTGCAGTTATACAATAATGTTTATATTACTTAGCATATTAAACAATGGTTGTGTCACTCTTTTTTTAGTTTAGAATTCAAGTGAAATATTTGTTTTCCTCCCAGCTGTGGTGTGCTGTAGGGGTGAACCTGTCAGGAGGGAAAACACGGGACGGCGGGTCTGTGGTTGGTGCCAGTGTGTTCTACAATGATGTGACTGGTGTGGATGCAGATGGGAACAAGCAGCAAACAGGATCTCAGAGTAGCTTAGATAAACTAGACCAGGAGCTCAAGGTAAGGTCCCTGTAAAGATGTTATTAATAAATTTATATAGTTAAACATCTTTACAGTGTATCTGTAGAGTAATAAAGTATTTTGTAATCAGGCTTATTGGTAACAAATAGATTCTTCTTGGTAATCATCAACTCAAGATAGTTGGGTTATTGAATCCAACTACAAAAGTACTGTGATTCTTCCCTGTGTGCCAGCTTGTTGGCAAATCTGAGGAGTAAATCAATTTTACATCAAAATGATGCATTGCTTATGCCACTGCTGCCTCCTTTAAAAAACGTTTCTGACAAAACTGTTCATGTTCTGACTGCCATGAATGGAATTCATGTTAAGGGTATAAAAACAAAGGCTTAAATTTTAAGTTCTTTGGGACATCACATCAGTCTGTGGCTACACTGAGTATGGCAGCTGGTATGTCAGCAGTGTTCTTATTTCTAACTGTAGAATTGTGCATTATAATTATTTTCTATATGTTTTATGCAAATATGAAATATGAGGGAGGATTATATTTCAAATACAAAGAGAACAAGCAGCTCCATGTAATTTTACAATGGCACTGAAGATATTTAACTTACCACATATTTATGTATACTTCTGTAGTTGAAAATGTAAGAACATGAAAGATTGAAGGTAATAGTTTTATTTTCCCCCTTCTTGTTCATTTCTGTTCTGCCTTTTTTCTCCTTCAGGATCAGCAGAAGGAACTGAAACATCAGGAAGAATTATCCAGTCTAGTTTGGATTTGTACTAGCACACATTCTGCCACAAAAGTTATCATTATTGATGCAAATCAACCAGGAAATATTCTGGACAGTTTCATTGTTTGCAATTCTCATGTGCTTTGTATTGCCAGTGTGCCAGGTAAAGACTTGGGATGTTTAGCTCCTGCTTTTTTTACTTCTTATTCAGATTTTTCTTATGCTGGGTGAAAACCCAAAGATTTGTTAATTGGTGTGATAAAAATGCTGCTGCAACACAGCAGTAGGAAGTGTTTAGTTGTGCAGAAAATTATTGCATTTTTACTTTACTGTTCCACTCTTTAATTGGCTCTTGGCCTAAACTAACTCAAAGGTAGAGAGATGTCAGCAGCCAAGAGTAACTATTTTGTCTGATGTATTATAAATTGTGCAACAGTGCCAGTGCTTCATGGAACTCTGAACATCACAAAAAGAACAATGTAGTTTGCTTTTTTGATCTCTTCAGCCCCTTGAAGATAAGTAGCAAGTCTTGGAGCTTCCTGCAGAGGGAATCCTTGTTGCATTGAGAATATTTTAAGTCTTAAAGTATGAGGGAGTTGTACAAGAGAAAAACAGCTTTTCGTCCATAACAAAGGATCTATTGCAGCTAAATTCTTTGTAAATATGTAGACAGGTATCCCTGCATATATGCATTGTTATGAAATCTAATTTTAATGGAAAACATAATTAAAATTGAAATAAGCTGTTTGGAAAACTGCAGATTGAAGTATGTTATATGACAATTCAAGTGTGCAGCATATGTAGGTATTGCCTTTGTGAGCTTTGTGACAGTATCTTTTATATTTGTTGAACACACTAAAATAAGCTTATAGATAGGTACCTGCATGTTTGATCTCAGGTGCTGGAGACTTCATTCAGTTTGAAGTTCAGACAGAAAAGTGACTGAGCTTTATCCCTATGAAAAACACATGGGTTTAATCTCTTCCAGGGGCAAGGGAAACAGACTATCCTGCAGGAGAAGAAGGGTCTCAGGAAGCAGATCCCAGTCAAGTGGACAAGTCCTCTCTGTGTGGCAGCATGACCAGCAACAGCTCTGCTGAGACCGACAGCCTGCTGGGGGGCATCACCGTGGTGGGCTGCACTGCAGAGGGGCTCACGGGGGCACCTGCAGCTCAGGATGCCAACGGGGGCTCCCCAGTGGCAGAGAAACAGTCAGGTATGAAAATATCACAGCCCTGTCAGGGATGGCCAAACACCTTCAGGTGTAACTGGAAATTAAGGGTGAAACTGTATAATATAATAGTGTGTCTGTAAGCTGGGGTAGCATAAACCAGATAACTCTGTGGCCTGTGAGTCTGACATACTTCTAGTGTATAAATGTAGGTGACACTAACATTTGCTTCTTGCAAATGTTTTTGAGAGAACTCTCTTGGGCATGGTTTAAGGAGAGCTTTTAATTTATTCAGTACTTGAAGTGAAGATCTTGCCAACAAGTGACTAGAGAGAAGGTGAATAAACACCTTGAATTTTGTCAAGTCTTAATAGAGATTTAAGTGAAGCTGCTTGTTTTATAAAGATTCTTACTGTTTTCTGTCATATGCCCTTCAGAGCTATATGGTGATGTAACTGGAAATGGATATGGGGTGGTTGGATTTGTTCACTGCTGTTCTAGTTAATCACTTAAAGGACAATCTGTGCCATCAGTCACTGGGTTGATACATCAAGTGTTTAAGTATTTCAAGTGCATTTGACATCTGTTTACAACCTGGGAATGTTTGGATGTTTCTGATGTGATTTTCTTGTTAGATGAAATATAAAATCTGGATTGGGACTGTCTCCTCACTTTAGTTTTTTAAGTATGAAGTTCTGGCTGTTTTAAATAACTGAGAATTCTGTCACAGTTGTTAAAAATTTTTTTCAATTATTTTGTTTATGTAGATATTGCAACTGAAAATAATTTAGGAGATGAGAACATTCCAACAGCAGAGGAGGCAACAGAAGCAACAGAAGTCAATGCGGGGACAGGAGAAGACACAGCTGATATTGCACAAACTGGAGTCTACACAGAGCATGTCTTTACAGATCCTTTGGGAGTGCAGCATACAACAGAGGCATCTCCAGTGTACCAGCCTAAGTACTTAGTCTTAATCCTCATACCTCTTAAAATGTATTTAAAATGAAAACTATAATGTTTGTGGGAACATAGCATGGAGACAAAATGACTATTTTTTTTCTTGTTAAGTGTGTTGAGGTTTATATAAGTAGTCTTGGTACAAGACACTCTATGCCTTGTGACTCTTCTGCCATTCCTCAGAGATCAACAGTACTGACAGGCTTGAATGGAACCTAATTTTCCTTGTGTAAGAAAATGTCCACTTGAAGAAATTCATTGTTATTGTCATTTCATCTGTATCGCACTTTCATGCACAGTTATACCTTAAGTACTTCAAGAGCCAGTGTAGGAATTAGCAGCAATGAAGTAAATGCCTAGGTTATAGCCTGAGTAATCTGTGCACTCCATTAAATGTATCTTAACTGGGTTTTTTTTCTAGTACTGAGTCAGAGTTATATAAAGATGTTGCAGTTTTGCCAAATGAGCAAGATCTAGTGAGAGAAGAAGCACAGAAAATGAGTAGCCTTTTACCGACCATGTGGCTTGGAGCACAGAATGGATGGTAAGGAAGTGCTAATCTTGTTAAACTTATTTGCAGTAATTGCTTTAAACTTGCTTCTTGTGCCTACAGGCCTGATAACTGTCTGGAGTCAAGATTAAGGGCAGGAAGATCTCAAGGGAGCCAAAACCTCGTACGCTTTGCTGCATTTAGGCATTATAGAATTCAAAGACAGTATTGTAGGCGGTTAGGAAGCTCTTTCTGGTGGATAACACTTTCATCTGCAGAAAAGTTTTGTGGGTTTTTTGTAGTCAAAGAAATAGTTATGGTCTGATAATTCCATACCTTTCAGTATTTTGTTATGCTAGAAAAATATATTGAACTTTTTACTACAGATGGATCTGCAAAGAGGTTTGTAATGCTTTAGGCCTTTGAAAAAACCATTCTGCTGCTCATGCAGTTCTTCCTTTCAGTCTGTACATAGTTTCCAGTGGAAGATGAAAACTTATTTTCCCTTTGATTGTGGATTTCAGTTATAGGGGTTTTGCTTGTGGTTGTTTTTGTCTGGTAGTGCTTTTAATCCCTCCTGATTTGTCTTTGCAGCCTGTATGTTCATTCGTCAGTGGCCCAGTGGAGGAAATGTGTTCATGCCATTAAACTTAAAGATTCTATTCTCAGTATTGTGTAAGTCCTGAAAGAATGTCATGTAACTCATAATGAATTTCTGTTAAAATACTGTCAAAGTAGTTTTATATTTCCTCCTCAGATATTGGGAATGTCAGTTGCCATAACTGCCTGCATGCTCTTTGAGGGACAGTGGAAAACATTCGGGGAGTAAGGAAAATAAAAGGAACCCTGCATCTGTTGGAAATACGTAGCCCAAATGATGAGCTGTAGCTGTTTACTCAAAACAGTTACAGGTTGCTATCCTTGATGTTTTCTTCAGGCATTGTAGCTAGCTATATTTCAAGATTTTTGAACTGGATTTTGACACCTTGCTACATCCCTTTTCTTGAGCTATATTGTAGAAATCAAAACAGTAGGGCTAACACGACTGTAAAAATATGCTGTTTATACCTTACTTTAAATTTGCCCCTTGAGCAGTGCAGTCTAACAGTTTCTATTGTTGTGCCTCCTTTTTTCCCCAGACATGTAAAAGGAATAGTGTTGGTTGCACTGGCTGATGGAACACTGGCAATCTTTCACCGAGGAGTTGGTAAGCATTCTGTTAGATCTGGAAACCAGTGAAGCTGTAACAGTATTCAGGAAAGAAATGTGCCATTTATGAGTAGTGTTTCGATAATGTGTTCCCCAATGGGAATGTTTTTTTACAGGTTGCCTTGAGAAATCTTTCTAGTTATTTCAGTTGCAGATTCAAGTACCATTTTTGCTGTCCTGGTACTGTCCTGGTGCATTAATAGAATTTTTTCTTGCTCTGAAGTGGAGAATGGGATATATCTGAGCTAAATAGTGAAAAAGCCACTTGAAAGTTCACTTTGATTATCATCTCTCTTGCTTTTTCGTTATGCTCAATAGTTGTGTCTTCTGTTTAATTAGTGTTAATTGTCTCTGGCCAAGTCCTTCAATGAGAATTTTGTTAGCATTCCTTCAGAATTCCTGCCCAAACCATTCATGAACCAGCTCCAGAAATAAGACCTGGAGGGGAAAGTCTCACTATGAGTAACTGGAACTTATCTGTTGGTTTGTTACCACAGCCTCTCTATTAATTTGCTCTTTACCTTGTGATGTTCAAATCCCTGTGCTCAGCATTTAAAAGAAATAAAAAGGTTGCACAACACTAATGCAAATATTGGGAAAGATGCATCTGGGATGAACTTATGTTTTTAGGGGTTTGGTTTTGTTGTTTTTTTTTAAGAACTCACTGTAGTGGCTTACAATCCTTAAAGATCTTTAATGAATGTCAGTAATGATCCATGGCTTAGCTGTGTCCACAGAAGAATTTTACTTGGTGTTGAATAAGCAAATTTAGTATGCTTTTAGTAGATTTCAGGGGCCTTTTTATGATCCTGCAGCCTATCTAAAAAAAACCTTGCTGCACTGGCCGATATTTCCGTGTTCAGCCAAGGCAGCAAGTGCCTCAGGCTGTGTGTTGTCATGTACACTGGTGCCTGGCCAAGCAGTGCATTTAGCACTGGGTGACTTACTGTTTTAAAAAATGTTTTGCTGTGTTTTGATCATGAATCATTGTACCACCTTATTTTAAAAAAGCAGCATTCGGGATACTGGTGGTTCCTATAGTTGCTCTTAATGAGGAGCCAAGCCATGAATTTGTATTGACTTACCCAGATTATTACAGTGTTTAAAAAAATTAGACCCTGTACTTTTAAATTATTCTTGAACTCATAGGAACCCATGATTAGTTTTGCTTTTTCTTTTCCTTCTGCTTTCCAAGATGGTCAGTGGGATTTGACAAACTATCACCTCTTAGACCTGGGCCGGCCACACCACTCGATACGGTGCATGACAGTGGTACATGACAAAGTCTGGTGTGGCTACAGGAACAAAATCTATGTTGTTCAACCAAAGGCCATGAAAATAGAGGTAAGCTAAAATGGTGATTAGAATAATTAAATGATGTTTTAATGCTGCATCTCAAACTGCAGAGTAACTCCAGAGAACACCTATTTTGTTCATCAGTACAGAAAGAAGGAACCAAACAAATTTGTTTTGGGAAATCCTGTTACAGTTTCTAAAGATGTTTTCACTGTTTTGGAAGACTTTAGGCCATGATGAGACAGTTCACACTTATTGAAACCAATTTTTGAGCTGTTTAGTTCTTCACCTCTAGCTGGCCAGGAACTGGAAGTGTCCTTGCACAGAGCTTGTAAGACAAGCTCCCAACTTATACTCTCTGTGTGCCTCTTTTTATTCTCCACCTACCTGTAAACTTCTCTATAATCTGTCTTTGCATACTTCAGGGGTTTGTAAGTGTTAATCTTGAATGTGCTCTCCCTGCAGTTAGAGTAATTTGTTTGTGTAAGGTGTGTAATGTTCTGCAGTGTTTTATCTGTACCTGACATCTCGAGTGCAGAAGGTGGCTGGGGTTTCTGCAGGCCTTTAGCAATATTAATGTTTCAGCTTCTTCTAATTGGCCTGAGACGTGATCCACATCTTTTGAGGTTGACTGCTCAGCAGTTCTGAAAATAATAACCACCCAATTAATAAGCTGTTTTTGGGAAGGCTGTATGTCTATGGAAAAAGTGAAATGAAGTTCATGCAACAGGGACATTCATTGATTGTTTTGCTGGTGGATAGTGTATATTTTGCAGGGGTGGTTTTGTATGTAAGTCAGGACAGAATTAGGAAGAGAAGCACTTTTTGGGCACATATGTCTTTTGCTGTGACAGCTGAACCTCAGACCAAAAAGGCTTCAGGTTGAAGAGAGACAGAAGCCAGAGCAGGCTGGGATGTGATGTGTAAATGAAGACACAGTAGGAAACTACAGCTTTAAGATCAAACTCAGGGAAAGGAATCAGCAATTTTACTATTACTTTACCAGCACCATATGGTAATTGTAACTAAGCTAAACATGTATCTTGTGATCTTGCAGATCAGAGGGTTGTGGTTGACTCAAGAAAATTGCCAGTACAGACTGTCTGAGAGTAACAGAGAAATCTTTCTTACTCTTTCCCGTGTTTCATCTTTCGAATTTTTAACTCCAATGTTTCCTAGAAGTCATTTGATGCCCACCCAAGGAGGGAGAGCCAAGTGAGGCAGCTGGCCTGGGTGGGTGATGGGGTCTGGGTGTCCATTCGCCTGGACTCCACCCTGCGCCTCTACCACGCGCACACGTATCAGCACCTGCAGGACGTGGACATTGAGCCCTATGTAAGCAAAATGCTAGGTAAGTCCATGAGAAAAACTGGTGTGTTCTTACACCTCTTGCTGTCTGGAGCAGGCAACTCTCACTGGGTGGGTGGAAGGCCAGTCAGATCAGTTTGTGAAAACTTGAGTCTGGAAGCAGAAGCCTAAATCGGTCTGTAAAGCATGATGGGGATGATGGGTCATCTGTTCCAGTCTGTTGATCTTACCTGATGTTTAAAGTGCCCTTAAAAACTCAGAACTAATGAGAAAACCAGTGGTTGGGTTGTACAGGCACCAATAAAGAAACCGAAATTTTTCTCTTTTTTTACTGTACCAATACCTTTTTTTTTTAACTGAAAATTAAAAAAAAAAACCAAACAAAAAAAACCCCAAAAAATGCTACTTGACTGGAAAAAATGCCTCTTTCTTCAAGAGAAGGCAAAATAGCAGATTTTTGTTGCTATTGAGCCTAATAAGCTGTCTGATTTCTTTTTTTTTCATTAATATCTATGTAAGAGCAGTTTGCCCATCTACATAACACAACGAAGACAGGTAATTGAGTTCTGGGAAATCCTTCACAAGTCACTGCTGTGCCATTGCATTAACTGGTCAGCCTTGTGCTCTCCTCATCCTGCTAATGGATGAGAATTAATTTTAATGGATGAGAAACCATTATCTTTCATCTGGAAACTCACTTTTTTTTGGTGTTTGTTTTTTTGGTAAGGCCCAAAAGATTTTACTGTGCAGCATTATGGAGCTGTTGCACCTCTTTTGCTTTCTCATAGTTAATGTTAGACTCTTGCAGTATAGGTTCAAAACTTAATTACAGTGTTGTAGGCTTTTAGGTTATCTATACAACTTAAATGTGCTCCTCTACTTTGTTTGTGTTTGAAATGGGAGGGAATTATTTGTCTGCGTGGTTTGGGAGATGGAGTTATGATTCTCTATTATAGAACTAAAATTATTCTTGCTCATAATTTTTGATGAAAAGCATCTTTTGTTTTTAGGTACTGGTAAACTGGGATTCTCATTTGTGAGAATCACAGCTCTTATGGTGTCTTGTAATCGTTTATGGGTAGGAACAGGAAATGGTGTCATCATCTCCATTCCATTAACAGAAAGTAAGTAAAATATAAATCAATAGCTCTGTGCAATATGCTGTAGACACAAAAAAGAGTATTAAACACCATTCAGATGCTTGCTAATGGATAGAAAGCTTCACTGCCAGGTCTGAGTCTTTCAGGTTTGTAACAGATTCGGGCCTGTGTGATGTTTAGCACCTAAATCTGTGCATGTGGTTACAATTACTATGAGCAAAAAAAAGCACATTTCCAGAATCTGCTGTGCTTCAATTTGATCAGAGTTGCTGTGGCTTGAATCAAAGGGACACTTTGAAGCCTTCGAGGTGTTCTGAGCATTAGCAGCATTTATAGAAGTTTATTGCTTATAAGAGACATCTTTAGTTTTCTAATTAATGCTATTTTCGATTGCCCTGTGATCACAAAGTAGATTTTTTTGTTTGATTTGAGCCAGTTGCTGTTGTTGCTAACACAATTTGTTTGGCTTTAGTTCTTAAGAATTCATCACAAAGTGGGTAAAAAGGACTGGAACAGCAGTAGCACGACTGCTTTAAAGGGCATGTTCAGAGTTACAGGAGCTGTAAACACATTCTTCAAACAGGTCACTAACTTCTAGGTCAAATTCGAGTCATGTGAATCCAGGTATCTGCATAACAACAGACCCCAAACTCCTGTCATAGGCTGAAACTACATGGGGGTGGGAGAGGAAGCATTCAGTTGAACCTCAGGAGAAAGGGGCATTCCAGCTCAAGGGCAAAACAAATCCTGAATAGGGAAAGCTTGGGAAAAATCTCTATGTAAATTGATTACATTTAAACAACAAAAAAAGCCCTCGACACTTGTGCTGAGGTGATTTGTTCAAAGAGGTGAACAGAAGTTTCAGAAACTAAAATACAGAACTTTGATAGTCCTAATTGTGCTATGGTTACATAGTAAATAAGTATAGGATGACAGGTGAAATTTTAGGGTCATTTAATAGTGAAATCTCTTCATGTTGTATCTGCTTTGTTGAACAGCACACACATGCATTGTTTCTCATACTGTTCCATTGCATTGTCCATCCATTCAGTAAATGTCTTTTTTTGCACTGCATGAATGTACTAAGGAAGGACAGACTTCCTGTCATGAGTTTGAAATAGTTTAAATCATGCTTTCAAAAATTATAGCTCTTGATTTGCGTGCAGCTTAATTTAATGTTTCTGGAGGAGCTTGTTTTAAAACAGGAGTGAACATGAAGAAATCCCTATTAAAGCTATTCAGTTTCATCTCAGTTTTGTTAATTGTTGGTGGATCAGAACAGCCCTTTGGGGGTAGCCTGATAGTGGGGTTGAGAACCCTTGTTAGGAATATTGATGGTTTTCAGAAACAGTGATGGCATCTCTGAATTCCCTGGGTCTCAGTAGCTGGACAGCTTTGACATCTGCAGATGATGTTTCAAAAGGGCACATGAAAACATGAGTTGTTTTATATTGTTTTGGAGCTTCCTGCCAAGGAAAGAGAGAAAGGGGAAACGTTGCTAATCAATAATAAACTTTAAAGTGATAAAGCACATGACAGTTGGCAGTGCTTTTGTGTCCATTTTGTACTGAAACTTCTGTAACAAGATGCTGTTCTTTGTGACTTTTGATTGAATCTTCTGTAATTAAATATCTGCTGTTTTTTAGGAGCTAAAATTTTAAGCTCTACCTTATCAAAAACCAAAATATGAGTGGTGGGTTCTCATTAATCCTTCTCCTCTACTGTCATACCTATCCATTTCCCCTTTCCTCCTTTCTCACTAGCTGTAATCCTCCACCAGGGACGTTTACTGGGGCTGCGGGGTAAGTGCAGATCCTGAACAAAAACCTATTTTCAGGCTTCTAATAGCCACTTCGAGGCTGTTTCCCACTCCTTTATAGATTTACCCTTTGTATGTTCCTAAATGTTTTTCCACTTGCAGTTACTGCATTGCAGCAGTTTTATGTTTGCTAAATGGCCACCAATCTGCTCAGCAGTTTAGCATATCATCCTGTGTTGCAGCTGAACTCTCATACAGACTTTGTTTTTCTTCCAGCCAATGTGATACCACATCTTATAACTTTGTCATTAATCCACATCATTTGCTGTCTTGTTACAAATCACTGTTTCTTTCACTACTTTGATAGTCTTTGGAATGGAGATGGCTTGTATGTCTAGCATGAGTACTTCTCTGTTTTGATGGATTTTAAAACTCAGTAAAAACTAGATGTAGAATTGTAATATAGGGTAGCTCCTTCGTGCCCACAGGTGGCTATTTTTGGAGAATTTTTTGCTGGCAAGGGGATACCCTATGATTAGTTGGAATGCAAGTGTCTTTAATTACATGTTTAAGTACATGGAATTTGCTCACACTGAAACACATTAGAGGTATTTATTTTCTATGAAAGATATAGTCCTTTCACAAATTATTTTTTTTCCAAAAGTAGGATATTGAAATCTGGTGTTTATGCTAGACTAATAAGAATCCTGCTCCATTTTCTGATGTACTTAAAATAACGAAGCATGCAATCTTTTTCTTTCCAGCTCTGTCTTGAATTGGCATTGCTGCCCTCCTGTTTCATTTTTATCTAAGTTGGCTTTAGCTTTTAGATGGTACCATAAGGTTCCTTAACAAATAACCACTTCTGTAATTTGTGTTTTTGAAGTAGAAAACAACTTCTCTTCTTTTCCAGCTAATAAAGCAGCTGCAGGCTCTGGAAACCGTCCGGGGAGTGTAATCCGTGTGTATGGAGATGAGAACAGTGACAAAGTGACTCCAGGGACGTTCATCCCCTATTGCTCCATGGCACATGCACAGCTCTGCTTCCACGGGCACAGGGATGCTGTGAAGTTCTTTGTTGCTGTACCAGGTGAGGTTTTGTTGCCATTCTTCAGATGAAGCTGCAGGTTGTTTTTTTTCTTCTTCATTTTCCGAGTTAAACTCAGTGTTTAGAAAGGGTGTCAAAGTCAGTGGATGAAGTCATGCATTCAGGAACAATATATTATATTTCATTTACAAGACTTGTCTGATTGCTGAGTGCAGTGCTGTTTAATGGGAGGAAAAGGGTTTGGTCACAAGTAAGTGCTTTGCTTCCATCTGAAAAAAAAAATACTGTGGTGAGTGCATGCCTATTAATAAGGTAGTCAACTGCTTTAGGCATCATGTCATCCACTTGATTTTATTCAGTGAGATAAGGCATAAAAATGTTTGGGTTCTTTTTTTTTTTTGATCCAGGTCAGGTTGTTTGCCCACAGAGTAGTGGTGGGACAGAGCTAACAGCTGATAAACAAGCCCAAGAGTCCTTCAACCAGAGTCCCTTAAAATCAATGTTGGTGATAAGTGGTGGAGAAGGATACATTGACTTCAGAATGGGTAAGAAACCTGAGCTTAAAATGAGTTGTAACCTTTTCATACACTGAAGGTCATTAACCACCGAATAATAACTGCTGCTGAGATTGCAGAGTGCCTTTGTGTGGTCAGTATATACAGGTTTTATTCTGCAAGGGTAGAAGTATTTTTATTCTGAGACACACCTTCAGGTTCTTCTCAATAAACCATGACCTCTGGGATGACTGTGTGAAAAGTTTTATTTGAAACTCTGCTTTGGAGTCATGTTCCACCTTACTGTTTATGCTTTCAGTCTTCCTGTGACAGATTAATCTTCTGTCTCAAACTGCTGAAAAACATGTCCTTAGTTAACATGTCCTTAAAATCCAGACTGACTATAAAAACAAGTCATGCATTAAGTGAAGAATGCCCAATCTAAAAGTTACTCATTTTTGAGTGAGAAGGGGAAAAAGTAGATCACTGTTATCTCGGCATGCCCATCTTATTTGATCACTGCTTTTCTTGGATAGCACTTTTGTATGATCTAGCCCATAAAAGAATTCTTGTTGTAAACTTTATTTTACTTTAATTGAACTCTTTGTGGAAATAAACTGAGAGCAGTTGTGGTTCTGTGCTTAGAATCTGCAGCTGGAGACCCCAACCAAAAAATACATCAAAAGGTGTCACAGCTCTTAAACCTGGCTTTGACCTTTTGCCTAAATCTGTCTGTAGTCTTTCAAACCCAACCAAACAGCAGAACAACCCACAAATACCACTACAAAGGAAATTCCAGGAAGGCCAGCCCAAATTCTGTCATCCCCACCAATGACAAACAGGTTCCTGCTGGTAACCCCGGCGGAGCTGGGGGGGGGGCAGGGCTTGGGGCAGTTCTGTGCCACACTGCAGTGAGGACTAAACCTCTGCACTTACTCCCAAGACAGCTGGAATAGCCACATTCCAAGTGTGCACTTTGCTGTCCCTGTGGCATGAGGCAAAGCCATGAACTGAGCGTCAGTGCTGCACTTTAATCAGCTCAGCCATTGCCACGTGAGCCCAGCAAACTGGCTCAGGAGCAACTTTGGGCTATTCTGTGTTTAGATCCCACAGCCCTCCAAAGGAGTCTAACCAGAAAACCAGCCAGACTGTGATCTGACACCTTCCTGAAGGTGTAGGTCAGTTCCTGTTTCATCTGATTAAACTGTACCACGAGACTGCCTCTGGACTGGTTGTTCTGGCTGTTTGTGGGCAGTTTTTGGGGGTTGGTCTGTTTGAACAGATTTTGATCCCAGTCAGCTCCTGTCACCCAGAGTTCAGATGCAGTTACAGAACTGCTCTTCTCTTTTGAAGAGCAGTAATGGAGAATATGCTTTAGGCTGTCTTTGCCAGTGTGTGCAGAGTTGTGACAAGCTGGGATAACGGAAACAAAAGAAAAGAAGGGGAAAGGTTCATCATAGACATGAATGTTGCATTGTCTCACTTGTGCTCAATTACAGTTCTTGTTCCAGAGCATTTATATGTTTATCCCAGCACACTTTCTTGTAGCAAAACCATCGCAGTGTCTGCCTGGGAGGTGCTGCAAGTTTACAAATTAGGTGGTTGTTTCTCTGCCTTAAAGAGTTCTAAGTAGTGTAATGTTTAGAGTATGGATATTTACAAAACTGCCATCAATTTTCAGGGCTAGAACTGAAGAATATGGCCAGCAGAATGCTAAGCTCTGAGATAATTATGCAACACACCCTGGGATGTACACATTCCCAGACTTTAATATGCTTTTGTATGAGCATATGGTAACTACTGTCTTTTTAGTGTTTTTTCTTGTAGACATAGATGTCACTTGTCTCCCTGCATGTTGATGTTGTTCTGGTTATTGGCTGCCTCAGTCAAAGCTGTTGTTTTCCAGGTGATGAAGGAGGAGAATCTGAACTCCTTGGAGAAGCTCTACCACTTGAACCTTCTGTAGCCAAAGCTGAGAGAAGTCACTTGATAGTGTGGCAAGTCATGTGTGGCAGTGAGTGAGCCCGTAGGATGCAGCTGGAGACCTTAAAAAAAAAAAAAAAAACCAAAACAAAAAAGAAAAAAGAAAAAAAAAAAGGAAAAAAAAAAGCTTCTGCATGTTTTTTTTATTTTGTGAACCTGTTTCACTACATGATGTTGAAGCATTTCTTTGCTGTTTAACTTTATATTGCAAATCTGTCATACCTTTAACTATACAGGAATTAGCTTGTGCTGTTTTACTGCACCCGTGTTACATGGAACAGTTTAAGGAAATCAGATCTTTCTCCAACTGGTGTGCACACCATAGTGAGCAGCTGAGGCATTACTTTTACTGTACCACAGCAATCTAATGTGTTCACTTCTTTGGTAGCCTCACTTGAGTTTGGCTTTGTTACAACTGAGCTTCATTTCACTGTATAATGCATTGAGTAAAACAGCAAAGTTATTCCCAGAGTATTTAAAAAAATGGACAAATTATAAGATGGATTATTAAGACTCATCCAAATATTCAATGAGGGCTAAAGCAAACTGTATTTCAGCTTTTGTTTTCAAACCTGGAAAATCTTGCTTACATAGTGTAAACGGTTTAATTTCTTACATTCATCACAGTTTTCGGTGCAAAGAGGGGACTGTATAGGAATTAAGAATACAATATTCAAATAAAATCACATTTTCATTATTGAATTCTAAAGTTTGAGAACTTCTGCCCTCAGTAATAAGCAATTTTGAGCATAATGTTTTTCCATCTCCCTGATGTGGAACAACTGTTTCCAAAGGGTATTCTTAGGATGATTCAAATTGGAATATAACTGCAAAATTCTTGAACAGGGGATATGTTTTGTTCTTTTCTTGTCTTAACTCCTTATGTCCTAAGCACTAGAATGATCTTCTCTGCCTAGCTGGTCAAACTCATGAGGCACTACGTGTGTGAAGGTTAAAGACCTCGATTAGAGCATGAGAAAAGACTGAGAGTGTACAGGAAAAATGCATTCTGCCCAAGTGAGATCGTAAAGGAACTTTAGTGCCAGAGAATTAGGTACAAAATGTATTTTTTGTAGCTCCATACCCCAATTTACTAAAAAAAAAAAATAAAAAATAAAAATTTAGCAACAATATTATCAGGTAACACTAAGATTGAGAAAATTAATGAAAGTCAGGAGACTCTAATATTAGGCTGACATTCTGTCTACTCACCATCTATTTTTTTAACCATAAGTGTGAGTTGAAGACTGTCTTCCTTTTGCATTGAAATATCTACATTAGTATCAGACCTAAGTTAAACACTTCATGATTTCTGTACTTCAGAATATTTAAAAACCCAGATTTGCTTTTTCATTTTGTCTCTGGAAAGTAAAAGTTTTGAGGGGTTTTAATGAACATCCAGCATTTACCCCCAAAATGCTGTGGGACTGTTCAGATTGGCAGAGAAATTTAGTCGCTTGATTATGTGAGAGAACTGAACGGTTTCAGAGGAGTAAATATAGAAACACTTTTTTAAAACTGCCTAAACATTTTTATGCAATAGGAGCAGTTCTGGTCTATCAGGCAAACATGTGTTTATATATTTTCTTAATTTTTTAAATGAACACATTTAGCTGAGGTCTATTGTGTAAATATATATTTAGGCAGCTTTTTCAAATGCATATCATAGCTGATAAACCAGAAAATCTCCATTCAGGTCTATTGGTTAGATTTATATGTATAAATACTTTTTAAGCGACATATTTTGTACACAGCTGTTCCTCTCGTAAATATGTATTTAGGACATGAACTATGTAGTAAAAATCCTTATTAAAGATGTCTAATATCTTGGTAGTATTTTTCTCTTCAGAATGCCAAAAGTGATGAGAGCATGTTGTTCATAATTTGCTTTCCAAATTCATCCTTAACGTCACTCTTAAAGTACTTTGGCTTGAATATAAAGTCTGGAAGCTTATTAAAAAATATACAAATACAGAAAGTAAAATGAGTCAACACTCTTAGACCTATTTCAAACTTATAGGCATGTATGCTGAACATGAAGCACATCTGAATTAACTTCTGGGATTGGATGTCTAAGAAAAATGCTGTCTAAACTTTTACTGTTGTGCAGAATCTTCACTGTGAGTGGTGCAGTTTCATTGCTTTTCCTGCCATTTTCTTGAATTTAGTTTTTCTTTTTTTCTTTTTTCCCTCTGTGGGAAACACAATC
Source organism: Platyrinchus mystaceus (assembly GCA_035041135.1). Lineage (NCBI taxonomy): Eukaryota > Metazoa > Chordata > Aves > Passeriformes > Tyrannidae > Platyrinchus > Platyrinchus mystaceus. Next base: position 5,641,196 of record JAWWLV010000046.1, read on the forward strand.
TCCAAAGTTTTTACTCACTGGTTGATTGTCACATTCTCATGTTCTCAGAAAAGAAAAAAAAAAAAAAGCGCACAATTCCGTTCCTCGGTTCTCGTGTGGGGTTTTGTTTGTTGTTAGAGACGAGCTGTTTGCTCTGCAAACTGGAGCAGCTCAACCTGGCAAGTGTGTACCTGGTCCTTTGCCAAATGTAGCTGGTCCACCGTGCCATTTTAGTCACCTCAGTGGGCCAACTCCTGCAAATATTTCAGAGAATGATTGTTTCTGTCCAGAAGTGGAAGGGTTTTAAAGCAGACAGTAGTTTACCTGTGTACCACTGTGGGTGTAGATAAAGGCATGTGCACTTCTCTGTATTTCTCATTTAAAAACTCTATCCCCTGTCCTAAGGTACAGTAGATTAACTGGGTCCCTGTTGCCATCACAGTGCTCTGGGATGTAAAAGCTCTCCTTAAGGTGGCTTTGAAGGGTGAATAAAGCACGTAAAGCCCGGGCACTGAGGTGACAATACACCCCTCAAATCCGTCTCAAGAATGTGTTTATGCATACACTCGTGATTAAAGCATCATATAAATAGGAGCTAATCTCTTGATAGCTACAGCTTGTTAATAGTTTGGAAACATTTCGAGCACAAAATATGCAGCACATGACTTGCCTGGGTTAGGGGTGTTTGCATGGTGAAGGTGAAGCTGCATCGTCCATTCCTTGGGAAGGCCTTCCTGCCTCGGATGGCATCGAGCTGACAGAGCGTAGACACTTTATCATAGGCTGCCTTAGTAACAAAACAAATGTTAAATCTGTTTTATTATACTAACTGTTCTAAAGAACGTGTGTCTTTTAAAAATGCTGTGTAACTGAATATTTATTTCCATGTGAGTATTATAAAAGTTACCAAAGGATTAAACCTGACTTAGCACTCTGTAAGTGGCCCTGTTGAGGTGGGGTCTTGTGAAGGCCCCGCTCTGTAAAACGAGACACGGTAAAATCAAATACAGTTCTTTAGGGAAATTAAATGTTGGGTTTTTTTCTAACAGGGTTATGCCATATTGTAACAACCTATGTTGCACCTCAGAGCATTTTTCTATACACTAAATGTCTCTCCCGCCCTCTAACAAGATTAAGTTTCCTTTATTAATTTTGTTGATGCACATTTCTCAATCTTTTAAACATATATTTTAAACATTTTATGGTCTGTAATTTTGGAAAGTTTTGTCTGTTGGACACTTTACGCTGAATTTTACTTGCCTCTGTAATCTGAGATGGATACTACAGCGTTAAACTTGCTGTCTGTTAAAACTTGAGGCTTCTTTTCTGTGAGCAGAGGAGCTCATATAGCAGTGTAGTTATTTCAGTATTTATTTCTATTATTGAATCCATGGGGTTCAGAATGTAACTTTGTACATGAAATATATATAAATATGTATATGAAACATGCATCGGATCTGTGTGTTCTTTGCAGTCTCACGTTAATTTCGCAGGGTTTTTGTGCTACCAGAAGGCACAATAATTGGGGATTTTACACCAACAGCTGAATATTGCCATCATCACTACAGGTAGGGATATATTTGAGTCAGCCTCTGGCCAGTCTCATCTGCTCTCTCATACTGGGCCCAAGCAAAAACTCTGAAGAAGAGCTTGGTTCACTGACTGGCTCCCAGATGATGCCATGATGTCTGTGCCTGCCGTGGGATATGGATCTGGGGGAGATCCGCTTAATGCAGCTCGGATGAAATGGGTGCTGGCACTAAGATTTATTTCTGAAGTCTTTTTAGCACAGATTTATCAGAGCTCAAGTGCTCTCTGGTTGCTACTGCACAGCAAAGGAAGCACTGTGGGTTTAGGGCAGAAGAACGAGGACTTGGTGATGGCAGAAACAGAACACTTGGCCAGAGCCAGGTTTTAACTTTTCCCTGGCTCACCTGCCCCTTTCTAACCATGTTTGTCCCAGCAGTGTGTGTTGATCAGTGTGTCCCAAGAGCCGCTGGGGACACCTGGTTACCCTCGTTCTAAGGGGTGGGGGTGGCACAGAGAGACCCTGCTGGGCTGTGCTGGGGGCACGATGCCCTCAGCCCCTGCCCGCCCTGCGCCAGTGTGTGTAAAGTGTCACTGCTGCTTCTCTCCAGCAGCAGCAAAGGGCCCACTTGAGGTTGTTCGGTACCTCCAGGACGTAAATACCTCAGACTTGCACGTGCAAACACAGGAATCCTCCATGGCTGAGAACCACCAACGTTGTACCAACTGGAAGTTTTGTCATCCTGGTAATTTTTGCTTACTTAGTGCTGAGTTTTTCTGCAAGATTTTCACCCCTCCAGAGAAGATTTACCAATGAATTTCCCTCTCCTTGCAGTGTTTGTTCTGGGGTTGTGTCTGTTCCCAGACAGGTCACACACTGCACTGTGCTGAAGCCTGTGTGTGTGTGTGTTTGTGTATTAAATGGGAAGAAGCATCTTAAATCTTCACTCTGGAAATCTTTCAGCTCTTCTGGCAGCCCTGGAACTCCTCAGGTCTGTGCATAAGTAATTGAATTTTTCAGATCCTGTGTTGAGAGAGAAGTGAGAATAGAGTTGTGAACTAGGCTAAGGTGTTACAAATGATGTCTGGAGATCAGTTTTAAGCCATTAGAAATACCAAACCCTTCTGCAGTGGACATGTGGATAATGGGAAAAGCCCTTACTCTTTCTGAGTCAGATTTTTAAAGAAGTTCAGTTGTATTAGTCTCCTACACAAAGAGGTGTTCAGAATACGTACACTGATAATGATACAGGAAGGGAGACTGTTTCAGTGTGAATGCTTTAGTTGAAAAACACTTTTGGGCTGGGAATTAAACCTCAAACTTACTGAGGGATGCAGATTATTACCCCCAACATGTGGGATTCTTTCTGCCATCACCTTCCTTTTTCAGCATCCTGAGAGCTGTCTGAACAATACAGTCTGGAACTGATATTGAACATCCTGATGATCTCTGGTGCACAAGTGCCTCTTAATTCTATGTGGAACAAGCTGTGAGGGGCCTGTGGCCTCGGACCACACTCCAGCTCATGGCAGGGCCTGCAGGACTGGCTATGATTCTGTGTCATGCATAACTCCTTGAAAAGCTACTTTGAGGGGACAAACTCGAGATTTCCAATTGCTTCCTGCTTTTTAAAACACTGTAAAGTGACAGTGGGAAAGGAGCTGATGGGAAGAAATGGATTGGTGCTTGTTATCCTCTGCAGGATCTTCTGGCCAGGATGGAGCCCCAGGGGCGGGTGCAGCCCGAGTTGTAACACAAGATGGTGCTCTTACAATTCAAACACAACGTGCGAGAGAAAACACATTCTGCTGGAGTATTCCCTTCTCCCGGCCTTTGTCCGAGCATCCAGATCTCAGGTTCCCTCTAACAGCTCTCCAAGGTGCAGCTGTTGTGTCAGTGGTCCAAGGAAGGAAAGAACCCGAGTGTTTGGTCAGCACAGAGTTCAGGAGATGCTCTCCCCTGCCTTCACCTCTGTGGAAGGTTGAGCAGAGTTGCTGGGATTTGTCTGCCTCTGGCTGCTCCAGAGCTGGGATCTCCAGCCTCGTTCACTTAATGCTTAGGAAAGGAAAAGGTTTTCCTTCATCAGACAAAGGTCCTGCTGGGCACTGGGAAGGAGCCAGACGAGATGGGGCAGATAAGGCTTCTTGGCACTACAGGGGCTGAGCAGCTGCTTCCCAACATCCCCCTGCCTGCTGCTTCTCCAGCCTTCAGGGAAGTGCTGTTCCAGTTTGCAGGTGGGACATTAAGGACCCCCTTCGTTCGTTCCCTGCCTGCAGAACAGCAGTTCCCAACCCATGAGTCAGCAGCAGGTCTGGCTGCAGGGCTGAGGGGGCTGATGCTCCTCATTTCTTCCCCAGACCTTCCCCAACCCTCCCTCAATGCTGAGGGATTTGGGACATGCGAGGGGAGGGGTGGTGTTTCTGCGGTGAAAGGGAGTGGTGCTGCCATCTTCTGCTTCTGAATGTCACTGTGCCCAGGGGTGTTTTAAGCTGTCTCAGGTATAGAGTTTAAATGAGAAAAAAAAAAAAGGGGGGGGGGGGAAATCCCCAAAACAAACCAATAAAAAAAATGGTGTTGGAAATCTTCCCAGACTTCACATCTGCTTCTCACTTCCACCTTTTCAGTGCATGGAGCTGAGATGGGAGCCCAGTGTCCTGGTGGCCCTGGGGCCCTGCCCTGGCTCAGCACTGGCAGGGATGGAGCTGCCACCAGCCAGGTCCTGGACCAGCAGGGTGACAGTGGCAGCTCTTCATTCCAGTGTCATCATTAGGCTTTCCCAAAGCCTGGCCTGCAGACATGGGAGTTTCCATTTAAAACTACGTTAGGCTGATGCTTGCTTTGAGTTTAAGGACACAAAGAAAGCTGATGGGTGCTGCCTTGGGTCAGAGCACATGTCCTGGTGTCTGGTCTGACGGTGGCTGAAAGCAACACCTGGAGGAGGGAGCAGAAGCAGGGGGAGGTGACCCTGGATCCTGCTGCATCTTCAGGCTGGAAGACTCAGTTTCTGCTTTTTGGAAACAACTGGACTGATGGAAAATGGTGCAGCTGTCTGCATCCCAGCAGGAATAAAAAGCAGGAAATCTGAGAGCTCAAAACAACTTTACACTTGTTTTACCACTGCACAGGTGCTCCTGGAAGATGCTGTTGCAGGGATGTGGGTGCCATGCACAGCTCACTTGGGGCATTTGAATTCTGCTCCTGGGATGGCAGAGAGATGTCTGCAGGGATGAGAAACACATGGATCAGGTGTGAAAACTTTTGGTCTTTCAGGCCATACCTGGCAGCGGTGTGGGGTGGGCAACTGCACAGGGAAATGGTGTTAAAGGCTGATGGGGGAGGCTGAATCCAGGAGAGAAAAGGTGCTGAGGACTTTTTTGGCTGCTAATTGATGTGTTCAATGAGAGAACAGCAGGATGTGTGCGTGGGTGGGGAAAATTGAATTCTTGTCAAAATTGCCCAAAAGGTAATGAAAGTCCCTGAGATAAGGGAGAGGTGAATTGTGCAGCATCCACAAACCCATTAAAGTCCGGTTGACTCACTTGCAAATAAACACTGTGTGGGTGCTCAGTAGCAAAAAAAGCTCTTCTGCCCTTTGCAGATGTTCCTGTGTCTCATTCCCCCTGGGGAGAGATGAAGGAAGGATGGATGGATGCTGCAACCTGGGTTCCTGTGCCCAGCCAGAGCTCAGAGGTTTGGGGAGCACAGGACCAGATCCCCACAGTGACACTGCAAAATGTCAACTCTGGACCAAGGCTGTGGTTGAACTGCTGTGAGTGAAGAGGTGGGAGGGCAGCTCCAGGCACATGGCTGGGGCACAGGGTGAGGTGGATCCTATTCTGTGATCCCTGTGGGGCTGCTCTTCCTGGGATGTTACAGCTCTTCAGGCCCTTCCAGTCCAGGCTCCGCTGCCATCCTGGTTTGCAGAAACCTCAGGATGGTCAAAAAATATTTAACATTGGGACAGAAAGTGTTCTTCCTGAGTCAGGGCAAACACCAAGGGCCAAGATTGGGGTGGGTTTTTCCCACTGGGCACAGCCGTGGTCCTCATGAGAAACTGAAGGTTGGAACTTCCTGGCTCTCTTCCATCGCAGGGCAGGTGCCCACCCACCCTCCAAGCTCCCATCACTGAACATCTGACTGCCCAACTGTGCTTTAGCAGAGCCCAAATCAAGAAATGCTACAAAAAGAGCTTAGTGGGCCGCTGGAACAGGAGCCCTCTCTAAGGCCAGTAGTAAATTACATAAGTCGGTAGGTCATAGCTCTAGCTAAACCTTTTATAGGCCATAAATCCACATTTCCTGGATTGTTATAGCTTCTGGTTAAAAATATAAAAATACTTTGTGATTGGAATAAGCCAGTTGATCATCTCTTGACACAAATACTGTGCTGGGAAAAGCTCCTCATCCCACAAGTAGGGGGATGTACATCAGGGGAGGCTTCTAGAGGAAAGATGGGCACAGGCAAAAAACAAGGCACTGCCTTGTATGTCTATACTGTGATCAAAGGGACTTGGCCAGTGCCACATCACCAGGTGGAGACATGACATTGTGCCCTCCCTTTAAATAGTGTCAGCATCCAGCATCTTTATTTCTGCAGGTTTTATGGCTGTGGAGAGGATGCAAGATCCTATTGACTTTTAATGGCTTGGAGTTGTTTAGAGAGTTTATTCGCATGACAGCACTGTGCATTCTGGGATGCTTTAGGAAGTGTAGTAATTAAATGTTTTTATCAAACGTGCCCACTTGGGGAATGTTAAACATTTTCTATTGGTAGCTGCAGTTCGGGGACTGTCCTGCTCCATTCAGGATGGTGACAAGTGCTGGAGCAAAGTGCCAAGAGCTGAGTTGGTGGCCTGAGGATGAGCACCAGGCTGGGCTGTGCATTGATCCTCCTGGAGCAGGTTTGAAATTCAGTGTAGCTGCTGGATGAGTGGCTGTGAGACCACGGTTCGGTACATTTAGTTTCTGTGGGGTCCTTGGGGAATTTGTGACTTGACTTGTCACAGCACATGATTTCAATGGGGCCATTCATGTCTGCATGGGAAGCATCTCTTTGGCTTCTTGTGGGATTAAGAAACTGCAAGTCTTAAATCAAGGGTGAGAAGGGAGGAGAGAAATAAGATTTGCCCCAAAAATACCACAAAGTTCTTTATCACCACAGAGGAAGGACAAGGGTGGCAATGATGCCTTTAGACTTAAGGAGTTTTATCAGAGCTGGGTGTCTCTACCACAATTCAGACAACTCTCTGCTGCAGTCAAATACATCTCAGGGTCTTCTGGGTGTCACCCTCTCAAATAGAATTATATAATTTTTGGTTTGGGTTGGGAGGGATTTTAAAGATCATCCATTTCCAACCACCCTGCCATGGGCAGGGACACTTTTCCACTAGACCAGGTTGCTCAAAGCCCTGTCCAACCTGGCCTTGAACACTTACAGAGATGCTTCTTACATCTAAAGCTCTTCTATTCTTCCCCAAAGAAGTCAATGAGTAACTGTAATTGTTAACATGGATCATTCAACTTGGAAACTGGAAATGGTTCACCTACCCCCAAACCCTTGCCTGCTGGGGGATCAGCACAAAGCCAATGAGCAGTTGGTTCTTTCCCTGCCTTGGTTGCTTTCCCCAAAAAATCAGGACCTGGCTTTCCCTCCCCAGGTACCACAGCTGGGCTCGGCTGGGGTCAGACTGTCAGAAGGTCTGTTAAATGCAGCAGTAGCTTGTGGAAATAAACAGGAAGAGGGACCTGTGGAGGCTCTGGAGGGATCTGTGTTATGCCTGAGGCAGGTCAGCTTCTCTCACCACTGTCTCGGAAGTAGATTTAAATGTCACGGATAAGGCGTCCCTTCATCTGGGGCTTTTCAGGAGGTCATGCAAAGCAAGTCAGGACACTCTTACCCTTTTCACAGCCAATGTCTGTAGAAACCAACTTTATTCCCTTCTCATTTGCAGTAATCTCGTGAGACTCTTACCACATCTCTCTTGGTCATCCATCGCCCACTAACCCTGGTTATCTCTCTCTATCTCCTTATAACCCACATTTTTTTATTATTCCCATCCCTCCCTGGATTTTGCCTCCCCAGTTCAGTCTGAGCAGTGCTGAGCAGAGCATGTCTAAGGTGTGACAGTCCCCATGAGATTTCCTAAACCATGTGGCATAGGGGACCCTGCTGAGCCTGCAATCCTCCCTTGCTCCCTAGTCTTTTCCTGAGGATCTCCTGCCTACCTGACTGTTATTTTTTGCTGAGGGGTTTTTATTCTGCCTTTGTGATAACTTTCATCTGAAACTCCGCTTTGACTCATTTTAATATTGTTACTATCTCAAACCTACTCCTTGTCACATATTTGCGGAGTAGGCAGGAGACATCCAAGACTCTGAAGCCAAAAATAAGGAGAATGAGAGAAAATAATATGATGACTTTGAAGCTCTTCTGACTCCAACCCAGTCTCACTCTGCAGCTGGAGGTGCCTGGGGCTCCAGGCACCCCGTGGGTGCACCCTTGGAGGGTGGAGAGCCATGGCCACACAGCCAACATCAGTCTCCTCTTCCCAGTCCCAGCGCTGTGCTCCTGCTGGTCAGGACTGTGCTGGTTCCCAAGGAACCTTCGGGATACTGTGCTGTGCCAGGTGTGAGCCCCGGACCAGCCACGGAGAGGCAAGAGAGGCTCCATATGGGATGTGAAGCAGGTGTGTGTGTGGGGATGAAGGTGGGGAACTGGGATCTGACCGGGTACCCACATGAGCTGAAAAGTGCCTCTGCAAAGGTTCCCGTGCTCACCTCCCCCGCTGACCTCAGTACCTTTGGCACACCTGGATCTCAGGCTGCTTCCATCCAGCTCAGCTCTGGCCTTGCCACACAGGAGCTGTTCCCAGCACACAGGTTGCATGAGGCTTCTGCACAGGTCATAGGGAGCACCAAACACACCATGTTCTTTATGGTTTGATGCTGCTTTAACTTCTTTTAGCATCGTGTTTGATTAAGTCGTGTGTTTGTTTTTAAACACCCCCCTCCCCATTTCATTTTGGTTTTAGCTACCACTTGTTCTTAGAGCTGAACTGGTTTTAAATATCCTTATCCCAGTCTGAGCTTTCCCAGTCCCAGAAAAGAAAACGGATTAGCGGAGGGCTGTTGTGGTGTTGAATTTCTCCTCTATCGCGATGTCGTAATGCCTGAGTCAAAGGTTTCCAGGGAATAGCAGCTCAGTTAAATAATCCTGTTTCTGGAGGAGTTACAGAAGAAACTTTCCACTCAGACTCATGCACAATATCCTATATTTACAGAAACTAAATAACAGAATAAATTAACTTGAAAGATGCATTTTAGCTGGCCGTGATATTTTGATCTGCTGGATACACTCCTGTGACCATTACAGGGTGTCACCAGGTCCTGCCCATACCCTGGACCCCCAGGCTTTGGGGTGAGCACAGCAGAGGGGCTGGGAACCAAACCTGACAGGCCCCTTCTGCACATCCCTTGGTGAAGCTCATTGGTATAAAAACACCCTTCCCTGGTGAAATGGGGCATCCCAGGAATGGGAATTCCCTCACAGCCAGGAGCACCCAGTGCTGGTCCCAGCAAGGGGCTGGGAATTCCCCTTGGAAAGTGCAGCTGACTGACAGGGGCAGCCAAGAGAGCAGGGATCATGGTGTGTCCAGACTGGAAGATGGCTCAGAGCTGTGTCTTCTCCTTTCCAAGGAAGGAAATGCTGATGTGCCTGAGCCTTATGCAGGCTCCCTTCAAGCTGCTCCTGAAGCTTATCTGTGCATCCATCTCCCAGCATGGGAGGGGGGTGAAGGAGAGGGTGGCTCTTCCCCTCCTGTGGGGAAAACCCCACAGCTCCATGGTGGGGGATGAAAGGAGTGTGGTGGACCCCAATGCAGAGGAGGGGAAATGCCCTACCAGTGCCTGGCATCCGCCCATCACAGGACTGCCCGTACATCTTCTATTTTCAGCAGTGTCCAACCAGGAGCCCAGGACATGCTGGAAGCCCAGGACACTCTGACTGGGCTATTAAACCCCTATGAGTTTCCTATTGCTGGAGAGGCACTTGCTTGATGCCCAAAGACACTCGAGCAGTCAATAATGACCTATAGCTCTGACAGATTGTATCACCACTATTTTTAGTGCTCTCACTTCTGGTGTGAGCCCTGTATCTGTATCTTTTCAGCCTTTTATTTTCAGTTTCTTATTGCTGTCTCCTAAACTCATCTCCAGCACCAGGTGGGCAGCAGCTGGGGAAGTATTTTTATCTCTGGGTGGCACAATGAGACGGATCCGAGGGCGCAGGGGGATGGGCACCACTGGAGTGGGGGGACGGGCACTGCTGGTGTGGGGGGACAGGCCCTGCTCTGCTCAGCCAGCAGCTGACACCCGGACAGGGCGTGTGGCAGCTGATCCCAAAATCAGAGCCCCATCCCAAGGCAGCACCTGCACTCTGGGCATGGCCACTCCTGCTGGAAACTGAGTCCGTGGTGGGTCTGTCTCAGCTGTTTCCGAACACAGCTGAGGATACACAAGTGGGGTGTTGTGTGGCCGTGGGGGGGTCTGGTTTGGGGGTTTGCACTGCTGAGGTGTGAGCTTGGTGAGCTCTCGGCACAGGAAGGTTCATCCCTGCTGCACGTGCCACACCCAGCGTGGTCCTCCCAGCACGAGGGCATTGGGATCATCCAGAGATGAGGGAGCAACAGGGTGACAAGGGCACAGGTTGGAGAAGAACTCCGAGTCCCTCCTCTAATCCTCCCAGCTCCTGGGAGGCGGGTGTTGTGTCACCCCTCCCTTGGCACCGGAGCCTCTGGCAGGGACCCAGTGAGCTGGACGGGACAGAAGGAAATCTGGCCCTGGGGAGACAGCAGGGCTGGGAGAGGAATATCCCAAAGTTTCTGGCTGCTGACAGGGTACAGAAATAGCCAGTGCCCAGTTCCCTGGAGAGTGGTACATAGCAGGGACATCCATAGGAAAACCCTCTCCTGAAGCAGTGAACTGGGCAGTTTCTGCCCGTCAGTACTGCTGCTCCCAGCTGCTCCTTATTGTCTCTGGGTTTCCCAGAATCACTCCCTCCCCTCTGTGCAATCCCCTTCCCTCTCCACAAGCCAGGAGTTCACCTGAAGGCTGTCAGAGGGATTTAAGCCTTTGGAAGAGGAGTGAAGGGGTTTTGGAGAGAACTAAACGAGCTCTGCTGCTCCACGCGAACTTCTGGGCTGAGTCTGTGCCCTGGGGTGTCCTGCAACATTTTATGGAATAACAAGGCACTTCCTGTAAAACAGCAATCTGGAAATGCCATCGTCACGGGGTGTTGGTGGATGTCTGTGCTGCAGGAACACAGCTAAGCCTGGCTTAGTGTGTGCAGCTCCTGTGCCCGCATTGCCCCTGCACAGGTGTGTTACTGCCACCACCAGGTCCCCCAGCCAGCACCCAGAAGTGACTGCACTGACACACAACGTGGATTTGGTGTGGGAACACACAACCACACTCATCAATGTAATAAATCAAGCCTGCAGCCCTGAAGCAAGACAACAGGAAGTCACAGCTTAAGCCTGTCTACAGGCAATCAGGATGTGTACAGGTGAAGAGTACCAGAAGTTGAGTTCTCTCCAAATCCACGTCAGTGCTCCAAGAGCCTTTTCAGGATGTGTTTCTGGAGAAGATGCCTCCCTGTGTTGGGGTGAGAAGCCTGTCTGTCTGCTCTCTGGCAGCCCCTGCCATCAGCCCTGCTCAGCCACAGGCAGCCACCTTCCCTCTGCTAATTAAGGTGTGGGAAATGCGTTCAAGGTGGTGCAAGACATCTGGTTACCTCAAAATGAATTTTCCCAACTTAATTACATTTCTCCTTCTGCAACATATGCTGAGGTGGAGCTGGGGACGGGACTGGTGATTCATGAAACAGGCAGAGGCAACAACAACAGGGTGGGCAGGGGCAGGGGGAAGCAGCATCTCTGATCTTGCAGGCATTTGTGGAGTGTACAACTGACAGGAACATTTTGGGGCTATGAATACAAGCTGACGTATGCATGTGTGTGCAAGCAATAATCCTGCTGGGACAGGACATGTGACTGCCTTCAGGAGAGGGAATTTTAGGCAGCCTCTTCCAAACAAAACCCCTTCAGGTCAGGATCTGGCATTTGTTGTTGTCATGCACTTTTCTTTTTCATTGTTGCAGCTTTTTATGGCTTTTTTGTACCAACCCTGGTGCTGAGATTGGGTTTATTTAGTGCTCTTTTTGTGCTGTAGCTCCCCTGCTGCTGAGCCCAAGCCCAGGGCTTTGGTGCAAGGCGTTACCAGCTGGATGCTTCCACCAGTCTTTATGGACTCAGTTTTAGTAGCAAACAGCGGATGGCTGCAGCCCTGGGATGAACATCAAAAAGGACCATGGGATTCTCCTTGACTGACAGGCTGATCAAATGGAATACCAGGGTATTTCTGCTAATTAGTTGCAACTCGTGGGCCAGTGATGTGTATCACTTACACACACACATATATCTGCCTGCAGAGAGCAAGTGGCAGTGGGGGCTTTGAGCACTCTGAGTCCCTGGGTGAGAGATTCACATCAAACCAGACAGTGTGGGTGGCCCAGATGCACAGTGAAGTGATGGGCCCAAAACTTCAGCTTTTTGAAAGCTCCTTTTTCTCCACTAGCCCTTACAATTAACCCTTTGAACTGCTAAGTATTATTTGATACACACATTGTGTCTTCCCTCCCATTAATTTGGGTGGCAGTAGCAACGTCTTTCTGTGTGTATTCTGTCAGTATGAGGAGGTTCACCAGTCCCCCTGGGCAAGGCATTCTGAGGATTGCCAGTGAGAATGTCCCTGTGCCTCAGAAAATGCAACCTGGGTAAGAAAACCAGGTTCAAACAGGCAGGTAAGGCAACCTGGAGCTGTGCTGCAGAGAGCACTGGCTCAATGTGGCTCCTCTAGACTGGAAACAAAGGTTCAACTTGCGCTCATGGGATAAAAAAAAGTTAGGAGAAAAGCATTGGGTAAGGGTTATGTTCATAATGGGCCCCACCTGAGCTGTGGCTGGAAGCAGCAGCAAGTTTCTCCTGGCTTGGTTGCTCCTCTTCTCACTTTGTAAGACTTTTTTTTGTTGCACGAAACATCCCTAAAACCTTTCAGACTTGGTTTGGTTTCCAGCTCTTTAAAGCAGACCCAAAGCTCACCTGACCCTGCGCTGCTGAAGCGGATGTGAAAACAAAGTTGGTTATTTTTGAGCCATGAGTAAGATCAAAATGCACACGTCCTGAAAGGCAGCAGGTACTGCTGTGTGAGCCTGTCACCCAGGATGGGGAGGGTGAGCAAGCACAGCAGCTCCATCTCCAGAGAAACAGCAACCAAACTCCACAGCCGGCAGAGAGGGGTGCACACAGGGTGCCTTGTGCCTCACCGGGCACAGGGCATTTGGGCAAGGATATTGCTTTTATTGCCTTCTTCATGTGTGACCTCTTTCATATAGTGTGTGGCTAAACCAGGCCACGGAGTAAAATTCCCAAACACTGGGGAAGAGGGTTGAGAGCCTGGACTCCCCAGTCCTCCAATCCAATAAGCCTAATGATCATCCTGGTCCCAAGAAAGACAGCAGCAAGTTTGGAAACTGAAGGTGATGTTTTTGCAAGGGCTGGTAAAACCAAAACCAGCAGGAACTGGCTTGCTTATATTTTGATTTTTAAGTGTTTTTGAAGGATCTGTCCCATAAGGATCCTCAATGCTGTCAGCTCCAGCAGCTACCAGGTATTTAGCTGAGAGGTACTTTGGGAGGCAGAGGTTCAGAAGAGCATTCAGGCGTGTGCCCATTGGAATGGCATCCAAAAATGGCTCAGAAACTTGCTTTCATTTGGGAAACACCCCAGCTCAGCAGGCATGCTTTATTGGAAAAGAGAATTTCAGTGCTGAAGGGTAGGATGGAGTTTTCTGCTCTGTAATTTTATCTATGTGAGGGCTTGCAGTCATTTTTATATCCTCCTCCTGCTATTAGTGACTAAAAATCTGGGGCTAGCATTTTATTTTTTTCCTTTATAGTTTCTTACCATTTAAAGAAATCAGTCTTCAAACGTTAACGTTAAAAGGTCAAGGCAGGGAACTCACAACACCGGAACGGTCAGGATAGGGTTGATGGAGACAAGAAATCTGGTTGCCCTTTTCCTTCAGCTGCAAAGGCCAGTTCGTGTTTGTAGTGCTCAGTGAAACGAGGGATCGGGGTGGGGGAGAGTTTGGTTTGTGCCGGGGGTGGGCTGCGATGTCACGGCAGGAGCATCCCGCCGATGCACGGGGTGATCTCCCGGCCCAGCGCCTTTCGCTGCCCTTTCCAGCCGGCAGCAGGAATCCTGCCGGGGCTTGCCGGTGCCTCAGCTGTGATTCCTCGGATCAAATGTCCCGATACGCGCCGTCCGCAGCTCTCCCGCCTCTCTGCAGCGCCCCGGGCAGCTGTGCTGGATGTCACCTAAGCCAGGGACCGAAGCCCTTGGGGCTGGATTACAACCTGGGAAACACTTGCAGCTTCCCAAGGAGCCCGGGATGGTGCTGGCTGCCTCCTCATGAAAGCAGCCCCCAGGCAACCCCAGAGTGCAAATCCCGGGGGTGCAGCTTAGTGCTCTGAATATCACCCCTCAGGGGCAGTTTTCTTTACCACAGCAGGTTTTACTTAATGTATTTATTTACTGTGAGTAACAGCAATGCACTTTTACCCAAACACTTCTTCAGAATTGATTTTGCAGCTTAGGCCATGGGCTTCTGCAAAGATAAGCTGGAAGCAGCCCAGTCCCTGGCCTCTGACACCGGGAGGAGTTTGGATCTGGGTTTACTCAGCTTTGCTCGTCTCTCTTTATCATCAGCCAAACCAAAACCTTGGATCCAGCTCCTCATGAATGGTGGTAAACTTTGGATCCAAACTCCTGCAATAAGCAGTTGTTTGCCCTGGCTGGAGGTTTAAGACTCTGAAGGAAAAGATATTTCTAGGTATTATTCCTAAACAGAGAATGACAGTTGAAAGAAGAACCTTGTCGAGCCAACTCATGTGTCCAACTCTTTGACTTTCCAAAGGGGAAATGAGCAACTGGAATGAGACAACCAATGAGATAAATGATAATTAACCGGTACTGTGATGCACCTCAGCAATCTGCCTCTGTGGACAACCTGCAAATTCATCTCCACTGCCATTCTGTGAGCTCTTGAAAGAGGCTGCGAGTTATTCCCCAAATCTCCTGAAACACAATTGGAATTGAGCAACCAGTTCCCAGTGGTGTCATTTGAAAAATCCCAGCCCTATCCCTACAGGGAGGTAGAGCTCCAGGTTAAATATACCCTGAAAAGGCTTGGTTTTCTCTGTGTGGGATAGCAGCAGGGAGAGGATGGTTGTGTCGTGCGTCATTAACAGCCCATTGAGCCCGTGGAGCCACGAGGTTTGGTTACCGGTTCCTGGATAGCTGGGAGGTCAATTTGGCCACGAGAGCAGAGGTGGATTTTGAAATGAGCTCCCTGTTGCCTGACTACTGCTACGAGTACTGACAACAACAGGCTGGGATGGGTGGAAAAGAGAAGGTAATGTAAGACCTGGTAAAGGATCCCTGTGCTCCTTGGGAGGCAAATTGGAGATGTACACACTGTAGGGCTCCAAGTGTGTGCCCAAGCCCCCAAATGGCTTTGAACCAATGGATTCAGGCTTACACCCTGGTGAGGCTGGGGGCACCAACCCCTCCCAGTGCACGGACAGAGTTTGCAACCAGGTCTGAGCTTGGCCTCGCTGCCAGCGCCGGCCTCTCATCGGAGCCCTCTTGGCAGTAGGGAGCTGCCTGCCCTGCAAAAGGCTCAGCCTGGTTCCTGGGGTTCAAACAGAAAGCACAGCAAAGAGCCAACAGCTCTTCCAAAATGGCTTTTGAATGCACTGTTGGGGGATTTGCCTGAGGTAAAGCTCATGAAGAAATTCCCTCATCTTGGTCTCTGTGCAACCTTCTGGCTGCTTGAAACTTTAGACAGAAAAGAAATGAGAGAAACATCTGGAGACACCCTGCTACCTTTACTGCCTTAATTTGGATATAAAATACCAGGGAAGTCAATCTTCTGGCTGTATGTGTTCTCAAAGTGCAGCCAAGGGTGCAATGAAGGAGCAAAGTGGGGATCAGCCCTCTGGGCAGCAGCACCTCTGCACACTCACCCTTATGTCTGTCCAGCCTCCACGGAGCAAAAAAAGCAGAAGATGTTCATTCTCCCCCTCCAGCTGTGCACACCCAGATGTGCACAGGAAACTGAAACAGAAACTGGGCCATGGTAAAGAATGCACAGAAGGCACATGACACTGCCTATGTGTTTGTTTTCAAGATCATCTCTTCATCCTTTCTTATTAAAAAGCAAATGGCATTTTACATCTCACAAGCTCTCCCTTTGCAGTTCTCTAGCAACCCTTTGCGTGTTAATTAGATCAACTTCACGGTTTCTTTATGAAATGGGGAAGCTCCACAATCTCCATTCTTTGGGCAGATAAACCCTGTCAAAGCAGACCAGTGCTCACTTGCTCAGTCACACGTGTGTCCCCCATGTGAGGGTGAGCCTGGCTGTTCCACCCTCCTCTGCACGGCACACGGACACAGCTCCAGGGGTGGCTCACCTGGAAAGGCAGCACACACCTAAACCTCACATCTGCTCCTCTAATTTACACCTCAGTAGATGAGGCCGGGTGGGAACAGCGGGGATGCATTTTAATAATTTCCTTACAGGTGTTTTCAGAGGAAAGTGGGAAAGGAGGGGCTGATTGATGGCATCCCTCTGACTGACATCCCAGTCCTGTCCCAGCCCTGATTCCCTGGGTGGGTGTGATGCTGAGAAAGACCAGTGGCCTTGCAGGCCAATTTGGCCCTGCCACCAAGCAGCCTTCAGCTGCCCTGGGGTGGGCTGGAAAGAGGAGGGGTGAGGTGGTGAAGGTGTTGATGCAGAATGGAAGGGATATTTCCACGACTTGTAAATCCACCTGCAAGCTTGGGAAAGGCAGACTGAAATGTGTTTGCAAATATTTGGCATTTGTCAGCAAACTGTGATTGCTCACCCATTCAGCAGGAAAAAAAAAAGGGCCATAAAATTAAATAGACAGCCAAAACCTTAGTAGGTCTACAAACAGCATTCCCTAGATTTAAGCGCTGTCAGTGTGTCCACTTTCCCTGTATGAGGAATAAAACAATTTCCACCTGCTACGTCACGTTCAGACATTGCACGTCCAGGGTTTTGAGAAGATTAATTATGTTTATGACATACAGTAGAGTTTTACCACTTAGCCATGGATTTCCAGGAAGAGAGATTATTTCCTAAGGCATCGTGTAGGGCTCACCACAGTCCAGTAAATAAGTTGATGACTCCCTTGGCTCTGCTCCTTGGGCATTTCTTAAAGTGCAGCCTCGGAGAACACTGTTCTTAAATCAAAGCATAAAAATAACCAAACCAGTATCGAATGAATTGTAGCAGCTGGAGGAATGGAGGCAATAAAGAAAGTTAAAGCAGCCCGATAACAATATCCCGTTACCAGAGAAGAATAAGCAATACTCTGTAATGGTGAAATACAAAACCCTTCTTGTGAGAAGGCATTGATTTTCCCAAAAAGGAAAGGGAGAACAAACCGGAGCCGTAATGCAGCATGTGTGGGCACTGAGAGGGTATAACGATGACAACATTGGACAAGTATCTCATCTCCAAAAGCTCAGGCTGCGTGACCTTTAGCAGCATTCAGGATTGTGTGTCTGTTTAGGATGTCATTAAACAAGACAGGCTTCCTCCAGCCGAACAGTGTGTAGAAGTAATTGGAGCAGGTTTGAAGAGCGAGATTCCAGACTAGCTAGTCAACAAACTGGGAAAAGCAACATGTCAGAAATAAACCCAACACAAAAAACTAGTTTTGGACAATAGCTCTTTACCCCATGTTCAAGTCAGTAGCCTGGTTTCCGTGACAGGCTTAGTACGGATCCCAGTGCTTGGTGTGCTGTAGAACTGAGGGTGGGATATGAACATCTTTTAGGCAAATTTAGATTAGCTGGAATAGCCCTTAGGTTCTTGGTAGTTGGGCTCATGGAGACTGGATGGCTGTGTGATTGCTGACAGCTTTGCAGTTGTGTGTGAGAGGGAGGGAGGGAGGGATGGCAGGGAAGTAAACCCAAGGTTTAGTACTCCAAAGGTAAGGGTGGTGCCACGAGCGTGTCTCTCATGGCTGGGTAAGTTATGGGTGGTGTTTGAAAGCCACACTATAGAGTAGAATAATGAGGGTGAAGAATTGTAAGGTAGCTTGAAGACTGACATTAATTACCCACTAATTTTCTAGCTGTGATCCATGAAACACTTGTTGCTGATCCCCAGACAGATGGCTAGTCACATAGGACGGGCTTCTCCTCTTTATTTCCATCTGCTATATTTCATTAAGACAGCTAAAAATAAAAATATCCCTAACATTATTTTTCCATGCAAGCTACTGCTACAGTGATTTGATGTGACTGTGAATAGAAGAGTTTCCAAGAGACAAGATTTTCTTAATTAATTTGTGATCTGCTGCATGAAAAGTGACTGCAAATCCCTACATGAGACTCATCCCGAGCACTACACGAGCACTACACTTACTTCTAAGTGGTATTTATCTAAAGGAATCAGTTCAAAACAAATTTTTTTTTCTGGTGTAAGGGGAGAAAAGAGGCTGCTGTCTCTTCTGAGCAGAAGAAGTTGCCATTTTTAGGTTCTAACCAGTTGTAGATGGTGCCTATAAAATGGAGATGCAATCAAGGAGATCCTTCAGGCATGAAGCCTTCTTTCCCTCTGTGTAGTGGAAATATCTCCAGAAACAGCTTTTCTGCACAGCTCCAAGCCTCTTGTCAGCCAGCACGGTGCCCAAAAGCCCCCTTAAGGGGGAATGCATTTTTGGGAGGTTGTTTGGTTCTGTCTTTCACAGATTTTTTTGGCTCTAGCAAATGTGTCTTTGTGTGTGGGGAAGCTGGGTTCTTGCACACACAGCTCTACCAATTTCAGACTGTAGTTCCTGATGTACTGAAGTGTTTTTCTGGGAAGTTAAGGCCCCCTCTCTCCAGATTGCAATTTACTTATTTTCCAAAAGGGACAAAAGCCTTAACCACTTATGTGTTGATAATCCTTTCTAGTCCTTCCATTCCTTTCCCAAAAATTCTTTCAGAAGGACAGAGGCTCTCCCTTATTTCATGATGAAGAATATTCAGCCTGTTTTAGAACAAGGAACTGTGAGGTGGCCCAAAAGCCCCAAAGCAAGCACAACACAGGGAGCAGACAGCCCAGCAGTAGCATCTTGGTGTGATTAGGAGCTCCAGGGACTCAGCTAACACTTGGTCTCCAGAACTGAAGGTGAAATCTGGGACTGGTATCTTAGACCTGGGCTATTTTTATCCTCAACTACACAAGCCATTGCCATAGACCTCCTGAATGGTGGCCACAGATGCTTATGAGAGATGAGCTCTATGACTTTACCCTTTCAGAGTTTTCAAGGGCTAGAGCAAGGGTGTTATTTTGGACAAAGCCAAAGCACCACTCATACTGTGTCTTAGTGACACTGCCACAGCACAGGCGAGAAACTTAGTTCTCACCCCTCCTTTATCAGTTGCTTCAGCTTAGAAAAGCAGGCTATTTCCTCACCCTCCTGGCAATGTTCCCATGAGGAAATTCCTCCTCCCAAGCTGTAGCCACAGAGCCAGTCACACAATCCTTCCCTCTCTTGGATCATGCCATTTCCCCATTTGCTCGGGCTCACCCCAGCCCGTCACCCCAGGAGAACCTTTGGCTCCGTTCTCCTGCCTGTTCTTCCTCCTCCAAGAGCAGTTATTTGAGTTCCACCCTAAGAGCACACTGACTTAGGCCCCAGTTTAGCAAAGAATTTTATCACATGTTTAAGTGCAGTTGACTTAGACCTTCAATCTGTTTTTAGCTTATCAGAGCAGGGGTGGGTAGAGTCCTCGTCCTCTTACGCACGCCTGGCTCTCGTGGAGCTCGGCCGTGGACGAGCAAAGAGCGATGTGCATAAAGTTGAGCAGGAACTCAGATAAGCAGGACTGCTGAACTGGCCTCCATCCAGCTTGGTGGCATGCCTTTTAAGACCTAATTATCTCCACACAACACTGCAGAGGTGTCAGGCCCGTAGTTGTGACACACCGCAGGTTGATTCTACCCCAACTCGCCGCTGCTGCACAGTAATTAAACTCTGTGTAGTCTGTGCCTTGCTCAAGCTTTGCCTTGGATAATAGGAACCCTGAATAAGGACCTCAGGGTTAATACTTAATAACTTAGGAGCAGGGAATGTGGCTAAAGCAGGCAAAAAAACAATGATTGCCTCCAGTCCAGACAAAAAAATAATGCAGTAATACTAGAGTCAGTATTTCATTCTGCTTAAACCACAGTGAAGTTGGACACAGCAGCACCTCATTTTCCTGTAGGGCCTCATTAGAAGAGAACAAGGCTTAATGACAATAGCTAAAGAAACAGAAAGACACCATGGATTTCACTTAGCCACTTGGAACTTCTACCTTCAAAGTCTGGCATATTTAATTCAGCTCACATAAAAATTCCAGTGGTGAAGGGTGGAGAAAATTGAATGTTGAATGAAGACTTTTGTTTTCCTGAACAGAGCTGAAATGAAGAAGAAGCTGGGTGGTGACGATCAGATTTCTCCTATAGGTCAGAAGTTCAATGTATCATCGGATTTCATGTCATGGGGCTGTTCTGTTCCTAATTGCATCCAGGCAGGACTCTGCACATCAGTGAGCTTTTGCTCTGGGCTCCCTCCATAAGATATATACTGTAGTCAAAGTAGTAACTAAATAATTTTAAATGTATTTTTAAGCATGAATCATTACCTTTCCATTCTACAACAGAGCAGAAAATGAAATTAATTGCTGGGTTGTGTTCATATAAAATATAAACCCCAATATTTAACCAGATTGTCTCCACAGCAAGTTTATTTTGCACAAATTTAATACAAGTATTAAGCTACAAACCTCTGGTAGCTGTGATCTCAGATTCAAAGGCATCTGGAACCTCACAGGGACAGAATCAAAACCCTGAGAAATGTGGCCTGAGGGCTCGTGGCCCGACCCCAGCCATCAGCTGTGGAGGGTGGATGAAAGAGTCTGAACTGATCTGAGTTTGTGCGGTAGGTGAGAGGGGGATTTGAGCAAGCAGCACTCTGCAGCACAGGTCCTGAGTGATCCCACTGCATAACTGCATGAATTATTTATACATCTTGGGGAGAGAAGCTATAGCCACATCTCAAGCTGAAATCAGAAAAACCCAAAAAACAAAAAAAAACCCCAACAAACCCAACAGCTTAGCACTTAGCTGATCACTGACTTTTTGAATAATTTAAATTCGACAGAGACAGCCATGGTGGACTAGCATGACCTCCTATGGACATCTGTTCATCTGCAGAATTAAATCAGACCGAGTGAGCGTGTGAGCTGCTCGCCCAGCCAAATCACAATATTAAATTATGGCAGAGGAACACGAGCTGTTACGCAAGGATGGTGTGGGGCCACGGCTGAGAACCAAGCTGGGGTATCTCACCCTCATCCAGCAGCTAATGAAAGTTAAATTACCAATCCCAAGCCAACTTTACATTGTGTATGTCTCCCCCAGAGCACCTCTCAGCACACCTCTGCTTTGAGAAACCTGTCCCAGAGACGTTTCACCCTTCCTACTTCCAGAACAGACCATCTTGCTACCTGCAACCCGTTCTCTCCTTGGTAAACCATCTTCCAAACATTTCCATCCTGAAAATAAGGGTTTCACAGGTTTCAGCACACTCTGGTTTCCCATGCTGGGAAGAATGAGGCTTTTGCTGGTGCTGTAGGACAGCTTTGAGATGCAGCTTGGGAGATCAGTGCCAGCCAAGAGGAGCAGGACTGCACAGAAGACACGTCTGTGTTCCTCGGATGCTACGGATTTCTCCTAAAGCCAAGAAACCTGAAACTGCAGTGGCAAGTCAGACTTCCTCCCGCGATGGAGTCGAGGCAGGCTAATTTTAGTCACCGTGCACTATGCAAATCATCATTCTGTAGCTGAGTTTATTTTTTAAAGTGCTGACTGCCAAACTTGCTGCAGGGCATACGCTCTTCATATGGGTCTTAAAGAGGTTTGAAACCAGCCCTTCAGTCAGCGGGGCTAAATTTCAGATACAGGGGTGGCAGCTCAAGGGGGCCCCTGTGTGAAAGCAAAATTTCAATAAGAAAAGTCTAGGTGACTAGCTGAGGTCATAAATTGATTTTTTGACTGGACAGAATTAGCTGTTAGTGGGGATTTTTAATATATTTTTGGTTCTACATATAATTTGCTGTTTTCCCTTGAAAGTTTCCCTCATGAGCTGCACGCTCTGGGCCCACGGGAGATGCTGGGAGTGCTGGTATCTGGATCACACCCAGTATCTGCAGATAAAGGAAGCAGTTCACTATTGGGTTTGAGATTTATTCTTCTAAATACTTGGCACATTCACAGAGTTCACTTTTAAGTGGGATTGATCTGACTTCCCAGGAAAGAAGCAGCTCTTTAAAACACTGCTGTTAGACTGTGATTCACGGCACTCATTTGAAAGGCAGTGGCAGAAATGGGGAACACGGAGCAGCAGCAAGGCAGGATGTGTTTCCAGGAAGCCCAGGCTTCACCAGGGACAGTAAATTGTTACATTTCTCTTCAATATTCAAAAGATTTAGCATGCAGACTTTCATCTGATAACTTTCATGGAGTCTCTGTCACGAGTCATGCTCTGACTGAATTGTTCTTTGTGTTTAAATGAAACAATTCTCCATTATTTCTTATCAACCTATCATAGAGACCATCAGGAACTTTCCTTTCTCAGCTTTAAGAATAACCACTTCCAAGTTTGACATCTTACCCATAACCTTCAAGACATTTACCCATTCAAATGGGTCTGCCTGGACATGAGTGCAGAAAGGCACTTTGAATTCTGAACTCAAAAAGGAGATGGGAGAGTAAAAGCAGGAGCTTGTTTCAACTGTGAAACTATTTTAACTGGCACTTCTGTGTTCTTGGCTGATCTTGCATCTTCAACCTGAGTGCTTTGGATCTGAGGCTTGAGCCCTAGTGAGTGGTCAGAATTTCTCCTTGGAATCCGCTGTGGGTTTTAGGAAGGACTGGGAGAAAAAAATGTGCATGGCAAAATCAAATTTAGGTATAGAGACTGTGAAATACCTGGTTGCATTTAGGGCATGGAAAGCTTCTATATTCCCCCGAATGCAGGAAGTTGCTGCGTCGTTAATTTATTTCCATCCAGGTGAACAATCTGCTGATTTTGTAAGAGCCCAGCAATGCTCAAGGATTAAAAATAAGTAACCATAGGACTGTGTATACAACATGTGGCCAGCCATGGAAGGGAGGGATTGAGGAAAAACATCTTTCCCAGTGGAACCCCATTCCTCTCCTCTGGGGGGACTCCAGGAGCTGGGTGGGTGCTGGATGTCAGCGGCTCTGTGTGGAGCCTGGGCAGCCGTGGCAGGACTGGGGTGGGGGGTTCCCACAGGAGAGGGGGCTCAGGGGGGGAAGAAGGCTGGAAATTATTCACCTGCCTAATTTGCATCTTCCCAAAAATATATCTCCCGTGGAAGTGGAGCCATGCCCCCAAATCTGAGAGTGGGGAGCAATAAGGAGCCTGTGTGGAGATGAATGGTGCGTCTGTGCTGCCGGGTGTTCCACCGGGACGAGCAGACCCGCTTCCCCTCCGGCGTGGCTACACTCTATTTCTGTACGTTTTCTGTGTCATTTCATCGCCCCTCAGCTTCATATTAAATCTGACCTTTCCACTGCACTTGACTGGGGAAAGGTAATCACCTGCTTTGCTTTCTTCAGGGTTATACATCATTGTGTATGACAGGCAGATAAGTGTACCTGGAAAATATGGTTGCATGTGAGACCAGGCAGCAAAAAATATCTGCGAGTAGGTCAGGATCCACTTGAAGACCTGCCAGACCTGCCTGAGCGCAAATACATTTTTCAAGCTGGATATTTAACTCCCACTGGCTCCCGTGGAAACTCAACAACTGCAGAAAATCTTCTCCTGCTTTGAATAGTGGAGAGAGAGTCCAGTCCCTCCCTGCTCCAGCGAGGCCCTGAGCGAGCACAGGGAGGGAGGCTTCTGTGATTGATGGTGTTGCAAGGAGCTGGGAAGTTAGGAAGGAAGAAAAGCAATCGTTTTTGTTTTCATACAGTGGCTAGAGATGGATCTAAATACACCACTGTGCAGCCCCTGGTCTGGAATGGGTACTGTGCATCACACTAAATAAACACCACCTAAAAGGAGTTTAATACCTAAGTGCATCCATAAGCATTGGGGGGAATGTTCCCAAGGGATAACAACAATCTCACACAAACAGCTCTGTTAGAGCACCTTTATAGAAATTCGGAGACTTCTAATTAATGCAACTATAAAATATATGCCTCTCATGCAGATTCGATCTGCTTGCTGCTGATGATATTAATTGCTGGAACATGTTGTCTATTCCAAAGTGATGGCAAAGCTAATCCACCAGGAAAGGTGAAGGGACACAGTGTGGCTGCTGTTTGGGTCAAGCAATACACAGCTCTCTTAAGCAATGTTTATTGTATACATCCAGGAGCAGAGTAAGAGAGCCTGCACTGTGCTCAGCGTTGCTACAACTGCTTATTGTTATTGCTTTTTATAGTATCATGATACAGTGCCATCCAGAGTGCCTGGATATTCAGGATATAACCTCTAAGGAGGGTCAGAGGGGATGGGATCAGCTGCAGCAAATTCAAGGGCAGGGTTCCTACAGCCCGGGCTTTGAAACACCTTAATTAAGGTGAAGAAAATGCCTTGGTGTCACAGCTTGTTCTACTTGCTTTTCTCGTGTAGAAGCTCTTCTTAATGCTGAAGTGATTAAAGAATAATCCAAGTTGATACAGAAGCATCATCCAATGAAAACAAAGACAGTTTAGCTAAAATTGGTTTGAAAATGCTCATTAATTAAGCTAAGGTAAATTTGCATAGATGTGGGCTTGCTAACACTCTTTTCCCCCTCTTCCTACCTAAATGGGACTAATTATTTCTCTAATTATGATGTAATTGTGTGGCCTTGGGATCATTGATTACAGATGCGCTCCTCCTCTCACTGTTTTGCCTGAATCCAAACAGAAGAGAGGGATGCTCCTCTGGGATGTGCTGCTACTCATTTTGGCTGCAGCCTTGACCTTAAAAGAGAGGAAAAGAAAAAAGTGAGTAAGCTGAGCTATTTATAGTCGAGCTAATTATTTTGATGTGATATGACAGCAGCAGAGCCTGTTTTCTCTTCACACAATTAATGGCAGTGGAAGAAGCATTCAATACCCTTTAACAGTGTTTGTTGGCTACAATACAAACCTTTGCTTAACGTCCTAAAGATGCAGAATTTTTAAACACGGGACTGGGGGGCACAAGATGTGTTTTTTTTCTGGCTGGTGTGAGTAGAACCGAGGAGCTGAAAGGAAGGTGCTTCTGTTAAAGAAAGAAATCCACAGTTTGGGGGGAAAGTGGCAGCAAGTCTGCAAACCACCACGTAAAATCCCACAGGTCAAACCTCAGGTGGCTTCTAGGGTGCTTGGTGGACACGAAGGAGTTTGAAATACCAAAACTTTACTATTCCCAAGTAGGGGAACTGAGGCAGAGCAGTTAACTTGGCAATGCTTGCAAAGTAAGTAAGATGCCAGAGAGTGACAATCTTGGTCCATGGTCTCTGATCCTTCCAGAGAAAATGGATTTACACTGTGCTTTTCACTGTTCCTTACCTGTCTTTGTGCTGTTCCTGTGCACAAATCCCAGGAAAGATGACCTGCTGGGCTGCAAATAAACTGGGGAAGGTGGAGGGGACAGAGGGGGATGTCTTGGCTGAACTTTTTGTTGCCTGTTACTGAAGATTTCTGTAACAAAAAAGCACCCCCTGAGCACTGTGATGTGTTTTCTAGGTCTCTGGGGAAGTTGTTAATAGGAGCTATTCCTGCTCTCTGTTTTGGAGCTGGGCAAGATAGATTTTTTCCTTCTTTAAAGTTTTAGGATTAAAAAAATATATATGTATGTGGAGTGAATCATGGCCTTTAACCAAGACAGAATTTGAAATCCTAAATTTTTGTGAGTTATTTCTGGTGCAAAAGCACTTCACTGTCGAAGCTCAGGCCCTCCTTCCCCTGCCAGGTTTATAAAATAGTTTTTCTTCCTTGCTCCCCGCCACCCTCGGGGTGTCCCACAGCTTGTCCCTCTCCGTGACCACAAAACCCCTGCCAGAGGATTTGCCATGTATTCCAGCTCTTCCTTCACTGTGGCAAGAGGGGAGGAAAAATATCCGCTCTCCCCTCCTTTTGCACCTTCGATTGGGTCCCTGAAATCTGTGCTCTTCTCGGGTTGCTTCTGGTGACCTTTCAGGCTCTCAGAAAGCAGGTGCTGTTTGTGCAGCCTTTACGTGACTGTCGCTTTGTTTCCCTTTGATTTATCCTTTTTAAACCCCCGGGTCAGGCAGTTGCAGGTACAGTGCAATATTCATGAGAGGCTGATTTATGCAGGCACAAGGCTGTGCAGTGGGATTACAGGGTACTGAATGTTATATGCAGCTTTAATTTCTTTTTATGACCAAAGGATACAGCCAGCGTTTCTCAAATATGGAATTTATGAGAGCCTCATTCATGCAGGGTTTAAAGGGCCCCTGTCTCTGTGCCCTGCCATGGGACGAGCAGCCTGTGCAGCCTCTGCCAGTGAACAAAACTATATATAAAAACACATCCAGGGCAGTTAGTTGGACACTGAAATGGCCTCTGCACACAGAGCCCAGGCAGTCCTGCAGGATTTATGCAGCCCCAGCCCTCCTCCAAGTTACAGGGGCACAGAAAAACAAACTCTGTGAAATAATTGAGTCAAAAATCTTCCAAGCAGGCATTTTCTGTGCTGTGCAGTGCCAGGGGTTAAGTTCAGGACTTCTAAATGGTACTACAGTGCAAACTAAGTAACAGAGGGTATTTGTGGCAAGTCCAGACAACATTTGGCCCTCCTAAGCTCCAGTCCCGTGCTCCCACCAACACAGCTTATTCCTCTTCTGCCTTAATTTTGCACTTTGTATCTGACCTTGAAGTCCTTTCTCCCAAGAAGGAACCCCTCTGCTCACAGGAGAAGCAGGGTTTGTGTGCTCGGTGGCTCCCCAGGCATTATTGTCCACCTGGAATCTGCACTGGAGATTATCCAACAGCCTGGCATAAAATTCAAGGTATTAAATGCAATAATAGGGCCCTGCAACAGAACGTGCATGTCTGATGTGGTGAATTATCCAGCCCTCTCCTGCCTGGAGTGTTACACGTCAAATTACATGTGCTTGCATCCCACACAGCTATTCTGGGGAGAGAGATGATTCTTTGGAAAGTCACTGAAGTTTTTGTAGTGGAACTGGAACCAGTGGTATATTCAGAAACCTCACAGCGGGTTCCTGATGGGAGATGGGCCTGGCAGTCTGACTGTCTCCAGCTCCACAGTCCCTGTGGGAGGGTGAAGGGGACCTGCTTCAGCCTCCATGAGCACAGTGAAGAGTCATTTCAATTTGGTGTCTCACACCCAAGGCTCTTCCTGTTTGCGGTGCTCCAGGATGGTCAGTGCATGGTCCTGGCAGTGAGCCCCCAGTTCTCATCTCATTGATGCTTTTTTTTTTTTGCTGTTGTAAACACCTCTGAGTCCAGCCTGGACAAGAAGAAAAACCCTTACCCGTCTTCAGCTTCTATTTCTGCAAAAGGGGAGCTTTTCTTTCCATCTTCCCTCCCCGCCATGCCATCCAGGAAAACAAAAAGGCACTGCTAACATCTGCTCTTTTCTCCTCCTACGTGCAGGCTCTTTCTGGGCTCCCTATTAAAGCCCTTCCCACACGGCAGCGTAGGCAGCCTCATGCGTGTACATCTCAGCGTACAATTTTTCCCATCCCTTGGGAGCAACATTTGCAAGAGAGTGACTGGTGAGGGTTTATTTTTGCTCCTTGCAAAGACTTTGGTTTTTAACGGGCTCCTCGTTCTCCAACCGCGCCTCCTCCTCCGGCGCTCAGCCCGTACGCCGTGTACGGCAGGGCTGACACGGATGCTCGTGGAGACACTGGGAGTGGGTGGAAAGGGATGCAGCAACGTATGTAGAAAATTCCCATTGCTAAGCTACGCTCAGGTGCGTTTACTTCTTACCAAGAGGGGTTACTAAGGAAACAAGGAGCCGATTTCTGGGAAGGGGAGGGGGAAAGCAGCCATTCCCAACGACCCACAAACGCTACACTTGTCCTTCAGCTTTGATGTTTGGGGTCTGTTCTTTGGTCCCTTGTAATTGAAAAGTGTCTGATTTTGAGGTTGCTTTCACTCTCCGTTCCCAGTCCTGTCCCTGGGGCCGTGGCAGGGTGCCGAGCCTTCCCCATGAAACACACGAGCGCTCTGAGTCACTCCTCCTTCTGGCAAAGGGAATGGGAGAATCCATCTGGGCTCGTTCCATCCAGAAAAACTTGCCATGTTTTGCAATTTGCACTTCTGCTTTTTTTTTTTTTGGCTGGTTTTTTTTTTTTTTTTTCTCCTCCAATTTGGAGCGGGTTGGCTTTTCCCAAAGCTGGCATGGCTTTTTGTTGCAACAGGAAAAATCCCCATCAAAATAAGTTTTTGCTGGAAAGTTTAATCCGAGAGGTTCAAAGCTGAACAAAGCTGCTCCTGCTGTGGGGGGAGCTCCACGAAAAGGTGCTCTGCTGTTTCCCACAGTCCCAGTCAACCCCAGTTGCCAATTATTAGGTTGTGTGTGCATCTTGCTGAGGCTCTTATGGGGTAAAAACATTCTGCAGGAGGTGGCCTGAAGGGTAGAAAATAAAGGCAGGGGGTTGAAGGAATGGGAAGAGGTTGGACTCGCTGTTCTGGCCCAGGTGATGTGAAGCAGGTTGTGGAGTGCTGGGGCTCAGACTGTGCAGGCAGGAGTGACCTCCAGCCCACCCAAGACTTGCCAGTCAATGGAAACGAGTGATTTACTGTATCAGAAATAGCAATTATCCTTGGAAATACGAAAAATGATTAATTGCACCACAAGGTGCAATGTCAAGAGCACCTACTTCATAACATCAAAACAAAAAGGGTTTTAAGATACAGCCCTACTTTAGAAGGGGAAAACATACATTTTCCAAGTTAAATCAGATCCAAATACTGAAAACAATTCAGAAAATGCCATAAAAGAAACATGAACAGGAGCAACATCATTAAAAAGGAACATTTCAAAAGGATTTATAATCCCCAACTGAAGTTCTCCAGTACAGAAGCAAAGAAAAAGAATTATTCGTTTTTTATTTTTAATTGTGTTTCCTGAATAGTGTGTTTAGTTTAGGGGGATGTGACATAATTGTGTATTTTCCCACCATTCAGTAAGTATAATTCAAGTTATCACAAGGAACACTTGCTCATTAAAAAAAATAATCTAAGCTTGCAAACCTGATGGGTTTTACAGCGTGATTAACTTGCTGGCTTCCAGAGTGTTTAACTCAAACAAAGGGAAAGTTCAAAGAGAATGGTTTGGTTTATCTTAGTATATAATTTTTTTTCCCCCTGTGAACACAGAAAAATACAAATGACAGTTTATGTTGTTTTTGATAGATTTACAATACCATTAGATTTTACCCAGGCCATCCTGAAGACGTACTTCTTTTAGTCTTTCCTATCAAGCAATTTAAATCCCCAATTCATTGGAAATTAATTCCAGAAGAAAGGAAGGGAAAAGATTGTTGTTCTTCCATATTAGCTATTCTTGCTAACCCTTGTGTGCAAATGGCAATGGGGATGGAGGGGGAAAGAAAAGAGACGCTTGTAGCAACATATTTATTTTGCATCAGGGAAGGGCAGTGTGGAATTTTTTTATCTGCATGGGAGGGTCTGTATCACAAGTGGTGACAAATATTGCATATCGAGCTGTGATGGTTTCTGGTGATACAAAAGGTGTGTATGAAGCAGATCACACATTCTTTTAGAGGGATCAGTGCCTTTCCTATGGGAAATAACAGATTTTACCCGAGCACTGAAGTGCTGCTCCATCCAACTTGATGCACAGGAGTGATCCTGAAACCTGTGAAAAGTCCCTGGGGCAGCTGCAACTTCGCTTACTCTTGCAGAGGAATAAACTGTCTTTACACAACTATTTTTATCCAAGGGGTTGCACGACTTCAGGGCTCTGTTTCAAACAGAGCATTCCCAAGGCAGGTCCCCGGGGGGTTGTGATGTGGTTACCCCTCCCTGGAAATGCAGAGATGCCTGAGGCACTTTGGCAGCTGGGTTTGTCCTCGCTGCGGTTTCGGGACAGGTTAAAAGTGCCGTTACCAAGGACAAAAGGGAAAACAAAGGAAGTTTTTTGATGGGAAGTTCCATAGCTTGCTTTAGTATCCTATATATTGCTTTTTGGAAGCATTTTAAAATTACCTGAAATGCAGTTGCATAGTATTTCCAACAGTCACAGTCTGACTATTTTATAGTTTTTAATAATAATGAAAAACCCCTGAGGTGAGAGTTATGCTGCACAGTGGTTTGGATTCCGTTTGTTTGTTTGTTTGCCTGTTTTTATGGTAATATTATGATGCTGTTTTAAAACTGAAACAGTTGAACCAGCGAGCATGGTCACAGCTTCCAATTTAGTAGATCTCTCATTATTTACCTGAGGGGGGAAGGGAAGAAAGTGACAATATGTTGCTTAATATCCCTGCCTGACACCCGATCCCTGGGCAGGTATCTCCGTGCTGAGCTCCCTCCACATTGGCACCAGCGCAAACCCCTCTGGACCTGCCAGATCTCCCGGGGTCACGGGGTGGTCAGGACAAGTGAGCGATGGGAATATTTTTGGGACGAGCTGGGATTCCCTCCGAGATCCCAAACAGCACAAGCAGTCTCGCTATTTAGAATGACTTTGACGTTGCTGGTCCATTCAGACCCTCCAGCTGCTCCTTATCCAGCAGCAGCTCGGTGGTACCAGGATTGAAGGTTTTGTGAATTATAAGGATATTCAGAGCCCCCATGAAGACGAGTTTGATCTTAAAACCCCACTGGGATTTGCCCAGATCCAGTTGGCGCTTCTTTCATGGCAAAAACACAGCTATCAGCCTTAGGAAAGATTGCAAAATACCTACTTGTCCAAATAAACAGTGAGTAACCCAGACTTCACCCAAATGCTCTGGTTTCTTAAACAGGACCAGCCCTAAAGCCCTGGCTGTGAACAAACAGCACCTGAAAAGTCTGGTGTGCTTAGAGCATTCAATTAAAAATAAAAATAATATTAAAAAACGGACAGAAAATAAAAACAATTTTAAGTAGAAGTGCATATTATTCCTTCAACGAGGGATTATTCCTGAATGAGAAATTCAAATGCAGAAAGAGAATTTCTGCCCTGAATTTTTAGAGATATAATGTAATTATTTATTTATTTTTTTAAATTAAAAAAAAAAAAGTCCCTGGGCATTGGCAGTGCTGAAAGAAGCTTTTTAAAACCAAAGCAAAGCTTTTAAGCTTTCAAGAAGTGCTGACAGGGAGAAAACACTGACATCTGCCTTTCCTCCTGTCTTGAGGTGAGGGTTTAACTTCAGCCCCATCGAAGGGTGCGTGACCTGACCCCGGTGTGCTTGACAGCCTGGGGCGGAAGGCACAAACCCAAAACTCCATGAACTTCTCAAGGCCACTATTTTGGCTATTTCACTTTTCCGTGTGCTCAGAAGATTGTCACCATGCACATTTATTATTTATGTGGATGCTGAAGGGACGATGATCACCCGAGATCTGATGTTTGAGCCCTTGTCCTGTAGGGAAAGGGTCACTGAAGGATGTGTCTTGTAATCCCAAAATAAGCAGGGCTGTCCCCAGCCAGCACATTTCTCAAAAGCTTTTCCATGAGGCACCACTGAGACTTCAAAACAGGGTTTTCCTGCAGTGGCAAACGTGAAAACACACTTGAGCATTTGCTCTGCTGCTCAGAGAGACGACCAGGGAGGGATCACCAACACAGAGTGATTTGTAAAGTGGTACCTCAGGGCTCCCTTTCACTCTTCTTCTGCAAAAGCTTGTGCTGCTGGGAATTTTAAAGCCAGAGCTGGGAACGCTGGCATCACGCAAAGCTAAAATTTTGCATCTCCCCAAGCACTTGTGCCAAAAAAAACCCCCCACATAAAAAAGGAGAAAAATTACAGGTTTATGTTATTCCAGCAATGGGACAGCAGTGCACTGTGAGCTTCAGCAATGCCCTTGGTGACTCTGATTATTTCTTTAAAAGCCTTTAAATATTTATTAAAAAATTGCTCAGGAAGGAATTATTTGTCATTCTTTTTAATTGTTGACAAAATTTCAAGATCAAATTTTAAGGAAAACAACTGGTTATAGACACTTTACGGATTTATGGCAAGGAAAAATCCCAGATCAGCTGTGCTGGCACTTTATTTGGGCTGTTACAGTTAACAGGAAATGCGACTCTCCTAAAGAAATGACATTTTATTTTTGAGCCATTAAGGAACGTTGCATGGACCATAAATGGTAATAGGTCTGTGTGTGTGATCAGGCAGGTGTGATAATAAGGCAGGTGTTTGGCTGGGGGGTTGTGTTTTGGGATGCCCTGCTCCCCTGGGTGCCTTGGGGGCACATTCAGGGTGAGTTTGCTCTGAAGCTCCGGGTCAGCAACGTGCTTTAGGTTCGGACCAATACAGGAACAGCCACGTTTCCTTCTCTTTGGGGTCACTGAGTTTATGCATCCAAGCTCCAAATCAGCCCAAGTTGACTTGAAATGCTGCCAGTCCGGCCTTAGATTTGCTAGACTCAGACTAACCAGGAAATCTCCTCTTGATGAAAGTCTGGGGTGGGGGAGAGGGCATGATCTCTATGTTAAATGAGCTTCAGCAATTTTATCTGCAGACAGTTTAGAATTCAGGAGACATATTAAAAAAAAAAAAAAAAAAAAAAAAAGCGCAAAGGTTTGCAAGGCACAGCTCCACTTAATGTAAACTCCACCTAAACTTTGCTATTTCACATTAAGACATCTGAGAATGTGCAAACAGCATCTATCAAACCTTTTCCACGAGAACATTCCTGTATACCCCATCCACTGGCCAACCACTCCAAAGGCACCAGTGGGAAATCCAGTTGAGCTGGATGCCCTATGGAAGGGCATCACCATCACCCCGAGCTGGGATGGGAGCCCAAAACCCACAGGGAGGCCTGTCTGGGATGGAGGGGTGACTGTGATAAGTTTGGATTTGCTGGTTTGGCAGGGCTGAGACATGAAGGTCATGGAGTAAGGGAGCCTGGGGTTATTTATACATGGGGTGCTCACCACTGAGAGCAGCAACATTTGATCAGGGACCTCTCCCAGACGGAACCCCCTGCCCCAGGGGCACACTCTGGACGTATCTGTTACCAGCAGGTCTCCTCCCACCCTGCTCTGCAAAATAACCCTCTTTGGAGCTGGATAGAAGGGCAAACATATGAGGCTGAGCCTGCCTGATCTGGTGGCAGCATCGGTAGCATGAGCTGGGGGAAAAAATCCATCGCAAATCGGGTCCCTGCAGCTGAAGCATCTCTC
Organism: Platyrinchus mystaceus; assembly: GCA_035041135.1. NCBI lineage: Eukaryota > Metazoa > Chordata > Aves > Passeriformes > Tyrannidae > Platyrinchus > Platyrinchus mystaceus. The sequence continues at coordinate 5,674,257 of JAWWLV010000046.1, forward strand.
ATCTATGTGCAAATGCTGAACTAGCACAAGGCAAAGTTTCTTTTTTTAAAGCCCAGTGCTGGTTTGTGCAGTTTAATGATTTCCTCAGATATCTTTTTAGTTATTTATTTCCACTCTCTAAAGGCTCCTGGCTCTTTAACATTTTTTTAATGGTATTTTCTGAGCATGTTCTCAAATTAAATGTTGCTGAAAGCTGCGTTGCTTAAGAGGATGGGGGTTTGCAGAGCACTTGGGCCTGATTCAGCAAAAGCACTTGATTATCTTCAGTTTAATTTTACAAAGTAGTTAAGCACATGCCTAAAGCAAGGTATGTCCTTAAGTCCACCTCTGCTCAGCAAAGCATTTAAACACATGCTTTGCTTTAACCAGAGACAAGGGAATTTTAGCATATGCTTAAATACTCCCCAAACCTGGAACCTGAGCACTTCTGGCAGATGATTACCCTCTTTCCTTGCTAGAACCGGTGGTTCTGTCACATTGCTAAAAACATTAAAAAAATTCCTTATAATATGCTTTTCCTTATAATATGCTATTTCTGGCAAAAGCAAGAGCAGCTCCTCCCCAGTTTGGGGCTGGAGGGACTATTGCCAGGGCAGGGAAGGGAGCGATGCTTTCTGAGTGAAGCTTTGTGGTTGTGCTGTCGTCTTGCTCTATATTTGGATGTTGTACAGGCAGAGTGCAGGTCCCTGCCTGAAGCCTGTGGGTGTTGCTGAAATACAGATAATAAATGGCTTGTGTGATTTGACTGAAGCCACTTTGCTGAGTACATGGAGCCCTGTTCCCTTTGCTGGACATTCCAGCTGTGCTGGGGTTTTCTCCAACACCCTTTCTGCTCTAAGGATTCAAGTGTGCTGGTGTGTTTAAGACTGGAGCTTGCTTGAGGGAAGCTCAAGCTGGAGATGTTCAGGGTAGAGTTTGGCACTTTGTCAAAATAGCAGAGATGGTCTGACGCTGAGTCCAGCAAAACCCGGCAGGTTGGGATCAGCAGGGCTTCCCCCAGGATCACCTCTTTGGTTCCTGGGCATCTCCTGTGCCGAGTTTCTCTGAAACCTGGGAGATTGACAGCACTTGGACTCTCAAATCAAATTATCCTGGAAAGCAGAAAGGCTCTGAGCCTTGACTGAGCCAGAAATCAGTATTTTCTGGGATTCAGCAACTGCCTTAAATCACAGCTTCCCTAATCCAAATTTGGGAAATGTGCCATTCAGACTTTTGATGCAGAGTTGCACTATGATTACAGCATCCCATAGCTGCCCTTCAGTGGTCAGAAGGGGTGACACCATCCTGTATGTAGCTACCTGTTCCATCACCCATGCAAGCTGGTGCCCATCAGCTGTGGGTACATATAAATTTTGCTTCTGTATTTAAAATAAAAAACCTTCTTTAAGAGCAGTGCACCCAACAGCAATGGTCCCAAGCATCCTCTCCACTCCCTGCTCCTGTGTCCCATCATCATGGTCACATGGGATCCAGATGAGTGTAGTGCCAGCTCCCCTCCTGCACTTGGAAACCAAAGAGGTGATGAAACACAACACTTTGGGTTCATTTGCTGGTACTTTGAATAAAAGCTACACTTTCCAACTTAAGGAGCTTTCTCATTCCCTCAAATAAACCCATCTGATGATCACATAGTTCTAGGACCAGAGGAAGGACTGAGAAGGAAGAGCAAATGGATTAAAAAAATGGTGCCAATTTTCAGGTAGGGATAATCCAAGTGCCACAGGAAGGATGAGATCTATTCTCAGCTGTCCAGCTGAAGCTCATCCTTTGGATGGGACAAAGCAAAAGTTTAGATCCAAAGAGCTCTTGAGTCTTTTGGATTCAGGGATCTGCCCTGGTTGAAGATTCCCTCCTTGCCTGTCTGTTCCCCCATTGTTTGCCCTGGCTGCACAGCTCTATCAGTATAGACTCCTTGCTTTTTTTTTTGCCAAGGCATAGGGGGCATTTAACAAATCCCATTTATTTTCTTTTCCTTGAAAAGCTCTTGGCTATTCCTATCTTTTTAAAAAGTCTTAAAAAAAAAAAAAAGTTGTTTGTGGTGCTAACAGTATGGAATGAGCTAAAGCTTTATGCCATTTTTAGCACTCTTGGAACACAGAGAATTGGAGGAACTGAAAATATATGCTTAATCGCCCCCAGGAAAGACTGCCATAATATTTTGGGTTGCATAAGCAAACTAAATTGGAAATCTGGAATCTATTCAAGACCTTTTGATCAGGGAGCTTTGCAAGTGCAGAAAAGTAAAAACACAGACAGATGGGGATTAGAGTTGAGCATCAGGAGAATAATTTCCTCTTTTAATTTCAGTTCCGCCAACATATAAAAAGCATTAACAATCCAGTTACGTAACGTGCGTCAGAGCCCGGCTGTACGAGCTGGAGTGCTGGCTGTAATTAAGCCATTACACAGCCCATGTTTGCTGCATGGAGGTGGGAGCTGCTCTGCACGAGGGAAAGAAGCCCCCTCCCCTCAACCTCTCCAAAAAATCTGGGCAAATGTCCTGGCCAAAATTAGAACCTGTTATGGAGGCTAATAGGAGCTGCAGGGGGCTCAGGGAGAATTGGAGCCTGCTCCGAGACACCGCTGGGCTCGCAAAATCCAATTGACAATCACTTGCAAACCCCAATCCATCCTATTTTTCTCTATCTTTGTCGCTAAATCAGCTTCAGTGGGAGAAGGGAGATTAGTCTGAGGAGGAAGCGGAGATATTTCTGCTGATTGTTTGACGTTGGGAACAATAGTCCATAATATACTTTGTGCTGTTCTAATAGTGGGATCTTTGAGAGGAGGCACTGCAACATCCAAAGGCTGGCAAGAGTCCTGCAAATCTGAGGCTGCAAAGGCTGGCAGATCAGATTAGATTTGTGTTCTTGCCTGCTTTACTCTGCTCGGAGGATATTTTTGTGTGCAGTGGTTGGTGCAGAGCGATGCAAAAAAGCACTAAGAGGATGGTCTAAATAGGACCACTTACATTTTAGGATCAACTCACTGGACACGGCTTCTGAACAGGTTTTGAAGAGTGTTTGATACCCCAGAACATCCATATTAAGAACTACTTGCCTACTGGGATCAGCTCCCCAGACTGCTGATGTCTGCAGTCTTTAGATAAAAGCCACTCCTTCCAGGTAGTTGATTTTTTTTTTAGATGTTTTTTGGGTTTTTTTTGCATGCAGATTTAACTGCAGTTACTTTTGCTTGCCTTTCACTCTTATTATGTGAACTTGGATGGGAGTAGGAGTGAGATTTCACGGACTGGGTCTGTTTTTCTTCATTTCAATTAATGTGGCATAGAGGAAGGGATCTGTATTTTTGGCATTGCTTTATGATACTCTGCAGAGGCATAAGCTCAGAGGAGCCTTCAGGCAGTCTCTGCAGCAGGAGCAGAGATGCCCTGGGTGATTTCCTCCTGCCCTGAGAGGAGGAAAAGCCCAAATTGGCCAAGACAAACCCCTGGAGCTCTCCCACCATGGTCCTCGCTTCAGCCCCTTGCAGGAAGGATACGGTGAGGAATCTCAACCTCCTGGCAAACCTGAGACAGTGTCAGAGGGCAGCTGGTAACCCCTGCAGGTTAGAGCTTCCTGAAGAGAGCTGCTGTGGGAGCAGCCCTGCCAAGGAGGACCTGGGGGTTCTGGTGGATGAGAGGCTGGACATGACCCACAATGTGCACTGGCAGCCCCAAAAGCCAATCGTGTGCTGGGTTGCATCAGAGGAAGCGTCACCAGCAGATCGGGGAAGGTGATTCTGCTCCCCTGTGCTCTGCTCTTGTGAGGCCCCCAGACCTGCAGGGCTGTGTCCAGCTCTGAGGTCCCCAGTGTAAGGAGGAGGAGGAGGCCACAGAGATGATCTGGGCTGGACCAGCTCTGGTATGGAGCCAGGCTGAGAGAGTTGGGGGTGTTCAGCCTGAAGAAGAGAAGGCTTCAGGGAGACCCTAGAGCCCCTTCCAGTGCCAGGAGCTAGAGAGTGCCTTTGGACAAGGGCCTGGAGTGACAGGACGAGGGGAAGTGGCTTCAAACTGACAGAGGACAGGCTTAGATTAGATACAAGGAAGAAATTCTTGGCTGTGAGGACAGTGAGGCCCTGGCACAGGTTGCCCAGAGAAGCTGTGGCTGCCCCATCCCTGGAAGTGTCCAAGGCCAGGTTGGATGGGGCTTGGAGCAACCTGGGCTAGTGGAAGGTGTCCCTGCCCAAGGAAGGGGGTTGGAACTAGATGGTGTTCAAGGTCCCTTTCAATCCAATCCATTCTGTGATACTGTGAAGGCAGCAGGCTTAGGTGCTGCACTTCACTTTTCATTCTGAATTGTTGAGCAAATGTGGAGTCCAGCCATTCACCGGACGTGGGGACCGTGGTTGTTTCTGGACCACGAGAAGACCACAACAAGAAGAGTTAGTCATGTGTGAGCAGTACTCTCCAGGCTGATTTGCCACAATAAATAAATAAAAATAAGCGAGAAGCATTAAGAAATTAGTTGTACACATGACTGGCACATCATTTCCATTCAAATGGGTTATACTGTAGGTGCGGATGAGATCATAGGCTGCTATTTAAGGAGGAAACCTCTACTTACATAAATGTCTGATTATGCAACTGTCATGGAAACCAGAGATGACAAAGATGTATTAGATTAGCTTGTCCATTCCCTCAGAGCGCAGGATTGTTCCTTGTGGTTTATTTTTTGCTCAAGATTTTAAGAACTGATCGGTGGCTGCTGGATGCTGAGCTTGAGAAGAAATGATTTCTAGTATGAGCTGAGCTGTCATTTTTCTAAAGGTGATTTGCTTTGGATACTCAAGAATAGAAGTGCTTGAAGTCACTGGTGGCACCCAACGATCCCCACAACCAGCAACTAGTTCATCCCTCTACTTTTATGCTCAGTGTCATGGCTTTCATTGGTTAAGATATATGCCAGAGTCTTAGAGGACATTTGTCTACCATTCTGCCTGACCTTTCTTTAATTTTCATCCCCTAACTCTGTTATCTTTCCAAATAATACTCCCTTTTCTCTGGTTTTGCACCCTCCCAGCGTGTCCCTCACAGTTGTTGCTTAGCCAAGCTATACAAATTTAGCTGCTCCTAATCTTTTCTCATAGGTCAGTCTTTTGAGCCACGCTCATTTTTGCTGCTGCTCAGGGAAATCGGTGGAGATTAGTATTTTAATCTTCTTTCCCTCTTTAAAGAAACCCCAGGACACACATTGAATGGTTTTCCTGTGACTTTAAATTAAAATGTTTAAAAATAAATGTATTTATATCTCTTTTACTCTGCTTTCACCTCTAGTTCCTCTCAGTCATTGATTTGGCTGCTCTTCTGCCTTATTGGAAATGGCTTTTTTTTAAACAACTTAAACTTCAGTTTGGTTCCTTACCATGAACGGGGTGACATTGTTATGTCATGAGCTGTATGGTTTAGTCTCTGCTTATTCTGCAGAATTAACCTGAACTGGTTTTAAACCAAACCCTCTGGGCTGTCCAGTCTCACCAGACATGGGATTTGGGAGGCTGCATAGCAACACGAAGACAAAAGGATTAGTGCTGCCAGTGGTATTTACCCTCATTTTTGTGAACTGGTTCCTCTTTGATTGTGTTTTCTGCTCACAATGTGTTTGGTTGCTGTTGTTTTCCTTGAAGGTGGTCTCCTTGCTCTCTCTTAATCCCAATGGTCAATGAATTCAACTCCTGCTCCCCTTATGTCCGATTCAGATAATTGCATGCAATTACAATACGGAGCTTTGATTCTTAATACCTGTTTAGGACCATGTTTAAAGATTTTTAAACAGGAAATACTTTTTATCTGTAGTTTGACTTTACCCAGGGTCACAGGGCAAATTAAATTCAGGCTCCATCAGACCCCAGGAAGGAAACAGACTGCAGAGCTGGGCCTTCTCCTCTGATGGGACATCCCAGACCCAACTTGTGCCCAACCATTAACCACCAATGGCAACAGAAAAGCTGCCACTGCTGCTGCAGAACATGGGGAGAGGCCGATACCTGATGAGCAGGAACTCAAAATGCAAAAGGGCTTCACTCTGAACTGTTGCATCAGGGATACAAGCTAATTCTGGCCTCGCTGAAGTAATTCGAAAAACTCTCTTAGTGTGGGCATGACTCCTGCTGACAGTCCTGCCAAGCACCTCAGCTCTGACCTACAACACCTCCCCTATCTCACCATGCGGCTCCGGGGCTATTTTAGCCAGGGCTGTCAGTGGAGCCAAATTGTTCCATTATGTGGTGGCTTTGCAATGTGGAACAGTGTTCAGGAGGGACCACTCTGCAAATGAGAGGAGAGTGACTCAGTCTCCGAGGCCAATTCAGTCACTGATTTTTATTTATTTATTATTTTATTTTGTTTTGTTTTTTTCTGAGCCAGCTGATACTGGGAGCAATTACAGTGGTGATTTTTCCATGCTATGGATCCTGATTGACTGTGCCATGGAGGGACATGTGCTTATCTCACATAAAAGCCCACTGCAGGGCAATGCTTTCCAGGCACTGCTGAACTGAGACAGATTTGACCCTAGAGATGAAAACTCAGATTGTCTTACCCTGTATATCCTTCCATCAGAGAGAAGACAGTGAAACATAGTGTTGTGGGATGATTTATAAGACAAAAGCACTCCAACTACTCATCCTAAATCACAGCAATTGCACTACGTGCAGCCAAGCTGACTGGTTTTGGAGCAGGTCAGATGAGTTCCAACCTCCTCTTCAAGTATTTAAGAGAAGTCCTTAACAACAGGAACCTGCTTTGTCGCACTTCTTAGAAGAACAGGTTACCCCAGGGAGAACTTGTTGGGTCCCCTCCCCATTCCTCTGCAGCAGATGCCCATGTTGCTGCTGTCCCCTCTTCCATGAATAGACACATTTCCGCAGGAATGATCCCTGAATTTCATCTAAGAGCCTTTGAGAGTCTCCTAAATAATTTCAGCATGAGCTATCCTTAGGAAGTTAAAATCAAAGGCACAAGTACCAGCATATTTAATAAGATGGAAACAGCAAAATGAGAACCACATTGAAGGATTTGGGAGTTTCTCCCTGTATGGATTCCGAAAGGGGTCACGGGTTTGCAGTGCTCTGGCAAGCACAGAGATGCTGTGCATTGAGCACAGGCAGTAATTACATCTCCTCTTTCTAAATTATGTTATCAGGAAACATCTATATTGTTTGCATGGGTCTAGATTACGCTCTGAGAATAGAATGTTCCCTGCATAAAGAGCGCGGCTGGAGTAAATCAATGAGAATGCACTCAGAAACATCAATTAAAGGTAATACAAGTCTTTAGTGTGGCATCAGGGAGCGAGCAGAGTTTGAAATTCTGATCTTCCCAACCCTGCCTTCCTCCCTAGGAAAGCAACAAAGCAGAACTACTCAGAAATTCATAAGGTTTAAAAATAAAATACTTGTCTCCTCTCATCCTCATCTTTACTCAGTGCTGGTTCCCAGCATAGTAGATGAACGTAATGTTTTTCTTCAGAAGACATCAAACTTCTGCTGGGTTAAGGAGTTGCCTTTCTGCAAGTGTCACGAGTTGAGTACCTTGGTTTTGAGGTATCTGCTTTGGGGGACCTGCAATCTGATTGCCCGAGATGCCAAGAGCCTGCCAGTGATCCACCGGGAGTCAAGGAAACCAGGTCCTCAGCTCCTTCAGAGCAGCACCTAGAAATTCAGATTTTCAAAGTTAACAGTTTTGTCTGAATACAAAATAAGAGCAAATCTGTGACAGAGGTGGAAACAAAACCTTGACCTTTCGCCTTGCTAGTAAGTAGTACCTGGAGCTCATCTGCAGAGGGATGAGTGATCTGGTCACCTTTGGACATCATTAGTAAGGGACATGTACACAAACAGCATCAACACGTTCTCCCCTGGTGCCAGAGATTTCCTGTTATTGAGGCAAATGGGAAATTAATGCGAATCTTCCTTCAGCCTATTAACTCTGCGTCCCCTTTTGCAGACATTGATTCAAATGCAAAACCTGAGCCTGGGTTTGAGCCTCCCCTGTGCTCAGCTCAGGGTTCCTGCTCAGGCCCGTTTGTTACCTACGTGACACTCATCCATCACTGTGATTGTAATGGTGAGAGGTGGAAAATTTTCTCCCAGCTACTCGGAAGAAAAAGGACCTTACGTAGAATTTATAAGCCTCTTCAGCTGAGCTAATTATTCAGGAAAGGGTATTTTTCACTGCAAGAAGCAGAGGCGAGCAGATTCCATTCATAGCTCAAATACCAAACAGCTTTAGCACCTTTGGTTTTAGTGGTTTATTTTATTAATATTAAGGTGGGGGGTGGGAGCAGGGGATTTTAGAGTTTTGAGTTTTGAATTTTAATTTTTTTTTTTTAATGCTTTTTCCCTTTGGGCAGAAAGCTGCTCCCTTTTCGTCACAGCCCCGATAATGAATTGCAGTGTACAAAGCCGGTCATACAATACGCAGCAGCGGCAGCGCGGAGCGAGAATCTTTGGGAAGAGTTTCCATAGAAACATTGACGTCCTCCTGGCGAACAGGACACCGAGTTCCTTCAATGGGAGGTATGGGGTTTTAAAGGAGCAGCGAGGTGGCGGGAAGCCAAGCCAGCAGAGCTGTGACTCTGCATCTCCCAGCAGAACAGGGGGTTGGAGCTGGTGGGAGGGAAAGGGGAAAAAAAAAAAAAATAACCCAATTACCCTCTCATTATCAAAATGTCGGGTTGGATGGTTGCTGCTTGAGCGGTGCTGTGTAGAGCCCGGTAAATAATTAAACTGCTGACCGCGAAGTGCGCGAGAGCCGGCAGCCAAAAATCATAAATACTCAAGGCTGTGAACTAGCAGCTTCTAAAAAATCTTGTCAGATTTTGTCACAGGCTTCATCCCCAGAAGCCTTAAATTCAGCACAAATCAGCATGACGCAGGCACAAACCTCCCGGGGACGGGCAAGGTTGCACCCGGCGATGCGCACCCTCCCCTTCCCTGCTTGTCTTGGAATGAGACAAGTGTTTTGCTAATGTTCCAGCTCTGTGTTTTAAATAGCCTCGTGTCTACCCAGCTAAATAGTGGCAGAGCAGCCCTGTCTGGAAGAGGCTGTTTCTAGAAGCAAAACAGTCAGAGGAAATGTTTTTGCCAGAAATGTTGGAAATCATACAAAACAAAAAGGGAGCATGCAAAAGAATTCGCCGCCGAGCGCTCCCCGGTGATTTTGTTCAGGCTCACAGAGAGCTTTGTTTCGGAGCAATCCCCAGATAAGATTAATGAAGGTGACAGACGTCCCTTCTGGGAAAGCCTGTGACCCACCCCAAAGCCCCATCCAACAGCAGGGATGTCGAACGGAGTCTCCCCACTGGCTATGGGGACTTTGGCTCTGGACCCAGGAGCGAGAGTGCTCAGCCCTCAGCCCCAGAAAGTGAGCAGCCATCCAATCCAATGTGGTCCTCTTAGCCTACATGGCTTCCTCTGGCTCTTTGATTCCAGCTGGGTGTCTCTGCACAATTCAGACAAGTTTCTGGTGCAGTTGAATACATTTCAGGGTCTTATGTGCATCACCCTTCCAAAGAGTCATAGAATGGTTTGGATGGGGTGGGACCTTAATGCTCATCTAATCCCACCCCCTGCCATGGGCAGGGACACCTTCCATTATTCCAGGTTGCTCCAAAGCCCATCAAACCTCACCTTGGACACTTCCAGGGACAGGGCAGCTTCTCTGGGCAATCCATGCCAGGGCCTCACCACCCTCACAGGGAAGAATTTCTTCCTGATATCTAATCTAAACCTGCCCTCTGTCAGCTTTAAAAATACCCAAGCATCTTTCCAGGACGAGTCACATGAGATGAGGAGCGCCCGTTGCAGCTCTTCCTCTATTGCTCCCCAGAGCTGATATTTCAGGGGTGAATTTTTGTTTACCCCGCAAACCGCTATGGTATTTGGCTGGCTTTGTGCAGGTGAGATGGGTGGAGGGTGTGCTCCACTGGGACACGGAGCTCTGCGGAGCTTTGCTACAGGTAGGAGCAGGTGCTGTGGTCTTGAACCAGCCTTGTCCTCTCTGCAAGCCAGGTTCTGTTATTCAGAAGTATCTTGTAGGTTTTTGTACATCTGTTCCTTGTTAAAATCCCTCCAGAGTGATTAGTGGAAAATACAAAGCATCCAGAACCCCATCACAGTTGAGTGGAAGCCTCACATACCCTGTACCTTCCATAGTCTGCTCCAGATAGTCTTCAAAGGCAAACCACTGCAGTGTGGCTGCTGACCTTAATCCCTGTCCTTTACAGTGCTCAGAGACTGTGGCTATTTATACTGCTGCTATTGCAATGCTGAAAACTCTATGCTGAAAGCTAAATTATTTCAAATCTATATGGGTATGGTGCTACCTGAAGTTCTGGTTTATAATTTTATAGCAAAGATATCCATTTATTCAGGGGGCTCCAGGTAGGACGTTTGGTACAAGGATATGGAATTGATCTATTTGCAGAATGTTTGCATGGAGATCATTTTGGTTCAACCTGTTCAGCAAGATTCACTATAGACACAGAAAGACAGAAAAGTCGGTGAGTCAGAGGATCTCAAAGAAGTCTCTTGAGTTTTAGGGACTTATTCCTATTGTTTCAAAGGATGATGGCAGCAATTACTTTGAAGAGAGTAGGAAGAGAGGGTAAAACAGGTGTCCATCTTCCTGAGCAGTACCTTGCTCTTTTCAGCCATTCATCTCAGAGCGTTTACTTTATCCTGCTTTGTGGATGCAGAAGACTTAGAAATAGGGACCCATTTAGAATGAGAGATGTTTTACTTGAGCACTGTGTCCTTACTTACAACTTAGGGGAATTTGAAGGCTCATTATTCTTTCCTGATTAACATCACTTTATAAGGTGTTCAGCTAGCATGGCAATGAACTTGATTTAAATACCCAGGTGGGCTGGATTTGCATATGCCAGGAAGGACAGAAGACAAAACAGACCCCCACACCCATCATGATAAGGCAGCTGGGTCAAGGTGGGGCTGGGGACAACGCCTGGTGCTGGATTTGGAGAGGCAGAGACCAACCTCTGGCTGACCAACCCAGAGCACACGGGACTCCCGTGCTGGCAGGGACCTATTTGTGGACACGCAGAAAGAGAGTGCTCGATTATACTGAATTAGGAAGAAATGCAGGTAAAACAGGGGGTATGTGCTGGTTTGACTGCAGCTGGACCTCCCAAGCACCTTGACATGGTATTTCTGGAAGAGCGAGCAATAAGTGAAATTATCTAGTTGACCGATATTAAACCGGCACGCTACAGCAGTCCTGAATTTCTTCCTTTGCCAGAGGTGCTCTCTCCTCTCTTCTCTTCCAGATGTTCCACAGAGCTCGCTGTGGGGTGCACAGGGGTAAGGTGATTTTAACTGAGGCACAGGCACTGCCCCAATCCAGCTGCTCACAATCCAGCTGAACAAACCCTCTCTAGAGAGGCTTAACAGAGGAGTTGCACTTCAGTCTTATGAAACCTGATGGCCCCTGATCACCCCGTCGGAGCAGTGCTGAACTGAGGGGCAAACTCCTCACTGTGTAACAAATAATTCCCATTAAGGGCAGATTTATCTGCTGCTGGCAGAACCAGGCTCTGTGTGAAGGGCTGCAGCGATGCCTTGGTGAATCTGTACTGGCTCACGCTTAGCGGAGAGTTCCTACAAATGTCTCTGCATACTGCTTAAAGCTTGTGTTTGACTTACAAAAGAAGACAGCCAGTTCCCTTTCCATATCGTGTAGTCAAGAGCTGTCAAACACATGGGGATGTTTATATTCAGGCGTTTCTGTTCAGAGGAACCACCGGTGTCCTGCTCAGTGGCTGAATCAGGAAAGTTTTTCCCTGCACCTGAGACTACACGGTCGTTCCCTTCGGGTGGAGCTTCTGGAAAACTGCGGCCACAGGGAACCACAGCCAGCAAACACTTTGCAAATCCACTACCCAGACCCACTCCTGCTCTTGGACTAGAGCCTGTGCAAACAGCAGGGAAATTGTATTCCCTGTGATATATCGTTTGAGTTTTCCTTCCAGCAGATCCTGCTTCTTTTTCACATCAGCTCCTCAACTGAATCTAGGACACAGGAGATGCTCAATCCTGCCTTCTGGGCTCTCCTTCATCAGATTTACAACATTTTTGTGCTACAACAGTAATCACAAACTGCTTACATTAAATGCCACGCTATTGGAAAGCCTTTCCGAAGGACCCCGAGTCTTTGATCATTCCTTGCATCAGCAGAACACAAAGTATTTCTTTCAATAATGGAAGATGAATTCCTACTTTGTCCTTCAAAATGGTGGTGGCTTCCTGTGCCTCAGATGTGAGGCATTGCAGCAGCCATCTTGAACACCTAAATTTTGTAAAAATAGCTGAAATTTGCAAAGCGAGGAGCCCATAACTTCAAACACCGCACTGGAGAGGGACAGCATGTGCTGCAGAGTAGCAAAAAGAAAGAATAGATTTTGTTGAGGATGGGAATTTGGTACCAAAAATTAAGCATGGCCATAACAATTACAGCCATCTAGTGGGCAAAAGATTTTTTTAAAAATAAAAATACTGTTGATATTCAATTTCAGCAGTAAAATACTTATGAAAGAAAGAGGTCTAGCAAATAACCTGGGGAGCAGCTTGCACTGGTTTTTTGTTTGGTTGGGGTTTTTTCTATTCTTCAGGAATACATAAAATCTCAAATATTTTCCTTCTTGCATTGTAGTCTACAAATATTAGGAAAATTAGATCTCATTTGATGCTCCTGTTTTAAGAAGGGACTTGCTGAGAGTATCCAGCGAAGTGTGTTATTGCTCACACTGCAGCTGAAGGGACAGGACTGAATTTTTTAACAGAGATTTCCTTTCTCCAACTGGTTCATTAAATTTTAAAGTTAGATATATGACAACACAAGCTTTAAGTTAAGTACTTGGCAACAAATCAACAGGCTTCAGAGAGTGATTAAGGATCTCTTTCTGCAGATGCTTTGTGCACCTTCTTTTGGCTCTTGATGTCATCCATCATCTCAGGAGCTCCTTAGGCTTCACAGGGTATTTCATGTTGATATGATCTCTAGTGAATTCCTACTGAAAAAGCAAATTGGATAGTAAGCATTTCATCTGAATCTTTGCATATCAAAAGGAAGAAAAAGTACATCCCTTTCTTTATCTTACTTTTATATGGAGCATATGGGCTGAAACGCTGAACTTCAGATCTGAATTCCAAAAACTCCAAAGCATTTTGATTTACCCCATAATAAAATCTGCAGTGGGATTTCATAACAATGCTTTTTAATCCACCTCCAAGGAGGGATAAGATTCTCTGTGAGAGGGTTTGCTCTGTTAGAAGTTTTTGGGGTTGTTTTTTTTTTAAAAAAAAAAACTTAGCCATCTGTATTCAAGATTTTAAAAACATATTTACAGAACAAACAAACCTTCTCAGAATAATCTCCGCAGGCTTTTGATCGCATGCCTCGGAGTGGAAGAACAGGCTATAGGATCTCTTAACTCTGTGACAAGAAATAACTGGCTGTGAATTTTGGAAATCCTCTTTGGCATGTGTTCAAGCCGGTATTAATGCAAACCGCCCCATGCCGATCTCCTGACTCATCCCAAACGGCAGCTTCTGACACTCATCCCATCCGTCGCCGGCCTTCCCTAGGAAGAAAACAAAGCAGCTCCTCCCTTCCTTCCTGAAAGCTCACATGCCCAAACTGCTGCTGAATGGGGGCATCTTCTGGATTTCCTAGTGTTTAATTTGGGGTCTGACTCTGTGCTGGCGGATCTTGAAGGTGTGTTTGCGATGGTGTAATTGGTCTCACCTCCCCAGTCCCTGGGCACAGAGTGTCCTTTGGATAAGCCCCAGAGGTTCCACGTTGGGGGCACTCTTTGCAGCAAGTATTTCAAAATCTCTTTGTGTCTCTGGTGCAAATCTCTTTGAAGGCAGTTCTATGTCAATTATAGCATTATGTTGCTTCTAAATCCTATATGTATTTATAGGAATCGATGGTCCCTTCCAACTCTATGATTCTACGGCATTTGTGTATTTATGTATTATTTACACAGGGTATAAATATCCAAGTAACCATTATCCAGAGGCAGACAATGTTTTCAAAGGAAAATGATGTTTAAACTCTACAGTCCTGTAGAATCTTGTGTATTGGAGGAAATCTAGTCCCACACTTGTTTGTGCAAGTTCCAGGAGGTTTTTTTCCTTGTCCCACAGGCGAGAGGTGAGGAGTGAAGGACAGAGGCTCAGCTGCTCTAACTGTGAATTTCTTGACCTCTGACAGTTTTGGTTTTTCTAATCATAGCCTTTTCTAAGAACAGGCTGTGCAGTATAACTTGCCATATAAAATCCCGGGTAGATACAGAGCTGGATTTGTGATGCAGTTACTGGTATTTCATTAACCTTTATCTTGACAAGTGGAAATAACACGCTGTGATTCAGGGGAAATTTTTCACTTGCAGAGAAAAATGGTGCCAAAAGAAAGCAAATGGGCTACAAATTAATAAATACAAGTCTTGATAGCAGAAATCAACTTCCAGCTGGCCTTGGCCCCTAGTGTATGTTTTGGATGCATCGGGCTGTTGGGATGATGCTCTGAGGGGCATGACAGAGCCACGGCTTGAACACCACTCTGGAGCCCAGCGGTGATCACAGCCAGTGTTGGGGACAGGGTGATCCCCATCCAGGCTCCCTCCTCTGTTTTTTTCCACCCAGATAAAGACATGGGCCTCAAGGATTGTCCAACCTCCCCCCCCCCGCCCATGGACTGTGGCTTCTCCATGTCGTGTTGTGTCTTCGGCCCTGTGGTTCCACTGGGCTCACCTGCAACAGGCTTTTGCTCTGTAAAAAGGCTGCTCATGGTCCTGATGTGAAATCACTGACCCTCCAAAACCCCAGGGAGAACCATTTCTAGGAGGGCCTAAGTTAAATACAGCCTCTCTACGACTGCAGCCTCGCCAGTGGCCGGCAGAGTCCCCCAGAGGAGACGATAGAGCTGGTGAGTAATAAGGATAACTGATGTTTTTCCAAGTCAAAACCAGCCTGACTCACCACTATTTTGTTTCTTTTATTGTTATTTGTGTTGCTCTGATGCCAGACAGCAGATCTCAGTTATTGAGCCCAGGGTTTTATCGCCATTTAACAGGAGAAAGTGCCCTCTGAAATGCTTCCAAACTAAATCAGCAGGAGGGAAAAAAGAAAAGGCAAAACCACTTGCTCACTGCTGCCCTGTAATTTGGGGCTGAAAACCCTCAATGCTCCACTCCCCACTAAGCACCTTCACTCACCCATGGTGGCACATTTTCCAGCTGGCCTTGCCTTGCTCTAAGCTGAGGTTTATAAATAGTCAATACCATCTAGTTTTCCAAATGAGAGATTTACTTAGAGCACATTTTCTGAGACCCCTCGTGCTCAGGGGAGCACTCGCTGCTGGCAGGGGCTGCTCAGATCCACAGCTTTCCATCAAGATACTGATCTGAGGCATCAGGAGAGAAAATCTTGCCATCAGAAAATGAGCAGGAGGGGGCAGAACACTACAGGTATGGCAGGGGTCACCTCTGCCCATTCGCTGTGGCCGTGCCATCCACAGCACAGTCCTGTACAATCAGCTCTGGCTCCTCTCTTAGGTGAAGTCAGGATCTATTCCTGGGAAGGGATGCCATGGAAAATGTCTCTCTGGAGCTGGTATCTGCCAGGGATAATGTCTCTCTCAACCCAGTATCTAGCACAGGATAAGTTTCCTGCTGCTTGTGATACACATCAGCCTCTTAAGGCTTTTGCAACACCACTGGTGCAGGGAGCAGTCATACCCACCATTGGACCTGCCAAGAAGAAGATATCCCAAGGATCAGATACATCAATAGAAGCGGAATAATTCCCAGATCCAGAGAGAGAAGCACAAACAAAGAGAACCTAGACGTCAAAGAGACAAAAGCTGGCTGGGAGATCAATGCAGAAAAGCTCCGTGCAAGGTCTGGGGTTTAATGAAAGATGAGTAGGATGGGACTTGGCATAGATAGAAGCTATTAGGAACAGCAGAGAAGAACGAGAGATGCAGATAGAGAGAGGAGAGGGAGAACAGCTGGAAGAGGAGGCTGGGAGGAAAGCAGGTAGAGAAGGGTAAATTTTGGCTTGTATGCACCAGTGAACCAGCTACAACCCTGCAAGACGTGGCCAAACATGGGAAAAGTGGGTGGTTCCAGAGGATCCCTGCAGAAAGCAAAGCTGCTCCACTGTTCTAGGGGGACTGAAGTGGTGTTGACTCTGAGGACTGGCATCCCTGCTGCTCTAAGGCTGTGTGCTGGATCAAGTGTTGGAGGCAGCATCTCTGACTTGGGTTTTGGTTTTTTTGTTTTGGTTGTTTTTTTAAAGCAGAGCCCAAATGGGGTCTGCAGTGGCAGCTCTAATGTCTGCCCAAAGCTCCCTGGGCACTCTGAGCACCACAACATTAAGTGAGAATGACCCTAAAACTGAACTAAATGTGTACTGAGTGCCACCTCTTGTGACAGCAGGTTGGACCCACCAGGGCAGAGGTGTTGATGAAGCTCTGCTGCTCTGCATCCACCATGGTCAGGGTATCCCAGGCTGGCACCACACCCACCCAGGACTATCCTCCTGCCCACCCAACAGCAGCACAGTGGGTGGGCAAAAGGATGAGGGTTTGTTCAAACTGATCTCAGCTCCCATCTTGGCTTGGAAAGACATGCCTGGAATTTTGGTCAGTGCTGACTGACTCCTTGAATAAATCATCAGCCATTCTGGAGGGCTGTGCCTGCATATTAGGACAATTATTGCTTTCTTCCAGCCTCAGCTGTGTAAGAATACATTCTTTCTCCTTATGAGAAATTCTCATCTCCTTCTGTCAGTCATCTTGTCTCAATGGGGAAAAAATCCCCAAGCCCTGTCATATCAGAAAATGAGAAAATTATCAATATCTAAAGTGTATGTGAAAAATATGAGCTCTTTCTCCATTTGGGAGAATGAATCTTGGTTGTAGTTGTCTTATAAATGTTAGCAGCTTCTCAGACATTCAAAAATGTTAATGATCCTAAGGTATTAAAATAGCTTGCCATGGAGTTCTCCATATCAAAAATACTGTCTCGCCCTCTGCAGCCATCTAGAAGACTATCACAGATGAATGGTCCTATAGATCAATTTATGCATTCAGAAAGCAGAGGCAGGATTAGTATATTCATGCAAACACAACAGGCTCTGATGATTGCCTGCATATCTGGAGTTAGGATCCAGCTCTGGTGCCTGAGATCAGCTTAATAAATACTATCAGCTTCCGCTGAGCGTAGGAATAGAAAAAAATCTGTCAATAGCTGTCGCTCTGAATAGGAATCCTTGAGTAAAGTAAATCTCTCTGCTTCAGATTTCCGTTGGCCTCGTTACGCTGCCCTGGGGGAGAGGAGGGACCAGGGAGGTGACAGCCCCAAACCCCACAGCAGGGGCATGAGGGGGTCCCATCAGCCCCAGGAATGACCCCTCCTCCCCATCCCAGAGCTGTCTGAGCCAATCTGGGGATCCTCGTCCCCCTGTGAGCAGCAGCTGACTCCGGGGGAAGGTGGGTGTTCGGGTAAGTGGGCTCAGCCTCCCATCTTCCTCTCCCAGAGCCACGCACAGATCCCTGTGCTGGCCAAGGGCCTGCGCTGTTGTTGCCTTTAAAAGAGTTGATTTTGGAGTCAGCTCCCTATGGGAAACCTGGGAGCAGGTCCTTCCCTCCCTCAGGCTGTCTCAGACTCCAGCAGAGCTCACAGCTCTGTCCCAGTGCTCTGGGCTGGGACACAAAAACATGCACCTCCAGATGCTTCAGCACAGCCTGAAGCAGCCGAGGCTGCCACAAGACTGGAGGTCTGAATCACATCCCCAGGCATGCAGAAGAGTGGTTTAATTCACAACTGAACCTTACTAAGGCTACCTGGAACCACAGGTTTGAGTCTTGGCTCCAGGGAAGTTGGCTGGGGGCACGAGTGGAAGAACGTGGCAGAACTTGCTGCTTCTACGGCACTCCTGTGGTAGGACTCATAGTTAGATTTGAATCTGTTCTGCTATTTTCCTTTTCAAATATCTGTCCCTCTTGCTTTTATGAGTCATCAATTGTTTTATTTCCCTATCAGATTAGTTTGTTCCTCTCACTGTAGCTTTGGGCTTCTGCAGCTGAATGGGACCCAGGAGACCTGAGCATCGGGGCTGAAGACACAGAACACGAAAAGGGCAGCTGGTGCTCAGCGGACACCACAAACCACTTAGAATGCCTTTTGTTTATTAGCTATTGTTTGGTTATATATAGTACCTGCAGCTTGAACAATAGGCAGTGACAGGGTACGTGCTTTGTGCTGTTACAGAGCCCGAGGTGAGGCTTCAATGTGGGAGGCCAGAGGCAGAGAGCAGCAAATTTGCCTAGAAAGCCCTGGTAATGCCTTTCCAACTGGCCCATTAGCTGAGCTCCCGAGGAGCTCACATAAACGATGTTTATTGCATTTCTGTGAGCCCACAGTGGGGAAGTTTATTTAAACAATTTGGCAGGGCTTTGGGCTCAGAGCTGCGGGTAGATGGAGCTGTGGGAGAGCTGCTCCAGGAGAGAGGCCCAGGGCACCCACATGGGCTCCTCTTCCTCCCACACCACTGGGCCCTTAGGAGAGGCTTCCAAACCTTCTTTGTGTCAGGCAGGTTATTTCTGGGATGCTCAAGCTGGATGCAGGTGTCCCACTGCCCAGCTCACAGGTGGATCCCCCCCAGCCTGCTGGGACCCCAGTCCCGTCCCAGCTGAGCACTGCATTGTGCCCCCTCTGCCCTTCAGAGAGCAGAGGACAAGAAACAGCGTGTTTTCAGACACTTTATCAACAGCTTTCTCAAAACTTGTGGTGGGACTCCAAAGGGAGTTACTCTTTGAATGCATCAGGCCAGAGCTTTTTGGATGCACCAAGTGAATGAAATGCGATTTTTTTTTCCTCATCAATTTCCTCTGTTCTGAGGCTGAATTGAGTTTTCTGATCTAGTTATCCCTCCCTTCCCAAAGAAATAGAATGGCTTTGAAAAACTGCCCATACTTTTATACACCCAACATCTGGTTTTGGTAAAAATACTGAAACTTTTTAAAGGCTACTTCCAGTCTTGAAGAAGGGAGGGTGATATTTAGTAGATGATCTTTGCCCCTATTTTTTAAGAAAAAATACCCAACCATTAATTCTAATGCTGGCAATTGAGAAAGCAGTTGGGCTGAACTTTTAAGTGAACAAACACTTAAGGATCTATTTATACCTGCCCTGGAGCAGACTACCAGAGGTGGAAATGCTGTAATTATTTCCTTTCCCTGGTTTCCACTGTCCTATAAGGATCTCCTGGAGCAGCTTGTTAACAAGTTACTGCTCCACATGGTGAAATTAGAATCAAGTCTTTATTAACAACCAAACCAATCTGACTAAAAATGACTAAAACTGGCTGTGGCAAAGGTGAGACAAGCTGCTATGAGACAGCTTTTGCTGCTTAGCCCCATCTATCTAAGAAGGCTGAGAATTACAAATGACAAACATGGCTGGCAGTGGAGGGGGGACAAGGACCTGAGTAGCAGTGATGGGGAGATGCAACATCATTTTTCCTGTGTTCCTTTTTCCACCAGTGCATGTTTTCAAGTTAATTCCTCTCCCTAAAGAATCCCTCTCCTTTGTTATCTTCCCACTCTTCTCCCTCCCCCTTCTCCCTGGGTTTCTTTCTCAGAGCAGATGATCTCCTCTGCTCGCCATCCAGGTTAACTCTGGTTTCAGTATCAAAGATCATTTAAGCTGAAAATAGCTTTTACTGAGTCCATGTTACAACCCAGGAGTGTCTGGTCACCAGATAGGATCTCCAGCTGCCTCTCAGGCAGGGTGTTGGGGTTATCTGCGTGCCAGGACTCTCAGTTCTATGGCCACAAGCCATTACACTTCACTGCAACTCAGGAGGGTCGTGGACTCAATTACAGCTGATTATGGACCAGAGGGGAGGAGCTGAAGAAAAAGGGATAAAAAAAAATCATTAACATTGTCCAGGCAGCCTGTTCTTTAAAGATATATTTAGTTTTCATGGAAATGGATAAGGATTTTCTTTTTAAGTTGACATTAAATTTTCATCACTTTATGTTTATTAGGAAATGGCCAGTGGTAATATTTACTGTTGCCTTCTGGGGTACGGAGTCCAAATGACTCAGTCATGAAAAATAAGTCCTGTACTGTTTAGAAGAATGAAATGTTGCTCTTCAGCTCCAAGCATGAAGTAATGATGCTTCAGGAGCAAGAAGATGGATGTGCTATAAATCCCAGTGCTGTGAATTTCTGCCTCCCTTGCAGCACAAGGGAACAGCACCTCTGAGCTGTGAACAGGCTCTGTGCCTGCAGCAGCCTGAATGGAGTCAGGTCTGCTCAGTGTCTTAGTGACCCCCTAAATGTCTAAGGGCATCTTTATTTTGGAAAGATCTTCTTAAAAAGCATCTTTACTTTGTGCAACCTGCTCTGGGTGAACCAGGGGGTTGGACTGGATGATCCTGAGAGGTCCCTTCCAACCCCAAGCATACTGTGATTTTGTGATGATCGTTCTAGGAGAGGTTTAGGTTGGATATTAAGAAAAAATTTCTCACCCAAAGGGCTGTCAGGCATTGGAACAGGCTGCCCAGGGCAGTGGTGGAGTCACAGTCTCTGGAGGTATCTAAAAGAGACGTAGATATGGCACGTGGGGACATGGGTTAGTGGTGGCCTTGGCACTGCTGGGTTAATGGTTGGACTCAATGATCTTAGAGGTCTTTTCCAATCTGAACAATCCTGGGACAAGATTACACATACATGGCAGAGTGATGGCAGGAGGGAATAGTGAACTGGCTGTGGGGAGGGCTGCAATGAGTCCCTAAGGAGAGACTCTTAGTAGGGATCTCAAAATCCTCACCGCATTTTAAAAGTAAATAAACTGCCTTGATAGCAGGAGATGCAAACCAGGTACCAAATCAGTGCCATTTTACAGCAATATCCTTTGGAGGATTTGCCAGATGGCTGGCAGCAAGGCTTTTAAACTGACTTTTTTTCTGAGCCAGCCATATTATCATCCATCAGACAGTCACTTTGGACTGACATTGCAGAGCGTGGCTGTCTCCTTTACGTTTGCCTTGCTCCTGTTTATTTCTAGCTGATTTATTTATATCTGGAACTGATACAAGTGGCACGATTTCTTTGTTTCATTAAAAGATTCCTTGATCTAAGCTTTAAAAGATTTGTCTTCAGAGAGATCAAAGTCAACGAAGTATATGTTTGGCACCCCTGAGTTTTTCTGATATCCCAGTCCTCAGGTAAATCTGGAAAAAATGTTTTGTTGTAGAGTAGTAAACTCTGGTGACTAGGTTAAAGGAGAGCTGGCCATGAATTCTTGGGTACTAATACATACCTATCACCCAGGCTTCTTAATGATTATTTTCTAAGAGGTGAAACAATGTTGACAGAGCTTGCACTGTAAAATACAAGTCAAGATAAAACCGAGTGCCAACTGCAAGCATGGAAAATTACATCCCACTGCCCAGCAACTCACAGTCAAGCAAGTAAAATACGATTTGCACAGCTGAGCAGAGGCATTGTCAGGGTGCTAACCTAGGAGCCAAGCACTCCTAAACCCCATCTGTCACGACCTGTTGCTTGCTCCTGGGAAAACTGCACACAGCCAGCTCCCTAAAAGAGGCCATAAATTCCGGGCACCTTATTTATTAATTTTGGGGTGTGAATCTCCATGTCCCCTAAATTCTAGACGAGTGGTGCCACGCTGTGAGCGGAACAGAGCCACCTCATTCCTTCCTGTTGCTGAAGGGACCATGGAAGCCATTTCTTCCGAGCTTAGCTCAGTTAGTCCAAAAATGCACAGGTCTCAGCACACATTTCAAACCCTGTTACCTGCCAGCACCATGGGAAGGACGGTCTCTGCGGGCGCTCTGAAGGAGCAAAGCTGAACAGAATTGCTGAGTGTTATTGTGGATGGTTGAAGTACGTCCTGGATATGAATCATCTTGCTCTTTCTGACCTACTGTCCTAATTGAGAGTCATTTATTCCTCAGACGCTTGTCGCTGCCTGGGTCAAACCTTTTCACAACGAAGCAGCAGCCTGGAGCTGCAGGTGTTTGCGCTGCTGCCTCACTACGTGACAAACCAGATCCAGTAAACAGACATGCTGAATCATGGATCCTCCCCAAACGTGACCCCAAATCCCTGCCCCTTTGTTTTGCTGTTTTCTGTGGCAGGGTCAGGCCAGGACATGGCTTTCCCGTTGGCTATATGAATTTTACCGCTGTGCATGTTCCAGTAAAATCAAAGGCCTTAGAAAGGGGATTCTGTGGAAGCTTTTTTTTGTCAGGGCCTTTACACTCATTAGTTATAGTTTGGAGCACAAGCCTCAGGGCAGGACCAGCATCGTTGTTCCTGTTTGATTGTGCAGGCGTTAGTGCTTCTTCAGGAACCTCCATTGCTTTGTGGATCAGGAATGACTGATGTTTCAGCCTGATTTTTCCAACACATTTAAGAAGTGTACTCTTCCCTGACCATCTTGTATCTTCTTCTATTTATTAAAGGGAGGACTGATTGCCTGCTTCAAGACACCCGTGTTGACAGCCTGCCTGGTCTCATCCCTTTGAAGGATTTCTATCCAAGGGCTTATCTCCACTGCAGAATTAGCTCGAGCTTTCAGCCGAGGGTGCTCTGCCTCCCTGCTCAGCCCGTGTCCTCCCAGCAGCCCAACAATGAATGGCAGCTGAGTGGCCCACCAGTGGCTGTAGATGAAGGGGTTAAATGTGCTGTGATGCAGACATCCTGTACATCTTCCCCTGCTGCAAATCCCCTGGTGCCTCCCTCGAGTCTTTCCAGTGATGTTCTTCCTTGTCATGTAGGCATTTCCCCGATCCAGCTGAACTGGGGACATCAACAATTAATTGTCCCCGTTTGGATGTCACTTGGACAGGCTGCTGTCAAACATTTAGCAAGAACAATATGGATAGGAATAGTAGGCTTGAACATCTGTTTTTTCCCCCTTTGAAAACACCTTTCTGGAATGTAAGTGCGAGAGAGCTGTCAAGTGCAGCCTGGGCTGGGAGTAACAACCAACCCTAACCAGTCTGGGGAAGCCAGCGATGATTTTATGTATTTCACTGCTATCTTTAAAGGGTTCAGACAGTCACTTTTTTCCTCTCAGAATGTGTTGCTTTCTTCACCATTGGAGATTGCTATTTTTTTCATTATGTCTTTTAAATGTGCCTTTATTTTGCAAAGGTACAGCCTTTGTGCAGATCAACCAGAAGAGATCAAATCCTTAATTCTGGCTGGATGCTGAACCTGTTCTAGATGAGCTCTAAATTTTAGATTTGCTTCTCCGTACCATATTTATGGCAGGTTTTTTTTACAATCAGCTTTATTCTTAGGGGTTCATCTCTGGAAATCCTTTTCAGCTGAGTTTCTCTCTATTGTGTGGAAGGAAGTACTTGGAGAAAAAGTGATCCAAATTGGAAGAGAACTTCCAGGTTGCAGATGTCTGATCTCCTGGTGTGAAGGAGCAATTGCATTATTATCTCTCTGGAGTTGGAGATAAATGAGACTTATCCTCTTTGGGGCAAGGAATTTACCAAACAAAAGTTAAAATTCCTGGTAAGGAACAAGGTTGGGCTGTGCAGTCATAGGTGCTTCTGGAGAATCTAAGCCCGACGTGTGTGCTGAAGTTACTGTTAATTTCTGGATTATTACCTGATATGAAACCAGTCCCACATATAAAAGAAACAAATTTCAGCCTCTTGCCTACTGGATTTTCAGCAGCTGCTCGTGCAATAGTTCAGTCAGCCACAAAGGAGATGCTCATTGCTATCTGGAAACTAAACCAGGTTCTGTCACCTTCATGACTGGTTTCACTCCCAGATCCTCCAGCTCAGGGCTGCAAATCCTTCTAGATGGGATTGCTGATTAATAATTGCTGTTCTCCCAATTATTTAGGTCATGGCCCTTCTTCTGCTCCTTCTTTTCACTACCTGAGTGAGGGTTGAAACGGAGATCACCCAAGGCACGAGTGCTGGTTTGACTTATTGCCACAGTCAGCTAAATCTGAGCTCTCTGCCCTGTATCTATGGCTCAGTTCATCTCAGGTCTCTGGCAGTGCTTCTTACAATTGCCCTTCTTTCACTTACATTTCAAAGCTGAAAATTATTCTGGTTTTAAGGATAGTCACACAGTCACACCTCCAAATGGAGATTTGTGATACGAGGCCATTTTCAAGAGAAAAAGGAAAAAATTAAAATACTTGGGGCCGTGTTTTCTTGCTCATGTTTGCAGGTGCTTTTATTAAAAGTCTGCTCTGAGCAGTGTCATGTGTGTGTGCAGCCTCGGATTAGACTGTGAGAATTTATGGAAAAGCTTTTCGTGAGAAAACATTCGCAGCTATGTAGCCTTAGAAACTAGAGAGTTGGAGTTGGAGCTCGAAGAGTGGCTATGAATATGGAGAGCCAGGAGTTGGAATAATCACAAGGGAGGCGACTGCACCAGCCAGGAAGAAAGATGAGAGTTTCAGCAGAAAATTGATCAAGATAACGAAGCAGGGGGAAGATGCCTTGTGACAGCAGCTGGATTTGTGGCATCTAGCCTCAAATAGGAGCAAGAAACACAAGTTTGCTTGGAGGGGAGAAAAATCAATCAGAAGATTTCACATAGGATTGTGAGGCTATAGAAAGCTCCAGGACACCCTGGAATGCTGCACCATTTACCCTAATCTGAGGGTGAGTCAGCACTCAATTATGTTCAGGCAATTTTATATTCAGTTTTTAATGCGTTGGCGACAAAGCAATTTAGATAATATGGTCACATAGCAGAATCACCTTCTTTACAAATCCGAGTTACATTAGCTACAATAAGAAGTATGTCACTCTGAGTGCTCGTTTTCCAGTGTGTAAGATTATCATCATGTGGCATCAAGGAGAAATCTCTTCTTCCCATTGCCAAACTCAATGCAATTGTGCAACATGGCTGTTCTATCCCTTCTTCTGAAGTCCTTGAGAGCAGATCCACTGCTGTGTGCAGATACCATCTGAGGCCTTTGCATTAATAACAGCGCATGAGATAATGGCTCCTACTGGGCTGTGTGTTCAAGAGAAAACATTCTGGTATAATGAAGTGGGTCATGCATTTGTAGGTAAGTGAGGGTTGCTCGGTCTGTCCATCACAGGGTAAGGAGCTGTGACCTGTGAAACAGAAGAATCTGTGTGTTACTGTGTTATTGGCAGGTCCCATGAGTACCGTCCTGGGGGGCGTTCAAGGTGTGGCTTCAGCTTTACCGTTTTGCCATCAGTTCAGAAAAGATGTTATGCTAATCTGACCTTTTGCTTAATCTTTTAAGGCACTTATTGTATTATTTTTGGCAATTATACCTTTAGGAATCAGAAGTTGGAGAGGAAATGAGTGATTTACTATTTAAATTGAATGATCTTTTCAGTGCCAGTGACAGACCGAGTCTTCCATGAACTACTCCTTACATGAACAGGATACATGGACTGTGTTAAAAACAGGACGCACAAACCGTGTAAAATCCACTTTGTATGTCTTGGGAGTAAACACACAGCTTGAATCCTCATTCCCCTCCGTTATTCCTGTCTCCGTGACTCGATGAACTTGAGTAAGAGCCAGATCTGGAACGCAGCAAGCTTGAAAAAAAATTTCCATTGGCTTTCCCTGCCCCCCCATCCCTGTCCCAGTGGATAATACCCTTAAATAATCAGGGTCAAACCTTCAGCTGTCATAAGCTGGCATCTTTCCACTCAACTAGTTCTTCATGTCTGCACAAGTGCAGAGTCACCAAGTTTCTGTTCATCTGAAAAGAAACACCCTTGGTTTTTTATTAACATGAATCATAGAATCATTCACAGAATATAAAGGAGTTGGAAGGGACCTTAAAGATCATCTAGTCCCACCCCCTGCCATGAGCAGGGACACCTTCCACTAGACCAAGTTGCTCGAGGCCTTAACCAACCTGGTTTGAACACTGTGCCAGTGTCTCAACACCCTCACAGTGAAGAATTTCTTCCTGATATCCAGCCTAAATTTCCCCTCCTTCAATTTGTACCCACTACTCCTTGTCCTGCCACTACAGTTCCTGACGTA
>JAWWLV010000046.1:5700440-5751942 GCA_035041135.1 Platyrinchus mystaceus
CTGATATCCAGCCTAAATTTCCCCTCCTTCAATTTGTACCCACTACTCCTTGTCCTGCCACTACAGTTCCTGACGTAGAGTCCCTCTCCAGCTTCCCTGCAGGCCCCCTTCAGATACTGGAAGGTTGAAGACAGTTTCCAGTGATCTTTTTCTCATGGGAAGGATTTTCAGACTGTATTTATGAAGACACTGACATTTGAACTCATTTTATTTTGAAGTCACCATCACTCACATTGTCACAGTGTGACAGCACAGCAGGTTAATTCAGTGTTTCTCAAATCAATGCTCTCAGACCAATATCAACACCTGGCTTTCCTAAAGGTGATATTCTGCATGTAATTAAACTCTCCAAGTCCTGAGCAAGTACTGGGCTTGGCATAAAACACCGATTCTAATAGGAATAATATTACAGCAAGGCTTAAGAAACCCAGTCAACAGCCACACACTCCAGAAAAAACAGTCTGTTTATCACCTGAAAGCTTAAAATATGGATGGCTTCTTACTGAGCTGCACTGCTCTTGGGTGCTTTAAATTCTTAGTAAAGAACAATGTGAGACCTTGCAGGGATGTTAAAATTATATTTTGTTCTGTGTTTTATTGCAGAAATTGAGGCATGTTCCCTAGCTGATGATAATCAGAATGTCAAAAAATTAGCAGAACTTCTGTGTTTCTCAGGAAGTTTTGGTAAACAGTCACTCCTCCTCTGCTCCTTCTTTCAGGTAAACAGACTGAATGAAACTTATTTCTTTATAATCCGTTTCCTCCCATTTATCTCTTTTTTCACATTCAGTATCTCTCTTGAACAAGACTGAACAGTTTTCCTGGAATTTCTTCCTCAGGAAAAAAAAGATTTACTTGTCTTCCTGGAAAATGCTAAGTACACAAAATTCTTAAGTAAATTCTTTATGAGACTTTTTCAAGCTACCTTCATCTATCAGAAACTGAAAGGGCAAAAGACCAGCCCTTCATCTTCAGTGTTTGATTCCCATAAAAGTCCTTACAGTTTAAAAAGCAGCTTTCTGTCTCTTTAAAACTGTTTATGAATCATTGTTTGGAATGAGCATAGTAAAGCACTTGGAGCTTATTAACTTAGAAGTTGCATGGCTATCAGCTAGGACAGTCCTCACCTCATAATTTTATCTATTAACAGATACTGCAGAACTAACTGACATTAAACTGGCAGAATCCCAGTGTAAAGGTGAAGTCGAGGAAAAAATTATATTGGATTTTAATAAAACTTTCCTCAAAGGTCAACCTCTCTAAGGTATGAAATCAATCTTCCTTCCTCCTTCTTCAGCCCATTTATTCACAGCTATAGAAAATTCTGATAGTCATAAAATGTTTCCCATTCCCTCCCCCTCTTATTACAGTATCTATCTACCTGTGACCATTATTTTTCACAGCAATTTTAGATCCCTTCCTCCTCATTTCACTCTTTTTACCTGTCCTTCTTGGAATCTGCACCCCATTCTCAAAATGTCACTTATCAGATCCTGCCTCATACCATCTTCAGTACAAAAAAAACTCACCCCATTTTTACTTCATCCTTTTTGGGGAAACTTTGGGAAGAGCAAAGATTTGGTGCAAAATCTTTATTCCTGTTTTTATTTTTCCTCCTTACCCAGCAGCTGCCTTCTGTGTCTTGCTCAGGACTCCAGCAACTTTTGCCAGGTAAGCTATAACATTAGTAGCATTCCACTTAAGAGAGAGTGATGTCCTTGTGAGCTCTAAGCTCCTTAGATCAGTCTAGGAGGATCAGTCCCTTTGAGTGATGCTGGCCCAGCAAAATAACATGAATATATTATAGATATATTTTTAGGTTTGGTGTTTTTTTTTTATAAGACTCTCTAATATCTCGGAAACTACCAGCTTAGGAGGGTTTTTCTCAGCTGCACAAAGCTGTAGATACTCAGATCTGGAAACTGCTTTTCAATCCATGGTATACAAGCTCCAGCTCTTGATGGCCAAGTTTCTAAAATCTTGGCATCACTGGAGCCACTAACATCACACACTGTAACAGCAGAGCAATTTCTGTTGCTGGTGTTTGGATTTGCCTGCCCAGCTGATCTGTGGGGCAGGCCAGACCCAGAGCATCCCATGGGAATTGTTACCAGGGCTTTCAGGGCTCCCAGGATCGGACAGACGATGCAGGGCTGTTCTCACGGTCACAGCCCATCACTACTGTACCCTCTGTCCTCCATTCTCCCCCTTTTACTGCAGTACTTCCCTCCTTGCACTTCAAGGGCTATTCCTCCCTCTCTGCCAAGATTACCTGTCCCTCTGTCCAGACTGACAGACATTTACCCAACCGCCAGGTCCTCCTTCCTCCATCCCTTCCCTGCACAGCTCCCAGGACACTAATCCCATTCCTCAGCCCCCTGAGCTGCAGAGGCACAAGCCTGGGCACAGCCTGTGGCTGTTTGCCCCGGGGGTAGGAATCTGCACACCGGAGTTACCCCACACACCCTGCCTTGTGCACTCACTTGGCAGCTCAAGCTGTGGCAGCAGCCCCTGTGCTCCAGCTGCTTTCCCTCAGAACTATGTGCCCCTTCACAGGATCAGAGACGAGTTGGGGCTCTCCTAGAAAATGACCTGGCTGTTCTGGCTGAATTCTATTCTTGCTTATTCTTTATTCCATCAAAACAACGTTACTTGCAAGGTAATTTCGTGGCTTCCCATCTCAAAAAAACCTTTGTGGTCAGAGAGCTCTCATGCAGGGCAACACCTGATAGGTCCAATATAATCTGTATTTATGGAAAAACCACTGCTTAAGCTGCTGAAGTGAAATGTAAGAGAATCTACACTACATTTCAAACTCACTGCTAAGATATATGCTGGAGAGCAGCCAGGCCTGGTTGCTCACACTGATAGATGGTGGGGAAAAGGAACACACGTTAAAATCAGCGAATGGATAAAGCTGGGCTAGAGAGGGATGAATACAATGGGGAAAGCTTTCCATTTTTCAAAATCAAAGCCCAGGCTCCCACGCTAAAGAGAGAATTGTATTCCCAAATAGGAAAATGTTAAAAAAGAGACTGTACTATTTTCGGGAATGTATGATACAAAGCTTCATGTCCACCGTCAGGATAAATCTTATATATTCTGTACAGCAACATTCATTTAGCAGAGAAGAGGATTCTATGAAAAGGACAAAGATGGGTGGTGGAAATTCTAAGCCTTTCTTCCTACTGCTCTTAAATTCTTATCCTCGTTGACATAATTAGCAAAAATGTTCTGAGATATTTTTAATTCCTTTTAACAACTTTTAAGATTAACAAACTGTATTTTGGTTTCAGATACTGTGTTGATCAATAAATAATGCTGATTTAGATTTTTAAAGAGCACTGGCAATTATTTGAGGAACCAAATTTACATTTCTTTAGTAGAAAAGAAGGTCCCTTTTTCGAGACTGTGTAGTCTCTGCAAGGTCTTGTGGTAAGTAATTTTACAATGCAGAGATTTTGGCTCTAGAGATTATTCTGCAGGGACCCAGACCATGGAAATTGTAGTTCAGTTGCTGTCTGCTGGCCAGCACTGCAGGATCTGGCTATGAACAGGGCATGAGATCAAACCCTTCTCATTTAATATAGATTAAGAAAGTCTTCTTACTTCTAATCTCACTCCTGCCTCCTGCTCTGAAATACTTGTGCTGATTTGCTCTGCTGGGGAGAAAACTTGTCAAGGTCTGTCAGGAACGATGAGAATATATATTTTTTTCTTTTCTTTTAAGATTAATCTTCCAGTGGAATGGAATTGGCAACATGAGTAAAATTTTGCTGCTGGAGTTATTTTGTATTGATTGCATTTTTAAAGATTTTTCTAGCAGGGAGAGGCAGACATTTTGTTATTGCTGTGTATTAATCAAAAAGACTGAAAAATACTGCAGGCCCTACTCTGACCCTTGTGGATCAAAAAGGCAGTCGAGGTTTTAAGAATACAAATTATCCCGGATTAAACTCTGGGTTTAGGTGTTAATAATTTAACACTACTACACTTTGGCCACCTACTTGTGATGTGCTATATGTGGATCACTGCAGTTTAAAATCAATTTTTTTTTCAGACAAACAAGGATAAATTGAAACTTTGAGTGGGCCACTAGAAGCGAGCTTGGTTCTTGCAGACCTGAAGAGGTTATTCTTAGGGTAATTACCTGTCTAACATTTAGAATTATAGAACGGTTTGGGGTGGAAGGGACCCTAAAGATGATCTAGTTCCATTTAATATCGGATTTCTTCGATAGCGTGGACTGCACGAGAAGCTTCCTTTCCTTAAGCCACAGAAAAGCCACTGTTTTTACAGCTTTAAAGGATCCCACGGCTGCCTTGATTACCAATGCCTTGGCTCTGTACGTTTAATTCAGCTCCTAATGCTCCTCATGTAGTGCTAAAGCCATTTAAAAGAAAGTCTCTGCTTTTACAACCCCGCTTTTTTTAGCAGCTCAGCAGCAGTTACCGGGTTTGTAAAGCTCCTTACGGATTCTCACCTGAAAACACTGATCTGCGGCGCTGTGCAGTTTTTCCCACTTCAAAGGGAAATCTGCTGCTGCCACCCCAGAACTGAGCACAGCAAGACACCGAACTGTCACTGGGGGCTGATGTCACCTCCCAAGGTGTGTTTGTTGTACCAGGGAGACTTCTGAGCGCTAATGTCAGAAAAAACAAAACAAGACAACCGCCTCTATTTGTCTTTTCGCCTTCTCTGTTTAGGGAGTTGTTTCACGTTGTCTCTTTTTGTTCAAAACAAATACCCGGGGCTCTCACTCAGATTCCCAGTGATGCTACAGCAGCTCCCAGTAGTCTCCCAGTTGCTAATGCTTGTAATTTTATAATGTTCATACTTTATTTTCCATTTGGGGTGCACAGTGATGACAGGTGACCCAGTTTTCACTGAAGGCATGTGCAAGCCCTTATGGTTAAAAACGGGTGAGAATGGGGAGGGGGGGGGAATCACAAATATTTTTAGTCTTAATCAAGATTTTCAAGCTGCTTGCAATACTGCAATCCCAGTAGCATCAACACTGATACATCTGAATAAAAACTATGTGTTTTACAATGAATTGAGCCTTCTAGCAGAAATTTTGAGCTGTGGAAAATCCTTCTTTCCCTTGGTGTTTCAGTTTTTGGGCTCCTGCCTCCCAGTCTCATCTATATTCTCAGCTCCAAAGGGTTAAAAGTCCTGGCATTTCTTCCGACTGGCATTTCCAAATCTCTCCCGGGGCCCATGCAGCGTTTATGCCAAAATGGTTTATTATTAAACAAACAGAGCAAGAGGCGGAGAGAGAGGAAAAAAAAAAAAAAAACAACAAAAAAAAAACCCAAAAAAACAACCCAAAAAAAACCAAAAAACCCTTCGCTTCACAGTTTGTCCTCCAGAATCGGGTCCTCCTGGTGGCGTGAGGGAAACCGCCCCAGCCGCAACCCTGAACACCCCGGGGGGTGTTTAAAGAGGAACCCCGGGGATGTTTTAAGGAACACAGGGGTGGGTTGCACCCCAACTGTCTGTGGGGACCATGGATCTCCCCGCCCGGGCGCTGAGGGGCGGCCACGTCTCCCCCTTGCACCCCAACACCATGTCTGACTCCGCCCCCCGGCCGCGTTGGCCAATCAGCGGCGGCCCCTCGGGCAGGCAGCCAATCGGCGGGCGTTGCTACCTGTGGGGAGTATTTTTAGCCGGCGGGCGGGGGTGGGGGGTCTGTTTGGGGTCGCCCCGCGCCCCCTCCCAGGGGGGCCCGTGTGGGTCACCCCAGAGCGTGCGGCCGGCCCGCGCTGCCTCCGCCGTGCTGGCACAGCTCGCCGTCGCCCAGGCCCCCACGGGCCGCGGCGGTCATGGGAGATGTAGTTCAGCGCTCCCCCTTCCCTCCCCGTCCCATCCCATCGCTTCCCCGCGGGGCCGAGGGGCGCCAGGGCAGGGTTTGACGTGGGTGGTGACGCAACGGGGCTGCGAGGCGAGGAGCGCGCTGACGTCAGAGCGGCCCCGCGCGCGCCGCGCAGGGGAAAGGGGCGGCAGCGCAGGGCCCTGCGCGGGGGGCGGGGCCGGGGGCGGGGCCTGGCGGGTGTGGGCGTGACCGCAGCGGACGCGAGGCAGTGGAGGGTGGGGGTTGTGGGCGCGGCCATGCGGGGCGCGGCGGTGGGCGGGGCAAGGGAGGGTATAAATAGGGGCGCGGCGGGCGGCGGGGCAGAAGCAGAGGGAGCGCAGCTGGGGCGGCGGAGCGCGCCCGTCGTGGGGGTGTGAGCAGCGCTGCCCTTCCCCCCTTCCCTCCCCCCCCTTTTTTTTTCCGACCCTTCCCCCTCCCTTCTCTCTCTCTTTTTTTTTTTTTGTTTTTTGGTTTTTTTTGGACATCTCTTTCCTCTCCCCTCCCATCCTCGCGCCGAGGGAGAGCCGGAGCTCGGAGATGGGGGTCGGGTGCTGAGCCGCACCGCCCCCCCCCCACCGCCGCCACACACACACACACGCCCTCACACCCCCGCCGGGACTGTTTGCACTACCGCCCGCACACCCCCGGGTGAGTACCGGCCGTGAGGCGCGGGGGGTGTGCGGGGAGCCTGGGGCTGAGGGGGGGGCGCCGGGGCGGTCACGACCCCGCCGTGACGGGGCGGCCGTGAGGGACCCGGCGGGTGTGGGGGCTCTTCATGGAAGGGGCTGGGGATGAGGGCAGGGCCGGGCTGCGAGGGGTCTCTCCGCTCTCGGGTAAAAGGCAGGGAGCGGTGCCGGCTGAGTAATCGCCGCTGGGCCGCTCCGGGAGCGCCGGCAGCGCCCTGCGGGACCTGCGCGGCCAGAGGGGCCCCGCAGCGCCCACCCCTCCGCCGGCATCCTCCCGGCCTCCATGCACTTTATTACGGGCTCAGAAAATGCTCCTCTTCCTCCTCCTCCTCCTGCCGCCGGAGCTCCGGGGCTGTGAGCAGAAATCTAATGAGACCCGACTGCCTGGTTATGTAACTCCCGCTGCTTAAGGCTCCTGCCAGGGCGCTGCTGCCGGGCCGGCGGGGCTCGGACCCCCCCCCAGAAACGCCGTCCGCTCCCCATAAATACATTAAAAAAAAAAAACAAAACAAAACAGGTTAGAAATGATTAGGCTGATTTGTTTGATCAGCTGCTTTTTCGTGCCCGCGGATCGGTTTTCGCTTAGAAAAAAAAAATTCACAGCGTCAGCCCCGGTGCGCCTTGAAAGGATCGTTTCTTTCTTGAAGGACGTGGGGGGAAGGGAAACAAAACAGATGGATTAATAAATCATTTTTAAATGCCCCGTTTAACCGCCCAATCAGCTTTTCTGTACTGATTGTGCCCCTTTTGTAAATATCTTCTGTTTGCCCTTGATCTTTTCTTATCCCCACCCGGTGCTGATCCAGCAAACGTTTAAAGGTCGCCTTATCGTACAGGCTTTCAAACTATTCCCATACCATGTTGGGGAGAACACGAGTGGCTTGGAAATAGGGTTCCAGACTTTAAAAGGAGATTATTCGGAGCAGGAAATAAAAAAACAGTATAGCCTCATTGTTGAAGGATTTCGATATCGACTTTGATTTCTCTAATCTTTAATGACAGCTACGCTAAATTTTGTTCCTGGTGATGCACTGCAGAAAAATCCACTGTTAAGTGAAATTCTGTTTGTGGCTTTTAACTCGAGTCAAAAAAAAAAACCAAACAAAACAACATATTTGGTTTCATTGGAACTTTTTCACAAAGGTGTGTGCTTTAGATGAGTACTTTTATACCAAGGTACTGCAGGATTTGTGTTAGCAGTACGTCTGTTAATACCTGATTCTTGTCCCTTCTCTAACTTTAGACAGCTAATTTCTCTTTTGTCCTCTGTGAAGGAGTGGCAACCATATCTTACATTAAATATAAAATGGAGTCATGGAGAAGGAGAAAGGCAATCGTGTTTGAGGCTGTCAGAAGCCCTGCTAGCTCTGCAACTTTTTGAAATCTGAACTACAGACAGTGCAATGTAATAATTAAGTATATATTGTACCTCACATCTTAAAATATAGAACAATTTTTTATTTACTAATTGCGAATTAATTTATCGTAATAATTCTGTGGTCATGGCCACCCTTATGACAGACCATACGTGCATCTATTCTGTATGTGCTGACTGCATTTCAATTTGAGCAGTTGGAGGAAGAGCTGTTGGATGTGCACAGCGGACATTTTCTCCTCAGTTTGCAGCATTTCACCCGTGCACAATTTATGCGGAAGATTCACTTGGACTTAACTAAAATTGTGCAACATTTATTTTATTTGTGTGAAATCTTCTAAGGCAGTTGTTAACATTTTTATAATTCTGCAGCCTACAGTGCAGTCAATATGTTTGCAAACTTTAAATTGATAAATGACCCTTGGACTAAGACCTCTCTAATAGTCTGGTGCTAAATTTTGCAGCTGAGTGCTATAAATCATCCAAATAAGGGTTGGTAATTGAACCCTTGACAGGCTTGGCAGTTCTGTGATGTCTTAAAAATTATCCTTGCTGCTTTGTGAATAACCAAACAAGCAGCTCATGTGATTTGGAAGTGCCCCATGCTGTATATGTAAACACAAGCCCATCTTCTGCAGTGTTGTTTGTAAGTCGGGCTGAATGGAGCTGACATCCTCACCTTCCGCAGGCAGGAACTGAAATAGTTGGATGCACATTTTTTGACTTGAAAAGTAACCTATTTTATGCAGAAAGTGAAGCTGAAAGAATAGGCCTCGGAGCTTTATCTTACTCTTTCCTTATTTGGATGTGTTTGCTTTTGTTTTTTCTTAAAGGAACAAGAGCACTCAAGGTGAAGGATAAAAATCAACTCGAATCAGCACTTTGAATGAAACTTTGTTTCCCTGTGGCGTCTTGAACACTTTCTTCTTCGGGTTTTGAAACAGACTTATAACTCTGTGGCATAGCAGCTATGCAGCTTGAAATCCAAGTAGCACTCAATTTTATTATTTCATATTTGTACAATAAGCTTCCCAGACGACGTGTCAACATTTTTGGTGAAGAGCTTGAAAGACTTCTTAAGAAGAAATATGAAGGGCACTGGTATCCAGAAAAGCCATACAAAGGATCAGGGTTTAGATGTATTCATATAGGGGAGAAAGTGGACCCAGTCATAGAACAAGCATCCAAAGAGAGTGGTTTGGACATTGATGATGTTCGTGGCAACTTGCCTCAGGATCTTAGTGTTTGGATTGACCCGTTTGAGGTTTCATACCAAATCGGTGAAAAGGGACCAGTGAAAGTGCTTTATGTGGATGATAATGAAAATGGATGTGAGTTGGATAAGGAAATCAAGAACAGCTTTAACCCAGAGGCCCAGGTGTTCATGCCAATTAGTGACCCAGCATCTTCTGTGTCTAGTTCTCCTTCTCCTCCCTTTGGTCACTCAGCTGCTGTGAGCCCAACTTTCATGCCCCGCTCCACTCAGCCTTTAACCTTCACCACTGCCACATTTGCTGCCACCAAGTTTGGCTCGACCAAAATGAAGAATAGCGGCCGTGGCAACAAGGTCGCCCGCACCTCTCCCACCAACCTTGGCTTGAATGTCAATGACCTGCTGAAGCAGAAAGCCCTCTCCTCCTCCATGCACTCTCTCTACGGGCTTGGCCTAGGCAGCCAGCAGCAGCAACAGCAACAGCAGAAGACTTCTGCCCTGTCTCCTAACGCAAAGGAGTTCATTTTCCCCAACATGCAGGGTCAAGGTAGTACCAGTAGCATCTTTCCTGGTGACAGCCCCCTTAACCTCAGTCCTCTCCAGTACAGTAATGCCTTTGATATGTTTGCAGCCTATGGAGGTCTAAATGAGAAGTCTTTTGTGGATGGCTTGAATTTTAGTTTAAACAACATGCAGTATTCTAACCAGCAATTCCAGCCAGTTATGGCTAACTAAAAATAAATCGAAAGTGAAATCCAAGTAAATACTATTGTACAAGTTAAAATGCACGTACCCAAGGGTGTATCTTTTTTTCCACCTCTTGAGATTTTTTTTAAGGCTTGTAGTATGAATACATTCAGGCTTGGTTAGATAAATACAACATGCATCATTTTTTTCATTTGCCAACCAAGCACAAAATTATTTTATACTGACTGTACATTACAAAAATATACTCTCAAAATATGGCCTCTTACAGTATTTAAGATATAGCAAGGACGTGGCTAATTTTTTTCATGTGTATATATATATATATGTGCACAGACATATATGTATATATATTAAAAAAATTGGCACTAATAGGTGGGTTTATTGGTCTTTTTCTAATTGTATAATTTAATTTAGTACAAAGTTTGTAAAATATCAGAGTATATATATTGTTTCTACAACATGGTATTGCATTTATATCTTTTTACTACAGTGATCTGTGACAGCTGCAGCAGCTTCATGTTGTATTTTTTTTACTGAAATTGTAAGATATCCATCTTAAAGACATCGATTCTAAAAAAAAAAGTAAAAAAGTTGTGTACAGAATATTCCTTAGTGGTGGAATTAAAATGTACGAAATATTTGCTTTTTTCAAAAGAAACACAAATTGTATTTTCTGTTAAAAGTTTAAAGATTTTTGCTATATATTATGGAAGAAAATGTAATCGTAAATATTAATTTTGTACCTACATTGTGCAATACTTGAAAAAAGGTATAAAAGTATTTTGAGTCAGTGTCTTACATGTTAAGAGGGACTGAAATAGTTTATATTAAGTTTGTATTAAAATTCTTTAAAATTACTTGGCTGTGGTGGTGTGTGTTCTTCCTGTCCCGCTGAGCATCCGAGCGCTGCTGTTCCTTGTGCTGTCAGTGCTGAGGATGCACCAAGGTCTGACTCAGAGGAGCAGTGGAAGGGTGGCTGCATTGCTGCACCACATGGGGCTCTTTACCCAAAACACCACTGACAGAGCACAGAATCCAATTAAGGACTTGCCTGCAATTATTTGAGCAAAATTCCACTTGTTTTCCGTAACTGCTGCTCAGTGAAGCCAGAAGGGAATTCCGTTCTTTTTCCTTGATAATTAAGACTATAAGCGCTGTGAACGTTGAGTTATGGGGTGAGGGTGTGCCAAGCAGGGACTCAGGTGGTTCCATGAAATTCCCTTTCCATGTCACTGGGATTATTTGAACTATTATCTCGGGAGGTCCTAGGCCAGCACATCAGCGTTCTGCCTCTGTATTAGGGATTAATAGCTCAGAAACAAAACTGAATAAAAGTGCTGATTTACAGCTTACTAAACTCATTGTAAACTCACATTTTATATGCTCTATTAAAAGGAGAAATGTAATGCAACTGCACTGTGACATTCTAAGGTTTTTATTTTAGTGGATTTTGCCAGTTTTAATTTAATAGATTTTCAAAATCGAATGTGTGTGGGAGGAGAAAGAATTCAGAGGGCTGACAGAACAACTCAGCTTTTCCAGGGCTATTTTGAAGTTGCCTCCCTTATTCTTTTCCGTCTGCTTGGCAAACAGTGTTCCTTGCTAATGGACATTGTCAAGGGGAAGAGAAACTGCTTTAATGTGTAAATCTGACAAAGGTCAGCTTATGTTCCGTGGCAGCTCCAGTCGTACAGAGCTCCAGTGCTAAGTGGATAGTCCTTGGCTCTTGGCAGTGGATTGTAAGCCACAGACGGAGCACAGGATTAAAATGATTTGAACTTTAGCATTCTCAAACTGGAATTTGAGACTGAAGGTCAGTCTTTTCCTGTTGGGTGCACTCGATGTGACAAGAGGTGCGACTTCCACGCACGCACCCCACGTTTGGTGGGAGCAGAGCGGTGCTGGGAGAGGGTGTTTTTCACAGCAGGCTGAGCTCTGTGCTTGGGACAGAGGCTGGGAAGACCAGGCCGGGTGGAGGTGGGAGGCTGACACTGGTATCCATTTCTAGTGCCATGACAACCGGTTCAAAAGCAATAATGGAGCAAAGGGGTTTTTTTAGGCGTTCATCTGTCTCTGTTTAACTGGCTCCTCTTTACTGAGTTTGCCATCTGGTTTATCTTTCCACTAACGGCACATCCACGGGCAGAACGGTCCTTAAAAGCGCATCATTTGGTACCTAAATTTAAGTGGGTAATTTTGCTTTTAAGAGGAATTAGAAACATACTGGATCGATTACTGGAAAACGGAGAACGTTAGCTCTGTGTATTATTTCTATTTGTATGCCTAGACTTTAAGACTTACAATTTTACTATTTACAGCACAATGCTAATACCTAAACTGCCTAGGAGGTTGAGCAACTCTGACAGTGGAGACTCTTCCATGTGTTCCGTAATATTTCTATTCCTGTGATTTAAACTGAGATCATTTGTCTTAAAGGTCATTGAGCTTATCCTCTTCCCAGGCTGATTTGTTCCACTGTAACCAGCTCTGCGTCCGAAGGGCCGCTGTGCGTTGCAGCAAGGAAAGATCTCTGGAAACAAGGTTGGTTTTTTGCAGCACCTTTTAATATACAGATTTGACAAGCAGGGTTTGGTTCTGGTGCTTTGCAAGGAGACGAGTCTGTAGAAGAGCTTCCAGTTTTCTCAAAACAAATGTGAAGATTTTAATGTTTTTAATTCCCTCCTCATAGAAAGGAGAGGTGCCTGCTTTGTGTTCAGTCTCCTTCACCCAGTTATTTATCTTTTGCTCAAGTTTGGTGCTGAATTTCTAAGATCAAACATTAACATTGCAACGTTCTGTTCTCACCGAGTCAATGGCCGGGGTCATTTGCACACCCCCAGCATTCAGCTGTCAGGCTTTGATAGAAAGGACATAAAAAGGAGTGAAGGGGAAAAAAAGGAAGCATTTGCTCAGTTGTGCAAGTTCTTTTGTGTTTTCTCATGTGAACATGCAATTTACTTCCTTAAAATTGCCAGTGTAAGTTAAGCCTCGGAAATTTCTCTTTAATTTACAGTGAAGGAAAGGGCCGTAAGTATGTGAAGAACCATAAGTATGTGACCCCCTCAGTGCTGCCTAGTGCATCCTGTCACTTCACCCCAAGTCCCCACCTGAGCACAAGTTCAAAGCACTTTGGTCTGTAGGGCTCACTCAATTCAGCACAAATCGATAACTTTTGAAAACTGCAGCCTAAGATCTGTGAACCTGCTCAGAGGCACCGGCGTGGCAGGGCAGAGGTTCAGTGGACAGCTACAGTCTGTGCTGTGTGGGCAGAGGACAGACCTCACTCCTCATCAGAAGTCTGGTAGCAGCCACCAAAATTAAAGCTGGCTCAGGGGTGGAGCTCACAGTGCTCCAGTGCTGCACCGTGTTCTCAAGGGTCCCTACCTCTCAAGGGGTGGGTCAGAGGGCACAGGCTGGCCTGGGTACCAGTTTTGCAGTTCCCAACTTGAGCTCAACTGTGGGAATTTTTACAAACTGAGGACAAGGCTCTGAGCCACCTGATGTAGTTGAAGATGTCTCTGCTCGTTGCAGAGGAGTTGGACTAGGTGAGTTATCAAGGTCCCTTCCAACCCAAACAATTCTGTGATTCTATAAGCCACACAGGGATCATCCCTTCTTCATGATGCAAAACGGGAAAGCTACTAAACATTGCTTACACTGCTTGCAATCTCTTGCTGCACAGTTTGCACCCTCTGCTCCCACCACATCGCAGCATGCAAAAGCTTGGTGGCAGCAAACAGCCCAGTTGCTTCTGAACTATCAAGTAACCAAACAACTAGTTGTTAAATCAGCTCTTTGGACCGACATGGGATCAAAGCAGAGTTCATGTACTGATCTGATGCCCCAGACTGTTCTATTAACGTTTCAGGAATAAATACCTCAGGGTTTGTGTTGGTAGTTTTGGAGCAGATGAAGCAAACCGGTGGTTCAGCACTCTTTTTTATATCATCAGCAAGTTGATTTAAATTGAGTGTACAGA
The DNA here is from genome assembly GCA_035041135.1 of Platyrinchus mystaceus. NCBI lineage: Eukaryota > Metazoa > Chordata > Aves > Passeriformes > Tyrannidae > Platyrinchus > Platyrinchus mystaceus. The sequence continues at coordinate 5,714,256 of JAWWLV010000046.1, forward strand.
GTTGGCTGCATTCCTCTCATGAGTTGCATAAAAAGTTTGCTAAATCGAAGTGCCAAAGCTGTAAAATCCTGCTGAAGGGACTGTTTCCAAAGATCAGCGAGAGGAACAGTTAAACTGTGACCGTGGCAGTGCATGTGTGACTTTTGTCCTCTTGGCTTTGTTTTAGTGACAGTAGTAAGGAGTTTTGCCTTACAGAAGGGAAAAAGCATTAAGACTAAGGAACATAAACCACATTCCCTTTGGCACTAGGAGTTCTCTACCTCATAGACAAAATATGATCAGAGTGCAGAACAAATGGCAGGTGTAAAATATTTTTAGAAAAACCTTGGCATGCAGTGCAGACATCCCTCAACCCCCATCCTATATTCTGTCAACTTTTGTTTGTTAGGAACAATCTTTAGTATCAAGGGCTGCAGTTCTGGTGGAACTTGCTGGAGTTTTCATTTGTAATTTAGCACTTCAGAGGCCTGAAATCAGAGCTCCTCTCCTCTGAGCGCTGGGACACCGCTACATTTAAACAACCTGTTAGCCACGGAGCTCATTGCACTGCTCTCCCCTGTACCCTTGGCTTCAAGATTGCCCACAGCATAAAACAAAAGAGAACTCTGGGAATGTAGAGCCTTAATTATTTTTTAGTGCCCCTGTGAGCTTCTCTGAGGATTTTATATCAAATGGCTCATGAAGTTAAAACCAGCCCTGGAAACCCACCTTCTTTCCTTGGCAGAATATATTTATTCCCTGCTACACCATAACCCTTTCCCATGTCTTTTCTGCCTCCCACAGCCCCCTCAGAAGGACCGACTAATGTGTTGCTCCCTTTGTTCACTGCCTGTTTTTACTTGCTCAGCTGCACCAGGCTTTCATTCTGCTCTTCTTTTCACCCAGACTCCACTTCTGTCTGACCTCAGCTCTGAATTGCACAGTGCTGGGAACTGCTGTGCCATGGGAGACTCAGCACAGGAGGCTCCAGCCTCAAGAGGTGCCCTCTCCCTCCGCCCCATGGGCTGAGCCTGGCTTGATTTCACTTTAAAGACACAGTGTAGAGAACTCCTGAATGTCAGAACATGGGGAAGGGCTGCCATAGGTGCTCACAATGCCACAGACCCGTGTGAATTTGCTGCTTGGGCAGCCTTGGCCAGGAATGCAACCACCCAGGAGTTTTCAGTCATGCTGATGGAAACGAGAGGTGGCAGGTTAGAGAAGAACATGGTATCAGGGATGACAACTCAGGCACCCCAGATGTGACTCTGGGCAAGGCACTGCCCTTCTCTATGTTGTTTCCTCCTCTGTCTCCATTGAAACCCACTATTAGCAAGTGTCAGACATTAGCTGGCTATCACTGGCTGTTTGCTGTCAATAAGGAACTTCAACCAGTTCCTTTGTGCCACAGGAACATCCTCAGAGGTTGACCTGCCATTCCTTCCTTTTATTGCCTTTAGTCTCCGAGGCCTTGGAGCATCTTCTCCATGGTACAGTTACTTAACATGGATTAGGTGACCTTTACATTTTGAAATAAGGCATGCATAGAAAAGTGAGGCACTGGATCCTCATTGTCCATGGTACATGGAGTCTGATTCATCCACCAGCAGAGCAGAAGGCCTCTGGAGCAGTGAGATCTCACATACTGACTATTGTGATTCTCTAAAAGAATGTCTGTGGGTGTTTCTATAGATATGGAAGTATATATTCCTCCAGTACAAATCATGTGAAAATTTTGCACCAGCCCACTCACTGAAGTTGCTGCTGGTCAAAATTAGACTTGCAGACAGATTTTACAAACTAAAACAAATTCCCCTTGGATTTTTGTTAGACCCTAACATTGAGCATCCCATGTGCCAGCACAGAGACAGGGCTGCTGGGCTCTGCCACGGCCATGCTGTGAACTGTGAATCTTCCGCAGATCGCTTCAGCCTGGCCAAGAGTAGTTTTGATGGTTTTAATCCCATACTTGAGCCTTTAACTCCCTGCTGAGTCCCAGATGTTGTAGATAACTGCAATGTATTTTTGAAGCACAGGGGTTTTGGTCTGTCTGTGTCTCTCGGGGTTAGCTGGGTACATACAGCACCTCTGTTTGCAATTTAGTGGAAGAGTGCAAAATTCCCAACTCCTGTGGAAAATATTAACACCTGGGGCAATTACCTACTTTGCAGATATTTGAATATTGCATATTGAATCTCATATTTATTAGCTGCTTTGAGACATAGCTCGTATTTTAGTTGAGAACAATTGCTATTTCATTTTTGAGTAACGAATATGGATGTTCTCCACTTGTGCCTTTAGACTGTTACACTGCTGTCCTTAAAGACTCATTTCAGTATTGCCAAACCAAATCACTCGAGAAATTGTGATTCAGTCTTCCAAGAATATTTTAGAAATGGTGAGGTAATCACAAATAATAATCCACCTCCCACCATATTAATTTATCTTCTGGGTGTAGAGTTAAACAGATTTTAGAGTTTTATAGCTTCACAAGTCCACTAAGAAACTTAAATTTATGTGAAAATTTAGGTCCTTAGGAAATCACAGTTTGCCTGGAACTGTCACTTCACAGGAAACAATATCGAAGGGATAGTGATGAGTTCAGAAGTGCTGGCAATTAACCAGAGCTGCTTAATGGAATCTGATTTCTAAGTGACACAGAAGGACCAAGACCTACCAGTGCCCTCCTGCACGTGCACTTTGCATGACAGATTTGACAGGCTGGAGGCAACAACTGCAGGCAACACCTCAAATTAACTTGGGCAAACTGATAAGGGGCAGAATCACTCGGTAGGAAATCATCCATTATATCTCTGACCTCTCACTCCTGGACTGCAAGGAAGGTCTCCAAAAGTGCTTCAAAAGGCAATCCGAGTACTAAAATTCCTGACTCCAGGACAGCAAATCACACAGATATTGATTGCATATTACATTATGATTTTTGCTACCACCAGACATCCCTAGGCAATAAATATTCCTGTCTCTCTCACCCTGTCTTTGTGCCATAAATGACATTATCAGCTGTCCTCTGGCAAGCATCCTCCCTTCGATCAACAGGAACCAATCACCCTTTCTCTCAAATTGCCTAATTCATTAATGTAATGAAGTTTAACTCAGAACAATTATTCTCAACCTGTATTTAGCTCTAAGGTTATTGCTTCTATTTCAGACCCAAGGCAGCCCTGAAAGCATGTGTAGCTTTTCCAAGTGCTCCAGCCGACCTAATAAACGGTGTCCCCTCTCCCTGCCCTTGCCTCACTTACATCTTGCACCATCCTCTCTCTGACGCCTCTGCTGCACCACTGTGCTTGTTCCTGCTCTGCTGAGCCCACAAATGAAGGCACAGCCTCGAGGAGCTGCTGTGGGAGGTGCTCCACTGGCCCAGTTTGGAGGGGGGAAGCACAGGCACAGTGTGGTGGAGCTGCTCGGTCTGTAAACCATCCATCCCACCTCGCCTCTGCCGTGTGGCAGGGGCTGGTGGGAGGTCAGTGAAGCTGCTGGTGACACTGGAGACCAGGGAGCAAGGCTGACCTGATGATCATCTCGTTAAATGGTACGCACTTGGGGGTGATGAGCTTTTGGAGGTCAGTAAAGTTGTCTTTCATTTTTTTGTTGGTGTCTCTGTGGTTTTAAGAATTCAGTATTTGAAGTCATTTACCTGCCCAAAATCAGATACCAGAAGACCTGGTTAAATTCAGCATTTGGATCTCATCTCCACGAATCAGTCCTTTTTCCAGTGTTCTGCTGTACAACCTCTCTTACCTTGTTTAGTCCTTGAAATTCCTACGTTTCCTCCTCCTGATTTCTCTTCAAGGTCTTCCTTAAAACTCGCTTTTCTTAGTTTCCTTCCCAAACCAAGCTGTCCTCCCCCTCCTGCTTGTCTGAGATCTGTGCCTTACCATGTATAATTTGCAGTGTATTATCTGATAGAGGCTGTAATCTCTCCAGGGCAGGGCTGTGTCCTGCTCCGGACTCACAGTTGCCTGTTTTACTCTACGAAGCTGAATAAGAAGGACAGAAATAGAAGAGTACACAGACACTCCCAAATAAACTGTGTTTTGTGATCTGTGTTCCAGAAACAAATGCAGGAACAATTGTTGTTAGTAACATGGTTTGTGCTGTACCACTGGAGGCTTGGGAAGCAGTAGATCCTTTAGGCAAAGAAACTTCCTTTACGAAGCATTTGTGGAACGTATTTATCTAAAAATACACATACATATGGTAGAGAATAATGTTTCTCTGCTGATCTATAGTTAATTGTCAATAACAACACAGGACTAAATCTTGTAAGCAGTTATGCTGTAGTAATATCACACCTTTATCTCTTTTCACTTCTCTACAGTATCACAAAGCCCTTCCCAGGCTGATTTCCTTGGCCTCTGTTGCTGCTGTTGGAAGAGTCCTGCTCACTCGGCTCTCCCACCATGCCCATCAAACCTCAGAAAAGGAGGGTGGATGGGAAGGAGGATCATCAAGGAGGTAAAGGTGGGGAGGGAAACCTTAACCAAGCAGGAGAGACTTCTGCCTTTAGCCACCACTGAAACTTTCGTCTGTGTGTGTGCTGGGGGTAGTGCACAGCTAATAATGCATTTTAACATACATTTTGGTCTGAGATGTCCAATGAGTTTGGCTTTTTGCTGCCTGCACAAATGGACTCTGTGTACTGAAACCTCTCCCTGACGGAATTAGAAAGCGAGTGCTGTGTAAGCGGAGACGAGGATCGTCTGCGAGGCTGACTTGGAGGTGCCTCTCTCCAAAAGCCAGAGTGGTGAGAGCTGGGATTTTGACTTTGCCTCTTTTCCAGAGAGATCTGGGGCCATCCAGCCCGACCCTGCTGCCAGGGGCATTGCTGCAGGGTGGCAACTGGCCCATTCCCCCTCCTGACATTTGCATTTGCTGGAACAAAAGGCTCATTCTGGCTGGAGCTGTGGCCGGGCTCTCGCCCCGTCCGGTTCCCAGTTGCTTTTTGGAAAGAGCTGTGCTAGAGTGCCTGGTTTGAGCACTCCTGTGGGGCACTGTCAGCCTGGATATTTCGGTCTTTTGCTGTATATAAGAAGATGTCTGTGTTATTTGCAAGCAGTTAGTCATCTGCTAGCCAGGATGGGGTTGTTTCCCTTAAGGATGTTTAGGATCACACAAGTCTTAAAGGCAGAAGGGAAAATGTCTGAAGATGTTGGGATTAATCATATAACTGCTGCAGTTATCTTCATCCAGAGCCTTATCTTCCACTGCCCATTAGAGCTCCTGAACTTGAGGGCTGTATCTGATCTCCAGCCTTTCCCATAACGACATTTATCCAGGCAGGCTGGAAGACAAAGGGGAGCCCAGGCAGTGGAACCTCCAGCCAGTTATTTCTTTATTTATTTTTGTTGGTTTTTCTTTCAAAACCACTTGATAAATCATCCTGTGGAGAGCTAGGAATGGAAGCATGTGACCTGCTTGCCTGCTCCTGGCTTCCAGCAGTGGCTCTGGTTTCTCTGGGCCTCCATTCCCTGTCAGCACGAGGTGTAACCCCAATTCTGTGCCTTGCAGAGGAGCTCTGAGGTTTCCTTCTTGCTTGAGAGCTCTGGGTGACCCCAGGGTACACCATCACTGCTGTTGTAAAGCACCTCCTAGCCATCCACAGACTTCTATCCTTAGAAAAGCTCTGTGTGGTATCACTTTCCCCAGTAATGAGATGGGAGTGGAGCAGAGGAGAGGTAGAGGAGCCACCAGCCAGGGATGAGGAGAGCCGTGGACTTTGGCACTACAAAGGCTGCCCTTATCTTCCTGTGAAATGCACCACCCCTTCCACAGCACAGGAAAAGAGAAAGTTTGATTTGCTTTCTGTCCCTTCGATGTCCCGAGCTCGGTCAGAATGTGCTAAAACTGGGGACAGCAGCTTTATGGGATGTTTTCAAGGGATCTGATGTCGAGTGGGACTAAGGAGCAGTGACTGGCACTTAATGTAGGCAGGGGCACAAATCCTTTCTGCTGGGGATGGCCTGGGCTGTGCAGTGCCCACAGTGAAGATCTTAATCGATGTGCAACATTCAACAGAATCCCAGCAGTACAGGGACAAGCCAGTTGAGACAAAATGAAGGAAAATTGGAAATTGGTCACTATTATTTGTAATTCTTCGAGGTGCTCTTAGAAACAGACCCCAAATGCCCACCAAAACCCACTGTAATTACCCTGATGGTCCCTTTGCAGTTCAGTCAGCCCGGGGTGAGAGGTCTGTGCAGGCACTTTCCTGCTCTAAGTGTTGTTTGCACTTACAGAGGTCAGGTGCTGGGCGGCCACTTGCAGAGCAAATGCCTTTGCTGTGCACCTTGTCCCCGTGAACTGGAAGAACCTGAAGGGCTGGTGACATGGGGACCTGCAGCCAGATCCTGCCAGGATTCACTTGGGGGATTGTTCTTTCCTCTGTCCTTCCCGAAATAAAGGAACATTCGCTGGGAGGTGCCTTTCCCCATGGCAATTGGCCCACGAGGCTGTGCTGAGGCACGGCTGGGTCTGGGATGCACTAAAAATATATGTGACAAGTGTAAACATTGACTTTTGCCAGGGTGGGAGTGTGTCTGCCCAGAAGTGCCAGCGCAGGGCTGTCAGTGGCACCAGGTTCCCTGGTGGCAGAGCAGAGAGGGGCACACGGTGTCTTCCTCGGGTTGTTGTTTTAAAAGCAATTATTTAAAATTGTAACAGCTTCACACGTTGAAATTGCAGCTTTTCCCTCGTTGTGGTGGCCACGTTTCAACAGGTGGAGGAAGAGGCTGGAAGGGGGGAGATAACGAAATGAAGAAACAGGAAGGACCAATAGAGGGGGAAATGCCTCCACCTCCTCCCTCCTCTGCCGGGCTCTTCTCTTCGTTTCATTTTCTTTTTAAGGCATAAAAACGAGCACAAAAAATTAGGGAGGGGGTATCCTGAGCCCCTGCGTGTGGCAGAAGGCCCGGCACAGGCGACGGGACAATGTGACACGGCGGGTGCCACGTCAGCAGCTCCTGCCCAGGGCTGCCAACAAAGGTGGCCATTGAGGGCGACCGTGTGCGACTGCCGGGGAGCGGGGCTGGAGCACCGGCTCGGTTTGGCACAGGCAGCTGATGAGCCACGTGAGCATCTCCTCCTCCTCCTCCTCCTCCTCCTCCTCTCCAGCAGGTCGTCTCCGGGGTGTCTGGGGAGCTGCGAGAACTGGCCCGCGTCGGAAAAGGGCTCCCCCAGGTGAATAAGCAACACCCACCCAAGCACCCACAAAGCAAACAAAACGTGCTTTTCCCCAGCCCATTCACCCTTTTTTTTTTTTTTTTTTTTTTTTTTTTTTTTTTTTTTTTGTCAGCTGAGAACGCAGCACAGCAGAATAAGGGAAAACAGCTTTTTATTTCCTCTCCCTTGCTGACTCCAGCCAGCTCCAGGAGGAATGAAAAAAATCGTTTTGTTTCAAGGCACTTCTGCTCCCAGAGCATAAAGTTAGTCAGCATTTACAGGACCAGGTCACTGGAGATATTTTTATTCTGTGTCTATTTTGCTCTGCCTCAAAGTGACGTATTGTGGATGCTTCCAATTAACAGTGCCTGAATGTAAACACTGCTTTGCTCCTATTTACAAATCAAAAGAGATATATTTTTTTCAGTTATGTTTGCAAAACTGTATTCACATTCTGATTTCCTTTATGCAGAAATGAAAGCACCTGAACTCCAGGGCAGGGAGGGTTTGGTGAGCACAGGGTGTAGGAGCCTGGCTATAACCATGTTATATAAACAAACTGGTGGTTTTGAGAGCAGACCTAGAGGAGTTTGAAATGCATTTATTTAAGCAAGGAACCCATCTGCTCCTACCAGTAATGGATTTGTGGAGCAATTGTGTGTTTGCTCAGCTCACAGGCCACTGGGTTTTACATATGTTACATGATTTGCACCAATCAACACATAACATAGACACATCTGGAACACGGGAGCCATGAAGTCAGAGATTGAATAGTGTCCTTGTTAACACTTGGCAGTGTTGGATCTTCAAGGTGAAACTATATCTTTTTGGTGTGTGTCAGTGTAGCACAGCTGGATTGAGGATCTGCCCCTGCTCACAGCACCGCCAAGGACACGGTGGTGCATTTTAATTCTGGCTATGGAAGTAGGGAAAGGAAGGTTTCATCCACCCTTTATATGGGAAATATGTAATGAAAGCAAACTCCCAAGGCTCTGCCTAGAAATACCTCTCCGATCCCTTCAGGATGTCCCTGGTCCCTGTTTCTGGTTACCTGTCCATCTTTCACAGCTTCCCCCTGTGGTGGCACCTGAGGCTCCAGAAACGCCCCATCTTCCCAGAAACAGTTCTAGCAGCAGCACTTTTCCCATCATGCTGGGGAGCACTTGCAGAACTCAATCTTTGCCCCAGAGTCTGATTTAAAGAGCTGTGCTCACCCAGCAAAACCCAGGGGCTGGTTTGGTGATACGCTCCCTCGAGCAGGCTGGTGAGAAAAGTGGAGGCCAGGAACTTCAATTTTATGACCTTGTAATGCCCAAAGGCTCAAACCCGTGACAAAAATCTTGCTGGTCAAGGCAATCGCTAATAAAAAGGGGAAAGGAAAAAAAAAAGAAAAGAAACCCAGCCAAACCTGTCCTCTGTCCAGGCTGCCAACTAAACAACCTGTGAGCTGCAATAATTCTGCAAAGATGCTCTCAGGAGTGTTTTTTATTGTGAAAGTTGCCATAAATAATAATACAGAAATGCATCTGTGTGTACTTTACAAAGCAAGGAAAAAATTTCTTCCTCTTCAAGCCCGTGGTCTGTGAATAATTTGTGAACAAGAGGAGCAGCTCCATCTATCTTACACGGTGTTTGTTACAAATCATTTGCTCATGTGTAAATCTTCCTGCCAAGGTAGGAGCAGCAAATCCTCCTTCAATTTTTGTCTGCTGAAAAACTTCTGTAGCTAAACATGAAAAATTGGATCGATAAGTAACAGGTGTAGAGGTGCATTTTGGGATGAATATGTTCCTGGAGCCTGTGGTGGAGGGGCTGTGACAGCCTTTATGAGGCAGCTGCTGGCAGGATTTCTGGCTGGCACACAGTGCTGGGCAACAAGGGCTAATAATTTAGAGGGGAAGCAAAAGCCAAGATAAAAAGACCATCTCCAAAACCCTCTTCCCTCCCAGAACACCTACAGGGAGCAGGCAAACAGCCACAACCCCAAGGAAACGCCCCACAGCATCTCAGCTTGGAGAAAACTCTTTTAGAGCTCTCGGGAGTCCCTAGGTGGCAACACTGCTCCTCTGGACCCTCCCGAGAGCCTTGTCCTGGCTCAGAGATCGCTGAAAGCTCCTGCTTTTGGAAGTTAAGGCTGAGACCTTAAACTTCCATTCACAAAGAGTAGTGAAAGAAAGAGTATTTGTGTAATGCTGGTGGTGGCAAAGTGTAAACCTGATTGCTGCAAGGCTCTGCCATCTGAAGGCAAACCAAAAGAACAACCAAAACACCTGGGAATTTGTTTATTTAAAAGAAATAACAAGATTTTGAAGCCAATTTTGTCGGGAGATGTGACTCATGATCCTTAAATGCTTTGGGTTGCCACACTTGGATATTTCTGTAACCCAAAGAACACCAAGTAATGACTGCAGAAAAGTGGGTAAATAGTCCCAACCACAGACATGGGCTGGACAGTCAAGGACAAAATGCCCACCCGCCCTGCTCCCGGTGTTTCAGGGGAAAAGCACCATCAGAGACCCAACAGATGAGGAGATTTTGGCCTAAGTCCTGCTGATAAGGTGACCTTAGGAGCTGGCTGGCCCAGTAAAAATTGGGGATTGCAAATATTATAATCAAATATACAATTCAAGTTTCATCTCGACTTATTTACCTGACACATCTGTTAGCGACAATAAATTACAGCAGAAACAGAGAATTTGATTGCAGTATGACTGCAATATTCACTTTTTGGATGATCTGCAGGTCAAGTATTATCCACTGAAGTAAGTAATGACTAATTTTGACTAACTGGACCAATATCTTTAAAAACTGTTCAATCTGCAAACAGGGAGAGAGAAAGCCTCAAATAAATTATACATTGTGGCTTTTCCCTGCAGCTCTGGAAATGGATTTGATTGCCTTATCACACTCCCTACTAGGTCTTTTTTTCCCCCGATAAACCTAAAATCTCTCCTCCTGTTTTACTAACAAGACAAGGATGAAATCAGTGAAACAGCTTGACGGGGTGTTGTTGCTTCCTACTTAGAGAAAAAAAATAATTTTATTAATAAATAATATAAATTATGCAGCCAAGTGTCTGTGAAACAGTTAAATTAACTGGGGCGAGGCCAATCCCGCCGCAGCGGGAGGATGCTTCTCTTTAAGCCGCGGATGCAGTGCCTGCGTGCGGGTCCCCACGCCGGTGCCACCGCCGATGTCGCGATGCCAAACGCCATCTCGTGTCGGGCGCTGGGAGCGCCTGGAGCCTCCTGTCCCCATTTCCAGCCGTCTGACGTCACGTCAGTGCTGAGGGACAGGAGTTTTTTTTCCCCTTTCCTACTCCAAATATTGCCAAAATAGGAAGCTGTGACCGTGTGAGGAAGACCTTGGGCCGTGCTGGGGCCGTGGTGGGAGCAGTGACTGTGTGTGACACTGTTGGGTGCCAGAGCTGGCTGTGGCTCATGTGATTAAATTCTGTGTTGGGCACTGCTGGATGGAGAACCTGCCCCTGCCTGTTTGTACCGTGAGGGTGCTGAGGCACCGGCACGGTCTGCCCAGGGAGGTGGTGGATGTTCCATCCCTGGAAACATTCAAGGCCGGGTTGGACGGGGCTTGGAGCAACCTGGTGTAGTGGAAGGTGTCCCTGCCCATGGCAAGGGATTGCAAAGTGATGGTCTTAAAGGTCCCTTCCTAATAGCAAGTAGCATTGTCTTATCAAGGCAGTAACCAGTCTAGCCTGAGCATGTGTCAGTGCTGCTGGGATTTTAAGGTATCCATAGGATTTTGGGCTTGTTAATGAGACTGTTGGCAAGTTGACTGTTGCTGGTGCTGTTTTGAGAGGTGAAACGTGGATGACCTGCTCAGGGGGCTGCCTGCACACCAGGGGCAGGCTGGACCAGCCACCCTGCTCAGACCTATGTGTGGATCATCAAGGCCTGGAATGGGAATGGCTTGTTTAGAGCCAGGACTCACTTTCCCCTCATGTATATTAATCCATATCACATTTCATCTGCTTTTTTATCATCCTTGGTCACTTGGTATTACTGTGCCCTCCTGCAGCTCCTCACACTCAGCTCATGTTTTTGCAGCCCTAAATAACTCCATCTCAATAGCAATCTTCATAATCCACCTCTCCCACCCCTCTTCCAGACCATCTCCACCTTGCACAGGTCCCCTGGGACGCTGCCAATGACTTCCCTTCATTCTGAACACTGACCTTTCGGTCTCACCCTTCTTTCCGATGTTTAAACCAGTTGTTGGCCCAGGAGACTCCTGCACCTCTCCCTGCAGGACAGCTAAATGACTTTAAAGGCCTTGGGTGAGGAAGTTAGAGCTCTGAGGCCTTGATCCAAGTCAACTGTATCAGCTGGGCCATCTCTGTCCTCGTGATTGCTTCAAAGTGTTACAGAGCATCACTTCCCTCTGTTGAAGCCCACGGACTCTCTCCTCCTTACATCCTATTTACTATTCAGCTGTGAGTTTTATCCTCTCTTACATTTTCTGCCAGACTCTCTGAGTTTTCATACCCAGCCCCTGGGAACCCTCCTCCAAAATTAGCCCCGTGTTTGCCACCTTCTGTGCTCTGGTCTTGCCCCGGACTGAAGCAAAGGTTATCTGCTGCAGTTAATGGTTAAGCAATGTTTTATGTAAGTACTTTTACCCTTGGGTGAAAACCTCCTGATCCTGGAGATTTATTATTGTTTTTCTGTTTATTACAAGCAGTAGAGGAAGTCATCTCCTTTACACATGTTTCAACCCCCCCTTGGTTCAAGGGTGTAAGGAGCAGAGTGGAGGAGGAAGAGAAGGCACAAACCCCTTTATGGTAGTTCCTTTTTATGCCAGTTAATCCAGTCCAACTACCATGGTGTAATACCAGTTTAAGGTGAAAAAAATGCTCCCCCTCCCTGCTCTAGATGAATCTTTTCCTCTTTCTCTTTTCTCCAACCTTCTTCTTCCCTCCTGCATGCCTAACCATCACTGGGACACGTGAGAGTGGGTAGGAATTGTCAGGTGGGACAAGAGCTGGTCCTTGACACGTGCAGGTCCTGAGGTTTGGAGAAGACCCCCAACACATGCTGGCTGGGCTGGCACCAGGAAAAATTGGCTAGGAAGAAAGGTGGATAAAGGGATGGGCATAAAGGAAAACACCAGAGTTTGAGAGTTTCCTGACTGGAACCTGACCCACCTACCAGCCTTTGGTAGACTTTCCATTTGCTTTATAAACTCTCAGGCCTGACTGTCATATCGTTTGCCCAGCCATAAATAGCTGCGAATTAAACAAACTTTGCTGCTTTTTTGGCTAATAGATAATGTCCTCTAGTGCTGCAGCCTTATCTTCATATCCCACTGTGTTTGCATTGGAGATCAGGAGCTCAAGCTGACTATTTTTTTTCCCCCTCAAGATTTAAGGAGTTGGCAGAACATTCATTCAGTTGTGCAACCTCCATTCAGAGAGGTTCTCAGATCCTGGGCATGGGGCTCATTTTTTGCCCTTTGACAGCTGCTGTAAATCAATAAAGCAGGTGGAGGTCACTTGGAGTCAATCAGTAACCAGCAAGGGCGGAGGGCAAAACGCTGAATATTTGGTATGAAAACAGGCTCTAAACTGGAAGTTCTTGCTCAGGTGACATTTTCACAGCCATGCCTTTGGAAACCTGGCTCCCTCCAGGCCTTGGGGGAGGTACCCAGCCTGGCCATGATATTTTCCTGGTAATTATGCACGGGGAGAATTTCCCAGCACGTGCACACAAACAAATTACAGCAAACCAGGGCACGAGGTGCTTCAGGTGGAGGAAGTGGGTCTTGTGGTGCAAGGTGCTCATTTGGTGCCAGCTGGATTACTCCTCCTTTTTGCAGGAAATCATTAAGTGTTGGCTGAAGCCATGCATGACCTTCATCACAACCACCCCCCTCAGGAACTGAGACCCACGGCCAGGGGGTAATTCTTGCACGGGTCCCTAATTCCCTTTAAAACAACTGGGAACTAAGCTCTTAAATACCTTTGCTGTCTGAATCATATTGCACTGGCGTCATCACCTCTGTTTGCTCCTCGTTCTGGAGCCGGCTGCCCATTAAAACTTCTGCCTGACCTCATCTCGAGCCCCTGCAATGAGAACACGCTCAATTTCCTCCTCCCTTTGACCTCAGAGGCTCCGGGCTCGGCGGTGATGCAGGATGCGCCTCTGAGTAATCACCCAGCCGGCTCCCCGTGCGTGCAGCTCCCGTGCCATCGTGCCCTGCCCCGTCAGCTCTCTGACACCCCTGGGGCAACCTGGACGTGCTCCTGCAGGCCCCGTGCTGCAGCCACACGCCGGCACCTCGCTGTCGCTGGTTGTCCCGTGTGGACAGAGCGGGGCTGCCCCGCGGATTTGCACAGCCACCCGGGACTCCTGTTCGGGTCCCTGTGCTGGGCGGTGCCCGCCGAGCCGCGGGATTCGCAGGTTCACGCGTCGCACGTTTCACCCTCGCTCCGGTCTGGGAGGTGGGCACGTTGTGCCAGGTGTCCCTCAGATCCGTCCCAACTCCCTTGGGCGCTCCAGCAGGTCTCAAACACAGCTGATGTGGGTCTGCCGCCTTGAGGCAATGTTGGCTGTTGGCCTCGATGGTCTTAGAGGTATTTTCCAACCTTAGGTTCTGTGATTCTGTGTTGTTTCCCTGGCTGGTGTCTCTGGGAAATGCTGCTTTTCTGGTGCCCACACGCAGGGGGAAGGTTTGACATCAGCCACTGGCCATGGCCATGGGGCTTTGCAGGTGGTATCCTTCCTCCAGCTCTTCCCTGGAGCCTCGCAAAGGCACTGGTGCTCCTTCCCAGCCTGCTGGCATGCAGGGAAAGGAATCATGCAGGTTTTTCCTTCTCTCTCTCTCTCTCTCCTGTCATACATTTTATACAACCTTTCAGTACCAGCACTTCCTTCCAGCTTTCTGACAGCCTGAGAGAGGGACCTCAGAGAGAAGGATGGAACCTCAGCTTGTGAGCAACACAAAAGGGATTTTCTGACCAGGAGCCACATGCACATGCCCATTATCCCAGTGGAGGCTGGAGCAACATCCTCCAGTGCCAGTCCCGTGCACCGGCATCCCCAGGCTGCCAGACTGGTCAGACTTGAATTTTAGGCTTCTTAAGGGTTTAATAAGAGGCTGAACTAAAATACTAGCTGTGAGTGGAGAGCTGAATTCTTCAAGGTCAGAAGGTGGAGAAGGTGGGGTTAGGGTCAGTCCCGTGCCACGGGGAGGTGCAGTGCTCCCAGCATGGCCAGGGATGGTTTTTCTCCCGAGCGAGCAAGCGAGGACTGTTCATGGCACTGCTCCTTCTGCCTCGAGGGGCTGTGGTGGAGCACAGCCCTGTGCACCCTGAGGGGCTCACAGGGTGGCTCAGCTCTCCTGGTGTGGCTGGGCGTGTCCGTAGGTTTGGGTGGGAGCTACAGGAGTGTGGCTGTGCTGTGTCTGGGAGCTGGGCTGGGCTGTCCAGTGACCATCTCACTGCACCACGTTGGAAAGCTGACCCAGAATGTCCCCCCAGATTCCCCCCTTATGCAGGTAAGTCCTCACAACTCTAGGCCAGCATGCCCAAAGGGGGCTGGCAGACACGTTGTGCCTTGTTCAACTCTGGGTCTCAGTGCCTCAGACCACTTGCACACTTTCTATTTTAAGTGTCTGCTGTCTTCCCGGGAGATTCACCAGGAGAGAAAGCCAAGAGGGCACTTTAGAGCCCAGGCTTCAGCACTGCACCGTGCTGATGGAGCAGCAATGAACGCTCTGCTTTCAGCTCCCAGCTACATTTGCATCCCAGCTCTTCTGGAACAAACGGCTACATGTCTCCCGAGTCATTTTAACACTCCCACACTTACAAAGTCCTTTAGCTTTTAGGAGGGAAAAAAAGAGCCGTATAAACCCTGTATCTATTAAACCTTCATCCTCCAAAGCCTCTGTGTTAGTATGGCAGGAATGTGCCACTTCCTACAGCTTGCCATGGGAGCCACAGTGCCTGCCACAGCCCAGGATCACCCAGAGGAGGTGCTGGCTGCTCTGGAGGGCAGCAGGGCCAGCAACTCCCATCTGCAGAAAATGGTCTTCACAAGAACATACACAAACATTAAGGACCTTTAATTGGAGTGTTTTTCTTTTCTCACATACACTTAGGAAAGGTACAACAAAAAACCCAGCAGGTATTTTCTTGGTCAGCAAACGTGATCCAGACTCCTCTCCCTCCCACTCTGCTTCTTCTGAAATTACACAAAGAACAGGAGATTTAGATGCATTCCTGTTGTGGGAACATTTGGGACATAACCCAAGCCCAGACCACTGGGAGAGGATCCCAGTTCTCCATCCTGCTGTGGTCTCTGTCCGTGGCTCAGCTGCAGGTGCAGGGCATGGGAAGCCTTCATGACAACCAGAGCTGGACTCACGTTCGACGCCGTTTCCCTCACTGGTAGTTTTCCTCCCTGCAACAGCCAAACACCCAACATGCACAGGCTCTGGGGGGTCTAAAGCCTTGCACACCATGCTGAAGCCCAGCATCTGCCTGTTTTATCTCCCTTCCCCAGCCCTTACCATGCCCAGCCCCAACACACTCCTGCAAAAGCTGCCATGTGCCCATTGCCAGGCACCAGCCTCGGCCACCCCGCAGCGATCCCGTTAGATGGCACCACGGGGCAGCGTTGGCTACACCTTCTTTCCTTCCTTCCTCTCTCCCAGCCGTGTCTTGACGCTGCTCCAGCCCTGAACTGGCCCTTTGTGCAGGGCAGCAAGCTCTGAGCTCTGCTGCAGTCACTTGGCTGAGCCCGCAGAGCGAGGACAAGGCTCGCCACGCTCGCCCCTCTTCCCTGCAATCACAGTCCTTAGCGAGGCAGGATGTTTCCAGGATCAGCCTTTTCTTTATTTAAGGATTTTTGCATAGGCAAATGTTACATGTTTTTGGGCACACAAAGGTTAAAATGATTGATCCTATGTGTATGCACTCGCTCCCACCCCACAGCCCGTGCTGGCTCTCCCAGGGAATTTATCCACATACGTATATACAGTGGTCTGGTAGAAAGTGTTTTCTGAGGTTTTGGAACGCTCTAAAAAGGCTCTAAAAGGGTAACACTGATAAAAGCCTTTAAAGAGTGTCCACTCTGTCAGCCTGTGTCTGTGCAGTTCGGATTCAGCAGCTTTGTGTCTGCTTAATGCAGTTTGCAGGCTGTGTATTGCACTTTCCTAGGCTGAATTTTGTTCTGACTCCTCTTGCTTTGCTCTCTCTTCTGTAAAAGCAGGATTTCTACTGAAAATAAGCAACAAATTGCTGTGTATGCTCAGGTGGAAAGCATTTTCAAAAGCAAGGCAGCTGGCAGCACACTGCTGTCCTTCTGCCTTGGACTTTTTGTGATAGACAATAAATTGATTGAAACTAAAATAGAGAATGAGGGTGTTTGCTGGCCTTGTTCTGGTGACAGAAAAGTTATTTCAGGGTGAGACTGTGCCTTGAGCTTCTACAGGGACCTGTTGTCCTGGGCATAGGATCAAGGGAGTTTTTCCTCCAGAAAGGATTGCAAGATAGGTAGTAGTTTCCATTTAAAAACAAGGTTTTTAAAAAGAAAAAGGAAAATTTCAATTAAAAGAAGCAAACTCATAATGCATAGGTTGGTTAAATGTTCACAATTGTAAATACAGACAATAATTTACAGGCTTTTCTCTTGAAATATTAATGCTGCTATAAGGAGCCAAGCATGTGACTTACTTACAAAGACATACCATCGCATTTCCAGATTGAAAATGAGATAGATTAAATTGACATTATATATTACTTAGCTGTGTACCAACTAGCCAAACAAACACTATGAATTCCGTCATTTATGATGGAAGCTACATAAAAATTGCATAATTACTGCAGTGAGTCACCTATTTAAATGGCACTCCTATATGGACAAATTGATTTCAATGCAGGATTAATAGCCTTTTGCTGCTGGTTTACGTGCTTGCCAAAGACCAAACTACGTTGTTGCTAAGCATCATTAATGGATTAAAATAGGGGTTCTGCATAATTCCTACGGTGTACCTTCAAACAGCACGCTTAGCTCGTGCACTAGCCTAGCTCTTGTTAGCCCTACGTAACACACGGAGCGGGGCGGCTGACACGTGTGAGGGGGGTTAATGCAATCCCAGGAACTCTTTCAAAAGCTCACAGGTTTTCTTGTGGATGACTTCGCGGAGCTTGCGCACGCGCCGGACGCTGGAGGTCCCCACAAAGCTGTCTGGCTGCAGCACAGCCATGCCGTTGTGGACGTCCCCCATGATGATGAGCTGGCCATCCACCGTGGTCATGTTGGGACACGGGCAGCTCCAGTCCATGTTCAGGAGCGTGATTTCCAGGGGTTCCTTCCCCAGGAATTTTAATCCCATTTTTTCATCCTTGAGAATCTCCTCCACCGTCACCAGGGCGTGTCCCGAGTCTTGGTCTTCGGTGAGCTCCGTGATGCGGCCCAGGATGACGAAGTCGCTTTTGCAGAAGCTCGTCACCAGCTTCTGGCGGGGTTTGCAGGCTTTGCAGTGCGTGTTCTTCGGGAAGGGGCACATCTCCTCGCAGGCCTCCCGGCTCTCAAAGTTGTTCTCGTTGCCTCCACACCCGCCGTAGATGAAGGACTGGCACTGCTTTGTCAAGCTGTTGTAGGCCCACCTGGGCTCGTAGGCCTTGCAGTGGCCTTGGAGGGCTGGCAGGTTGCAGATGTTGACGGGGCCGTTCATGCACGTTAACATGCAGCTCTCGTAGGTCTCGAAGTGGTTGAGGTTGCTGTTACAGTTCCCGTAGATGAAAGTAAAGCAGTTGTTTTTCTTTGCATCATAGTACCACCTGGTCTGCTCTTCCCCGCAGTCTTCGCTGTCCGGTTGCTTCAGGCACTCATCGGTTGGAAAATGCGTTTTGTTTTGGGAAGCTTCTTTGGATGTGGGTTCTCCTTTGATGACTGACAAAGGGAAGTCAGCCCTGAGGAGGCCACCGCTGTTCTGGGCGGTGCAGGTGTAGATTCCTGCGTCCTGCAGCTGCGTGTTGTAAATGACCAGCTGGGCGATGTTGGTGACCACGACGTTCCCTCTGACGTGATTTGGCTTCATGATGACTTTGTCTTTCCCATCGACCTGCTTCTCCCACGTGATCTCTGGCTTGGGTCTCCCTGTAACGTCACAGAGGAAGCTGACGGTCTCTCCCACGTAGACGGACTGATGGACGGGGTTGTTCACAAGAGTGGGCGGCAGGATGTCAACGACTGTTGTCTCGGAGTAGGCAGTAGTTGGGCGAGCTGTTGTTTCTGGTGGGATAGGGCTGGTGTTTGGCCAGGTGAGATGGTACCTGCAGGTGACCACGTTCAGTGTAATGCCTTTGATGCAAGCTTCTGCGTCCATGTAGCACTTGTTGTAGTAGGTGAGCCCGTCGGAGGCGCAGGTGAAGCTCGGCTCCTTCTCACACCTGTCCTTGCACTTGCAGACGGGCTGCCCATCCCAGATGTCGCACTCTGAGCCTTGCTGGATGCACATGAAACGGTCACAGGTTGCCTCCTTGGGCATTCCCACCGGCCCTTTTTTCCCCTTGACGTCCATGTACCGAGCGGCCACACAACTCTTTGTTCCACAGACATTGGGGCAGCACTTCTCGAAGGTCTCGCACTCCTGTGGGGGAGGAAAATAACCCAATCGTTACTGGGGACAAAGTAGAGGCCTTTTTGGAGACCCAGCAAGCAAACAGCCCAGAAACTCAGGGAACATGGTTTGCCACAGATATCTGTGGTCTGAAAACTCAGTGTCCCCACAGGCAATGAGTAAAAACATTTCCTCAGCATCTCCCAGGACGTGTCTAAACACACTGGGTGTTCTGAAGTGCTTCAAGAGGAGACTCTCTGGAAGGAAAATGTAATTCTGTTTCTTAAATACAAACCTCATCCTAAGTCTTTACCCCAGAGTCACATGGACTGCTTGGCTACCGAACCAACCACCCCCCTTCCGTGCTCTCCCAAATGCCTGGGGACAAGTCCTGAGAAACAAGAGCGGATGGAAAGTCTTATCATATGGCTGTAGGCAGTAATCCTTCTTATTTTCCACAGAAGTATGTAAAGTATTATTTGAATTCCCTGAGACTAACAGCCTGCTCTTTGAGGTGAAACTGCCAAGGATTTGTAATTGTTCACATTGTAGAGGAAATAATAGAATATCTCAAAAGTAAGGTAATTCTTGCTCCAAAAATAATTTTTCTATGGTATTTAGAAAAACAAACCCCAAACAGCTCATTATGGCTTCTCTGTCCTATTTTAGTCCTATTTTCAAATGCAGCATCGCTCTTCTAGTGATTTATTACACCCCGCCTCGGCTACAGTCAGCTCTAAATTGTGGTTAATTTTAGCAGAATTTTAATCTTCTGTGCAGAAAAGGTATTTGATACGTGTGATCATGGCTGCTGGTCGTTATGGATTACTTTAAGGGTCCATGATCACTGTTACCATGTGCCCAACGGGTCACACTTCCACCGTGTGTTAAACCACTACGAGCCCCCTGAAATCCATCAGCTGTCTCTGTAAGTGAGGACAACATGATTTTTAAGCTACCAAACCAAAGAGCTTCCCCTGAGTCCAGTGTCCTTTCCTTATTGGGAAAAGGATGACCTAATACCAGAACTCTTTCCCCATTTCCAGCTGCACATTACTAGGTTTCAGAAGCAAAGCTAGAAACCAGGATGGTTGAGGTTTTCAGCTGGGCTTAAGGAGTGTGGCTTGGCAGAGTCCTTGGCTGCCTGCAGACCACTCACTCCATCCAAGGTGCCAGGACTCTGTTGCTGCCACAAAGTGAATGTTTGTAGCCAGTGGCTTCTGGATTTCAGTTTTTGACCAGTAAATTATTAAAACATTGGCATCTGCTGCTGGGGTTTTGCAAGTGTTTTAGTATTCATTGCTGCACCTGGTAGTTGGAACAGAGGAGGCTTATTTGAGAATGGCAGAAGTAAAAAGAGCACCTTCATTCCTAACACATGGGATCCATCTGAGCAAATGTCTTTGTTTACTTATGACCAGCATTTTTTGTCTGTTTTTTCACCCTTTTTAGCATTGCAGAAACAACCTGGCTACAGAGCACAAACCCAAACACTTTTTCTCAGCACAGTACGTGTTCCTGTCAGCCAGGTTTGGGTTGCAGGAGCTTTGTTGTGGGACATGATGTAAGAGGCAGGACAGGCAGGTATTTTCAGATGCCAGCTTGAGCTGGCAGTGCTGACAGGTTGAAAAATGAATTTTGGGGTTGTAAGCTAAACACATTTTGAGCTGGGAGCATCCCACAGAACATCTGCCTGGTCATTTTAGCCATGCCCTGTTCTGCACCCCAAACACCCTTTGTGCTTCAAGTGCAGCAAAGGCTGATGATATACAAGCTAAATCAAACAATTTCATACAGGATTCCTCCCAGGAATATAAAACATTGATGATGGCCACCAACAACAAAGAGCACGGTGACACTGCTGAAACACTACAGGCTGGCCCCAGTGCATGCTGAGTGCTGGAGTATCAAATTCAGACGGTTCTTTTGACATGAAAGCAAGGAAAAGGATCAAACAGAGCGAGCCCTGTGCCCACATCAGCGTAAGTGACAACTGCCACACACCTCCCTGCTTAACAACAACTCATCAAACCTTTCCTATTTTATATAGGTCACAGGTCAGTTAAATAGATGCACTGTCTGCACCGAGTCCTGCACGGTGCCAGTGCCCTTCTGGTGGGACAGACAGAAACAAGCCCCCAGCCAAGCCCCCTCACCGCCCGTGACGCAGAGACACAAAGATGGGCATCACTCACCAGGTCAGCGTCGCACTCTCGCTTGCAAGTGCTCTGCGCGTCGACCCACAGGTTGGGGTTCATGTCATTGGGGCATATCCCAGCGTGGGAATACCGGATTGGGGGCAGAGCTCTCCCTTTCAGAGAGACCTCCAGAAGCAAGAGGACACTGCTCTTCCCCAGCAAGATCCACATCCACCGAGTGAACAGCACCAACAACATCTCAGAACTTCTCCAGGGCAGTGGCAGTGTCCGAGCTGGAAGCAGTTCTTGCTTGCTTGGGGTTGCTTTTTTTTTGGCAAGCCTTAAATTTTTGAGGAACCCAGATGCACCTGACTTCGGTAAAAGCTTCAGCGAGCTCCTCTGCTGCCTCTGTCGATAGTGCAGTTTGGTCTGGACCTCATTGGATTAAAGGTCCTAGGAAGTTATCCCCTTATTTTAAGAGAAACGCTACTAGTCTGAGCAGAGTTAGCTCTATTTATACCCTGCCTCTGTTAACAAGTCAGAAAAAGTAAACTTGATTTCTTTGACAGGCACACGCTTCCTATGTCCTGGTGGCAGTCAGACAGATTTGTTGCAAGAAAAAAAAGCTGGAAAGAGTTCAAAAGGCTGGAACTGGCATGGTGGGACCCCTGCATGTTTCTGAATGCAGGGAGGCCTTCTTAACCCCTTTAGACCTAAAGTACTTCCCTATGCTAAGAATGGCATTTACTTCTGAAAGGGGACTTGTCTAAATAACAGGGACCCGCGGTCAGGGGATTTCCCCACGGCGAGGGGCTGCACAATCACTTGCTAAAAGGAACAAGTAATAGGATTGAAGCAATTAAAGCCAAAATATCATATTTTAACAGAGGAAGTAGGGGAAGAAATAACTTATTTAAAAGTAGGATTGACAAAGCAGAATGTCTTCTTAACTTCTCCCGGGGCTCCTCTGGGCTTTTTTCTTCTTTGGTGGGGAGATTTCCAGGATGCCAGGTTTAATGCTGCCCTCCAGCCCCACCAGGAAGATGTTAAAAGTGTCCCTGAATTCCTCTACATTTCCTGACAGCCAGATCCCATTGTACAGTGCATTGCTGACCCCTTTAACAGCAACAACAAAAAAATAGTAGAAGTTCAACACTATGGAAACCTGCATAAAGGAATGTACAGCATTTTTGCATTGGGGGGTGGGAGGGAAACTCAGTCAAGCTGAGTTCCTCATTCCCTGATTATTACAGCAAGGGGCTGATCCTGCTCCTGCTGAACACGTGCCAAAATCCAGAGATGAGTGGCAGAAGTCCGAGTTGCTCAGCACCTTCCAGGATTAGAGCCTCTGGGCTGAGTTCTGGGCCAGCCTGGGTGGACCCTGCATGTTGCTAAGAGCTCCTGGGAGGATCAGGTAAGTTTGCATCCCACGTGGGGATTCTGCAGAGCTGGAGCAGCAGCGCTTTTCCTGGGGAGGAGGGAAGGGTGTGAATCCACCCCGTGCCCAGCACTGGGCGCTGCAAAGGCAACACAGCAAGGCGCAGTCAGCTCTTACTTTTCTCCCTTGGGTGTATTAAACCAGGGCTGGTTTTCATGGCTGAGCTTGGACCTAATTCTCCCCTGAGTGTAGATCCTGCCAAACAGTACAAGCAGCAGTGAACTGGGCCAGCATGGCGCTCCTGCTCCTCCCTTGGGACCAGGCAGCAGAGCGCAGTGGCCTGCTGGTGTTTCCCAGGATCGCCTCTGGAAGAAAGGGAGGGCAACCTGGAGCTGACCTGCCCTTGGCTGTGGCATTTCTGTGGCAACCCTGGGCTTATAAAAGGGGCTGTTGCTGTTCTGATTTGTGTGCCTGCATTAATGATATGCACAGTATTTGAATTTCATGGGACGTGCAGGGCGAAGTTGTCCAAATTAGCTATTTATAAGAAGCGAAGTCAACTGCCAGGCAGCAGTTTGCAGTTGATTTATTCTCCCTGAAACTTTAGAAACCTGCATGACACTTGTACAAAGTGCGGCTGTGTGCTAAATGTTTTATTCAGTACTTGTTTACAAAGACAAACGCAGCACCCTGTGATGCCTAAAAAAGCCAACCAAAAATGACACATTCCCAAGAGGTACTTAAAATTCTTACAGCTCTATTAACAACAAAATCACATGTATTAGTGGTTCTGTTGGCCAAACAAAGACACTTTATATTGTAAAACTCACTAGAGATAAGCTTTGAAACAAGCTGTATGTGGGTCTTGGGGAGTGCAGGTATCCTGGGTGCTGGGGAAACTGCTGTGATGACCTCAGAAACCACTGTAGGTCCAGGGAATTTTCCCTTGATCCGTGGCATTGCCATGGATGTGATTTTCCCCTGCCATCTTGAGCCCTGTGGGGCTGTTTTACCCCCTTACCTCCTGGGCCAGAGGTGGGTCTTGCAGCCTCCATCTCCTCTCCTGGTGCCAGAAAGCCACCTCCTTGCTAGCTTTGGCCATGTTGAGTGAGAGACCCATCAGTGTGGATCCACCATTCCATATGTTATAAAAAATAACACTATTTTATTTTTTTCCCTTGCCAGACCAAGGATCCCTTGCCCAGAGGCACATTTCAGCTGTGGGGGAGCAGAGTGGGGCTCTGAAGAATCAGACACTGGTTTGCATCAGACATACAGAGCTACATCCTCCTCCATCCAGAGGGATATTCTCCAGGGACAGGCAAGTCCCATTGCAGCTTTCTGCTTTCGGCTCCTAGGTATCATGTTCCTGGATCACTCATTTGGCCACTTGAACACAGCCAGGAGAGAGGAAAACACTGCCATAAATCTCCCTGTGAATGCAGGCAGGCAACTCCTGAGGGCAGAGGAGGCAGTGAGGACTCTGAGAAACCCTTGATAGCTGCCCTGTCCCTGCCAGGACATCCCAGACATGCTGTTACCCAACCTGAGGAGCACATCCAGGAGGGACACCACAGGCTACCCTGGGCTGGCTCAGGGACAGCAAGGACTCTGGTTGTCCCAGCATGGACAGCCAAGCTCTGCCTGATGAAACTGTCTCCTCAGTTTCTCTGAGGGCTGTTTGCTTGCCTGGTTTAACTCAGTTGAACTCCACTGACCTCAGTGGATCTGACTGGGGACTCCTGAACACTACCAGCTAATGCCAGCTGTGAACCAGGGTCTCTGTCAAGGTCCCTGAGTTTTTCTGTTCCTCCTTTTTTATAAAGTACTGTGCATTTTTTCTTTAATATAAGCAATAAAGTAACCCTCATTCTCCATTTCTATGAGCAATTTAATTATGAAAACCAAATTTATGGCTTATCTTCTCTCATCCATGTTAGATACTGATGTGATAAAGATCTTCCCAAATGAGATCCAGCCTTAGAAGGAACCCCACTACTACCCCAAATCCCCCTTTGTGATCAAGATATTGAATTGAGGCTGCTGGATGAGGAGCTGGGATGAGCTTCTATGGGCCTCAGATGGACAAACCTGAGCCCTGAAGGCACAAAGACAACATCCTGGGTCTGCTCCCAGCAGTGGGGACGTGCAATCTCTGACCAGCCTGTGCTCCACAAATGTCCATCCACCACTACACACCAGTCCTGAAAAGCCCTCCTAGGTTGTCCAGGGTCCTAACTATTGTTGAGGTTTTTTGTAAATTGTAATTTCTTTGCCTTTTCTCTTACTCTTGCCAAGCTTCTATGGGTTGTCCCTGCCCTGCTCTGCTGTGCCAAGTATTGACCCAGTGTTTGGTGTGACCCCTTTTAACTGAGGAGGGAAACAGGATTCTCTGCCGCACAGAAAACTATAATTGTATTCATTGCTTTTTTTTTTCTTAAGCCACTGTTAAATGAGCAGCAAACTGTTGATCATATTTACTAGCAATCCTCATCTGCAGTTACTCAGCGGATGGCGGATTGATTTGCTGGTTTTATTGTGGAAGGCTCTTGGCAGGAACCGTCACCCTCAGATGTTAAACCCCCCTTTCCCATTGATCTCTGCCTCGGCACAGGGGCCCTTCCAGCCTCAGCCTCTCGTGCTCCCTGGGCCCGCCGCCACTCGCCGCTGGTTTTGCCAACACAAACAAGAGCCACCCCCTCTCCAGGCAGGCTCTGACTCATCGCTGCCGGTGGCACTTTGCTGCCTGTGGCATCCAGACCCTACACAAGGGCTCCGGGCTGGAGTGGGCACTTGTCTGTGCTGCGGTGTAAGGTGTGCCCCCAGCACCCACCAGAGAGGTGAAGGTTGGATGCTGGACACCTTCTGCCTCTGAGCTTAGCTTAAAGCACAGATTCTGCTCCTTGAGACCACCCTCCTCCCCCTCCCACAGGACAGCAGGGCTTGGTACCAACTCCCTGCACTGCCCATAGCAGCAATCAGCCCGTTCTTCCAAACAGGCCACAAAAACCTGCCTTGCCTGCAGGGACCCTGATCACGCAGGGAGCCCCAAGGACACGCTCTTCTTCAGCCCCACAGGTGGCTTCTTGTCCATGCACAGATGAAAATGTGATGCTTGAACAGAAAAGGACTTTAAAAAAACCCTGTCTCATTTAGACAGCAATGATGTTCCAGACTGTATGTAAAGCTTATTGCTCTTAAAGCTGATAGCCAGACATTTGAGAGGGAATGTCACTGCCAGATCCCTTTCAGAGCACGGCTTGTCTCAAGCAGGAGTGTTGCTTCCAAACCCACAGAGAAATACAGATAATGCCTTGGGAACTCAGCTCCATCTTGGTTTGGACTGCAAAGGGTCAAACCTTTCCCACTGAGCGATGCCCCTTTCCACGTAACTCTGTAGGACCTGATCAGGGGATGGCCAGGAATCCCAGCTCGGGTGCCTTTGCACAGCCCACAGAAAATCACACAGCTCACACTGGCTGAATGGTTGGCCAAGAGAGAAGGGTTTTTGGCAGCATATGAGATGCACCTCCAAACATCAAAGCACAGGCAAAGGCTGCTGTGCTGGCCACATGCTTTTGGAGCACACACATGGGCAGGGCAGATTTGGCTGAAGGTTTGCAATGGGAACAGCGCGCCTGGGTCCTGTTTCAGGGCTCTTCATCTGCACAATTAGCAGTGGAGGCATATTTCAGTTTTCCCCAAATAAAGATAGAAATCTCCCTGGAAGTGCCTACAGCTAACAAGTGCTGGTTTTGACTTCTGAAATAACCCATCTGAGCAGATCCCAGCGAGCAGGGACAGGCTCAGGGGGCACATTCAGCACGGTGATTGCTCACCCAAACGAGCTGCTGTTTATGTGCTCGCTGCCTCACGTGCAGCTGCTCAGTAAGCAGAAGTTAATGTAGTTAGACAAAAGGGCTCAGTCTGGGGGGGGCAAAAATCAATAATATCAGGGAGTTTATTACAGGGTTATGGGCCACCTGCTAGAACTCAGCATTAGGCCTGCGCTGCGTTGTGTTTCGGGCAGAGCTGATGGCCCTGCACTCAGACACGGCTAGCGCCAGAATTATTATTTTATGCCTCGGCAGATGGCTTCTGCTCGGGGGTTTTATCTTTGAGTGCAGACATACGACTAATCATCATTTGCTTTCTCTTTCTCTGCTAACGTAAGCTGGGCAGGAAGCAATTGCCAGTTTGATGATGGTTCATTATTGTTCGGTTTATTCTGTCTGAAACAGCACAGCAAGAGGCACCAAGGGTACAAAGGAAGATAATCAACCCGTTATCAGTGAGATATGGGGAAAAGCTGAGCTCAGAAGCTTGTCTTTCACCAGCCCATATTTCTGTCTCTCTGTCAGAGGCAAAACCTTAGGTATCCCACAGATAATTTGGGGAGGTCATGGTGCCAGCATCTTTGGATTGTCAAGACTGGAAAAGTGAAATGTTGGCAATGGGTTCATCCTGGCACAGAGCAGCAGAGTCTAAGTCACCTCCCAGAGTCCCTTCCAGCCCTGTTCTCTGTCACCCCCAATGCTGAGTGAGACCTGCTCCATCACTTAAGCTTTGAGTTAGGGAAATCTGAGATCTGTAATGCAACCTGGAATGCCAATAAACAGGAATCACAGCCATGGTGGCACCAGTGCAGGGTCAGCACTGTCCATCTTAGGCCCTCTCAGCCATCTGCTTCCATGGTGAACAGGCTGGACCAGGTACTGTCATGGGAAACACGGACACCACACACACACAGCTGCAGCAGAGAGGCTGGAGCACCTTGCCTTGTTGCAGGTTTTGGGAACTAGTGATTAGTTTCGTGATGAGCTTGATTAACAGCACTTTAGGAAACTGGCCCTAAATCCATGGTGTGCAACTGGAGGTGTTCCCATGGCTTGAAGCACTGCTGTGGCTGTATGAGTCATAGCATGAAAACCTCAGGGCTGAGCTGGTACATTTGTTGTTGCTCTTTATGATTTTCATTTTTTCTGTTTGGTTCCAGCCCGATCTGAATAAGTGCTCAGAATAAAAGTGAGGTGCAGGCCTGACACATGCTCAGGCTCAGTGCTCAGCACATCTCTCACCAGAGCTGGTGGTGTTTCTCCAGGAACATGAGTTAATTTAGTTCCCCAAGTAGGAGGCTAATGAATATTATTGAACCCATTGCACAGGTTCACTTCAGTCTGCAAATGACCCTAATTTAACCTCCCGTATGTACTTTTAGGAATTTAAAGCCGGGAGGAAATCACTTGATGAGTATCACACAGCAACAGCCACGAAAGGTTGGAGTCCTGAGACCCTGCTTCCAACCCCATGGGCACCATTTCCTTCTCAGAAAACAGGTTCAATATAGAAAAGTCACCTTGCTTTTGTCTGTGATGTGATTCAACTTATATAAACAGTAAGGTTTTAACCTGTTGTGCTAATTTAATTTAACTCCCTCCAGTTCTTTTTTCCTTGAAAACCCAGAGTTTGTCCTGGTTTGTACTGCAAGCCTTAATTCCCCGTGACTTCAACATGAAGTAACCACCTCACCATCACTCAGGGCTAATCTTTTTAGAAAGGTTATGAACCTTTCAGTGGAGGAGAGTTTGTGAGGTGAGGTTAAACTGCTGCAGATTTGCTCGGTTTTGCGCTTTGTTGTGAGACTTTACCAAGCCATTGGATTCTGCTGAAGTTTGGAACCCTCATTGTGGCTGGGAGCCTCTCCAGGAGATGCAGAGTAGCTCCCAGCAACTGGGCTTTTCATCAGGCAACGAGTGTTGGCTTCTTCAGACAACCTGGAAGTCCCAGAGCTCCTCCGCGGGTTTGGTATCCAAAACTTCACTATAAACAAGTTAATTTTCACAAAATGGAACTATTTCCATTTCTGCAAATACCATGAAATCCTTTTAGCATCAATTCCGTCTTCTTGGAATTTAAATCTAAATTAGGGAAAAATTCTTTTTGACTGCAGAGTTATTGCCCTCGTTTGGCTTTGCTGGCTGTCCTGGCTGTCACACAGCACATCCTCTGCCCGTGCTCAGAGTGTGACCTCTGCCAGGGCAGTCCCTGCCTGGTAAGTTGGGCACATTAAGAGTCTTTCCAAGAGGTGAACTATTTTGTTTTAGTGTGCCCTGTGTACTCTTTTACCCTTTTCTAGATGCAAGGCATCACAGTCTGCACTGCTCAGACCCCGATGACGGCCAACAGAAGGAGTCAGAACAGCTCTTCTGGGCCACTTACTTGACACCCTTACTTGGAATGCCCAAAGGAGCTGACATGCAAATCTGGTATGTAAATGTGCTCCTTTCCTGGCATTCATTCACCAGCAGATCTGAACACAGACTGGAGGTGTGAGTGATATGTACAAACCAGTGATGATCCACTTCCATTAGAGGAGCAAGCCCATCCTTCCTGCCCTGGCAATAGGATGTTCGTCTGTATTTAACAGCTTTTTTTCATTGTCGCTCTCTCTGATTCCAGCTAATTCTACATCTATTTTTATTTTGATCTTTTATTGTTTGCAGAGTGAAGAGGCCACCTGCAGCCTACACTGTAGCAGGGTTTGCTGAGACACAGCACTTTCCTTTCCATGGCAGTTCTGAAGGTAACTGGCCCATGCCTGCCTGACACCACTGTGGCCGGCGGCGTGATCACAGGTAACGTTTACGAGATTCACGTGGTTTAATCATTATAATTTCCCTGTGCCCCCAGGGCCAGCACATTGGGCTCATGGTGCTGTCCAACCAATTGCTGGGATGGTGTTTAATCACAGACATAGCAGACGGCCTTTGAGCTGGGAGGTGCAAAGGAACCGGAGCATCGTTTCAAGCGCTCTGCACTGGCCTGATTTTTCTCCAGTTGAAATCGATGTAAATATTCTGCTGACTTCAAAGGAGAGCAGGGTGAGGTTACAGCCAAGTACTCTTGGAAATCCCACCCAGTGCTTGATTTTTCTTGACCTGAAGGCCAGTTCAGTCAGCTCTGCTTCCACAAAGGAGCTTTCAGGAGTCCTGGAAAAGCCGCCGGAGTGCTTTCAGCCCCGGGTTCACATGGCAGCAGCATGTGAACTGCGGCGAATCTAGAGGACGAGTCAGCCCTCCCAGGTTCTGGTTCCACTTCTGCAGATGTCTGGCTGGCATCGCTCTTGCTCTCTCCATTGACTGTGGGAAAGTTTAGGGCAATGGGATTCCCACTGAGGTGCTTCAGTTTGTGGGATGAACTCCTGCAGTGGGACAGCAGGATTTGGGGTACCTTCACAAGACCTCTGACTTTGCTGTGCATCAGCCAGGAGAACAAGCTGGTCTATGTGCCTGGAAAATCTTTACATCATCTCTGCAGCCTATGGCATGAGCTGTGGCTTAGTCTCTTCCCAGTACAGAGGAAATGGTCTTGAATCCCTCTTTTTTTTTTTTTTTGGGTGTTTCTTCTTTCATAATTTTACACATTTTCTGTTGTGTTTCTGTAACATCATTGTTACAAAGCTCTACATGGGGTGGAAAATGAGACTTTTCTATACATTTCCAAACATTTCCATAAACTACTTTCCTTTTGAAGTCAATCAGATTTGTCAGTATGGAGTTATCTCCACAGGACCCGTTCCTGTCCCTGCCTCTGACTTACTCCATGAGCCCAGACCACTCACTCCCTCTGTGCCACAGCTTCCACCTTCCTGAAGGGGACTATAAAGCTCACAAGTGGGTCAAGTGACATCAGTTTATCTTCCAAATCCCAGCCTCTTGCCATTCCTGCAGAGCCATGTGTGAGTGTGAGGTGTGATTTGCTGTAACTGCAAAACTGTCAGAAAAAAATGAGGAACACAATAATTGTATCTTCAGCCATTTGTTCACATTCAGCTTAAGCTGCAGTTTAAGCACAGCCCTTTTGACCTCACACACACACATACTTTTTTTTTTTTGTTAAACTTTGCCATGGCTAGAAACCTAATACTGTAACTGTTTCAGAACATACACTTCCTCAGCTCCTTTTTGTTTAGTTTGGAGAATCTGGAGTACCCACAGCCATAGAAAACCAGGTTAGTGCACAGTAGAGGCTTTCATGGCCCCTAATCTTGATGACAAAATTATTTGAACAAACACTTCTTGTGTCACTGATATATATTATGTAAAACCTTGTGACTTTGATTATGTGTCTATAATACAGATTAGTCTGTTTGGGTGTTTGGTGCTGACCTCCAATAAGCTCCTAAAGTATTAGCAAGAATTTGCAAGTGACAGGCAGGCAGAGGTGCTGTTCTGCCTAATCCCATTCTCAAAACTCTGGCTATATATGTCTGAACAGTTTCTGCTGCTTTTCTTGAGGCACCAACCAGATTATTTCTTTCTCAGCCCCCTCCCAACCGCCTTTGTCATTCTCTCCACTGCTCTGATGTGTCACAAATGTTGGAAGATTTCACTAACCTTATGGACTAGAGCCAGGGAGACAGTGAGAACAAATTTAGAATAGGAGGCAGAGAATGTACCAGCTGGGAGGTGATGCTGTCGATCTCCATGGAGACCTCTTTAGTTACAGCTTTGCTAATTACTCTGATGAATTGTATAGTGCCTGGTTGAAAGCCCAGCCAGGTCAGTGGAGTGTTCCAAATTGACTGGCCGTGCCTCAGGACCACGAGGGGTGCACAGGGTACAGCCCCTCAGTTATGATTTGCATTTGTGGCTTTCTCCCTGATGGCCAAAACGGAGCCTAAGGAGAATCCAAACACCTTGATCTGGTCTCCTGCATGGGCCCAGCTTCTTCTAAAGCAAAAATCCCTGCACAAATGAATACAGACCTTGTCTTGGCAAAACAATTTTTTTTCTTAGACATGCAGGTGAACGATCCCCATCATCTTGTGAACTTTACCCAGGAGTCCTGTGGGAGATGAACTGGGGCAAGATCCAAAGAAGCCTTTGGACTCCAAACATGTAAATAGGACATGCCCCTGTGCAGCAGTCAGGCAACTACACATATCTGCCCCTCATCCCCAGGATGAGCCTGTTTCATGGATTAGGAGAGCAAAGGGAGGGACTACAGGCCTGGGCAGAGAGGAATGCAGCCAGGTGTCTGGATAGAAAGCAAAGGCAGCCCCTTTGCTCTGCGCTGTTTTCTGGGTTAGGGTTTCTCTGAGCTCAGAGGGAACCAGGATTGCACCTGGGGGCCCTATTGCAACCCCAACACAAGCAACAACCACCCTCAGGGGAGAAGTTTGGATCCACAGCACTGCAGCTCAGGCTTGTCATTACTTGAAGCCAAACTGGCTTTAGACACTAATCCACTGAACAATTTTCAGTTGTTATCAAAATCTATTGGACTTCTTAACCATGATTCCCTGAGCTGATGTACCACTCCCCTCAGGTTCCAGTTCCCTGACTTGTTTGTTCAGAAATTATTTATTTGTTCTACAAATAGGAACAATGTTAAATTAACAACTGAGAAAAAAACAGCCACACGCTATGCCTGATTTCTAAAGGGATTTGGCTGCCTGAGCAGATCTTTCCTCTGGAGATCACCATTCCCCCAAATATCAATGCCATTTTCCAATCCCTCTCCATCAAATTTCACTCCGTGCTTCAGGCACATGCATCTGTATGAATGTGAATGTGCTCACACCAGCTAAAAAGTCTCTTTTTTAGGCCCTCTGCTGCCCTTGAGCCCCTGCAGGATGCTCAGCAGGGCTGAAAACCCATGAGATACCCGCTTGCACTGCAATTCAGGGATGTTCCAGGAGGCTAAGACCTGTCCTAAATTCCAGCCCTCTGTACCACTATCAGTGTGGAGATTCCTGCCTGGTGATTTGATGAAAAAGCTGTAATTTACGGTCAAAGCAAAGATGATGTTTGAGTTCCCTGAAACTCTGGAATTCACTGGAATTATTTATTTATCTTGTCAAGAATAGAGGAACTATTCTTGAGTTGTGTAGAGCCCCAGCCACGTTTCCTCATGTGCTCATCTTGCCTGGCACTAGGCAGCTGTAAATTATCGGGTTCAAACCTCATTCCCTTTGGATCCTTTGACAGCAGGTAGAACATGAGGCATCTCCAGAGGATGATTTGGCTGTGCTATTTTAGACTCCTGTCCCAGAATGAGATGAATCAGCCTTTGTGCTGTGTGTTTCTTCCCATGGGCATGAAGTGAGCGTGGGGTGACACAGGCTCAGACTTGACAAAGTGGAGTTTTCAATTTAACCTAATTCACCTACAAACTCTCACACCATGGGGACTTCCATGGGGCCAGCACAAAAACTGGTGTAATATAAACTACTTCTCACATGTGACTTTAACCTCCTTCTCTGAAATTGTCTCCTCTGCCTTCAAACACCCGTTGAAAGGCCCAAAGTGGGCAGCATAAATTAGTTTAAATCTAGGTGAATATTTAGGCTTGACTTTTAATTCCTTCCATCTTTATTCTCCACCAGTCCTTCCATCTCCCTGAGCCTTAATCCCATAATGGCTTTATATCTCTCTCTCTCCATGCATTAAGTATAATATTTAACATTTCTGACTATCCCTAAATCATATTTCTAACACGTCCACAAGTGCTGTGTTGGTTTAAATTGCCAGAAACATTATTTTGGTGGGTTGGATGGGGATTGGGTGTTTCAAATATGATCATACAGCTGTCAGTGTCACTGTGTAACTGGGAATTAAGCCCTTAAAAACACGTTTAATCATAACTTTCAATAACTAAGAAATTGGTTAAATGGGGAGGAATGGAGTTATTTGGGGAATGAAACCTGAAATGCAAAGGGAATGAAAAACTGTCAAAGCCTTGAAAAAAACAGGAGCAAATAGCAGACAGACAGACCACGGTTTCTCCAAAAAAGGAGAAAAGAACCAATCCAGAGATTCGGGCACAGTCGGAAGCTTGCGAAAAGACAGATATTAAAACTTAACCAATAAAATCTGGAAAACTTGCTCTGAGGACAAAGAATGGCCCAAGCCTCCCCTGTGGTTATTCCAAGCCTGTCACAGGGAAGAGCCGGCTCTGCAGTGCCAGGCGTGCACAGCGCTCCCGGCAGTGCCGCAGGCTCAGGGCTGGCAGGCACGGCTCCCCTCGGGTGGGGAACACACAGGGAGCACCGAGCACCTGCAAATCACAACAAAACAAAACATCACTGGCCTGGGCCACGCACACACACACTGACTGTGGCTCAGAGCTCAGCGTGTTCCCACCAAAGGCCAAGAGCATTTAGCGTTTGGAAGGAAAAGCGGCTGCTCAAGCCATGAGCGCACAGCACCATGTGAGGCTCCCAGCAGATTCCAAAGGGGGTGGCCAGCCCTCAGCTGGCACCTGCCTCGGTGCGTCCGGATCCACGCAGGATCTGCTCTCGGCAGGGAGGTGTTTGCACGTCTGCCCTGCACAGGTACAGCACCGTGGGGGCCTGGCGAGCATGGGCACAGGCAGACCCAGCTGCCATATGGGAAAGGAGCAGGGAAAGGACGAGTTCTTGGCTCTGCTGGGATTTGGTGTGTGCAGCACCAGTGCCAATAAATGGGGAGGGGGTGACGCGTGTGGGGCTCCACGCGCGGGGCACGAGCAGGAGGGCTCATGGCGGCAGTGGGGAGTTCTGAGTCAAGAGAACTCGCTGCTAATCCTCTTCCACACAGTCTTCCTTGCAGGAGGAGATCTCATGACTCTGGGGAGAAGTACATTGTGTAACTAAGCAATGGTGAGCCCGAGCTGCATTTAACAGGGCTTGGCACAGGCACGACGGAGTAGGATACTCATCCCAAGAGAGCGTGAGAGAGAGCATCTCAGTGCATCACCCGCCGGCTTCGAGTCCTTAAAAGCCCTGTGTGGCCTTGAGAGAGGAGATCAAGCAGAGGGGAAAAAAAAATAAAAAGGAAAAAAGCCCATAACCCCCCAGAAACCAGCTCCCTGCACTGGCTCCCCTGCGCCTCTGTGGAAACGTTGCATAATGTCCCTTTGCACCACACGGAGCTTTGAAATCCGCAGGATCAAAGCTGTATGGAGACACTATGGATGTGCCGAGACAAATTTAAAGGCATTTTACGGTTATAGCAAGAAGCACAAAGCCACGCTCCAGGCTCCTCTTGCTGTTCCACTCTGACATCTAGTGGTGTTCCTGGTTTTGGGCCTATTCCTGCACTCGCCACCCAAACAGCTTTTCCCCACCCACCTGAGAGTTGTCTTGTATGACTTTGGAAAAGACTCTTTTGCCACTTTATCCTATTGGATTTATCCAGATACAACAAATTGGGATTTAAAGCTTTCACGGTGTGCAAGAGAGTGTCCTGCTTCCTATAATGTATCCCCGGGTCTCTGCTTTTGTGTGCCTTGTCTTGGTTTTACAGCTTTATGTCACAGATGCTGAAAACAGACAAAAGGAATTGTGGGTTAAGAAGTGATCATTTAAGATGCTTTTACTGAAAGAGGAAGCAAGTTTAAATTAAAATATTCAGGTAACAGCAGTGTCCATTTGAAGGTTGGTCTTCCAGGTCTCTGAGGTCAGAATTCAAGGCTGTTGCTGGGTAAATGTCATTTGCAAAACATTCTCTAAATCCAGTTGTTTCTCACAGAGTTGGTTGAGTCTTATAGTATGAGCTGGGCAAAATTTTGCCCAGCGTGTTGCAGCCTGTTGCACGGGATGAACAGCATGTGATGTGGTGTGAAAAACTTACCACTGAGTCACCGTGTAACCTTTGCCATGGTAGCTAAAAATGTCACCACTGGCTTGCCCCTCCTGCCTTCACGAGGGCAGTTTGCAGGGATGCTTCTCTCTTAGAGAAACAGAAATGCCTGGCCTGTGGGCTTCTGTCTCTCCTGACTGATTAAAAGGAAGAATTAAAAGGAGATTGTTTGTTTTGAAGCTTCATTTATATGGACAGATATTTGGGAACTGTTTGGATGGTAATGCTGCAAGCATTACCACAACCTAATTGCCACAACTGCCAGAGCAGGAACAGCAGATGAAAGGAACAGCAACCCAAGTCCAAAATTAAACGGTAGGTTAAAAATAATGTCACTAATAAGAAAATTAAGCAATGAAAGAGAGGCAATGAAATAAAAAGACCAAACAGCTTAGTGCAAATGTCTCCTTGGTGGCAGACACTGATGCCAAAACAGAGAGCCTGGAGTTAAATGAGCTCCCCAATACAGGTTGTAGTG
This sequence comes from Platyrinchus mystaceus, assembly GCA_035041135.1. Taxonomy (NCBI): domain Eukaryota; kingdom Metazoa; phylum Chordata; class Aves; order Passeriformes; family Tyrannidae; genus Platyrinchus; species Platyrinchus mystaceus. Next base: position 5,749,623 of record JAWWLV010000046.1, read on the forward strand.
ATTTAATTAAGAGTGTGAGCAATGTGCTGGTGAGGAAAGGGCTGGGAATTGGAGATGCCAGGGCTGGAAATGCCTGGGGAAACCCCTGGTGGGTTTCAGTCCTGGCCCATGGATTTGAACCTGTCCTTGTGGTACCTGCCCAGCCCCGGTCCCTGGATTTGAACCCATCCCTGTGGTACCTTGCTGGCCCCAGCCCCTGGCAGCCTCATAGCTCGAAGGCAGGAGCGAGGCTGCCAGTTAAAAACACCCTGAAAAGGGCAAGGCCAGTGTGATGGATGAATGGTTGGACTCGATGATCTTACAGGTCCCTTCCAACCTGAACGACTGTGTGATGTGCCTTTGCCAGGCAGGCAGTTTTGGCCCACAGCTTTCTCCCTCTCCCCATGATCTTTCTCCCCTCAAGCCTCCACAGAGGGCTCAGGGTGGTGAGCGAGGCTGGGATGAGCCTGTCAGAGGAAGTGCTCCAGTTTTGGGCTTTTCACCCTGTCCAGGATCCCACCCCAGCACCCAGAGGGGTCACACAGAATCGCAGAATCATTTGGGTTGGAAGGGAACAGTGGAGATCATTCAGTCCAACCCCCTGCCCAGGCAGGGTCACCTGGAGCAGGTGACACAGGAATGCATCCAGGTGGGTTTGGAATGCCTCCAGAGGGGGAAACTCCACACCCTGCCTGGGCAGCTGTTCCAGTGCTTTGCCACTTTCCATGGAAAGAAGTTCATCTTCATGCTGAGGTGAAACTTCTTGTGTTTTAGTTTATGGCTGTTGCTTCTTGTCCTGTCACTGAGCACCACTGAAGAGTCTGGCACCATCCTCTGACACCCGCCTTGGAGATATTTATATGCATTCATGAGATTCTCTCTCAGTTTTCTCCAGACTACACAGGCCCAGGTCTCACAGTCTCTCCTCGTCAGAGACGCTCCAGACCCCTCATCATCTCTGCGGCCTCCGCTGGACCCTCTCCAGTAGCTCGCTGTGTTTTTTTGTACGGAGATGCCCAGAACGGGACACACAATTTTCCACACAATGCCCGCTCCCCTCCAGGCCGGGGCAGCCCCGCCGCTCCCCGGGCACAAGATGGCGGCGGCCGGCAGGGCCGGAGCGGGGGCCCGGGGCAGGCCGGGCCCGGCGGGGCAGCGGCGCTGAGGAACCGCCCGGCCCCTCCCGACGGGCTCCGGAGCAGCGGGGAGGGGCCGAGGGGGGCCCTGCCCGGCGTGCCCGGCCCCGGCCATGAGCGGCGCGGCGGAGGCGCGGGAGCTGGAGGAGCGGCTGCGGGAGGCGGCGGCGCTGGGGGACGTGGCGGAGGTGCGGCGGCTGCTGGGCGCGGGGGCGGACATCGACTCCCGCAACGAGATCAACGGCTGGTGAGGGGCTGCGGGGGACGCGGGGCGGGCCGGGGTCGCTGCTGGGCTCGGCTCCTCTCCCCGCTGCCTTTCCCTGCGGGCTGTTGGCGGTGGTTGGACTCGGGGCGCCCCGCACGGCGCTCGGGCGCCCATCCATGAGGCGCGGGGTGGGGGGGGGAGCGTCTTGGGGGGTCGCGGCTCTTCTGTTTCTTAGTTTCCCTATTTACAAAAAAGGAAAAGCTAATCTCGGGAGGCTCGGAGATTTACTGCTAAAGAGGATCACGATAAAAGCAGGCCGCCCTCCTTCCACCTGTCACTGCGTGTTTGCCCAAGGATCTCTTCCCGTCGCTGGTGCCAACACGGGACAGCGGCGGGAGTCACTCTGTGCTGTAGGAAAGCAGAGGGCCCTGCCCCGCACAGCTTACAGTAGATTCAGAACTTTAAAAAGCGATGCAATGAAGGAAACTTTATTCCCAGTTACTCTCACTTTACGCACAGCTCAGGTGAAGTGGGACTTGCTTGCCATGGATCCCAACTCCTCTGCTTTCCTTCCCGCAGGACCTGCCTGCACTGGGCCTGTAAGCGGAACCATGCTCAGGTGGTGTCCTGCCTGCTGGAGGCTGGGGCGGATAAGCAGATCCTCACTGCCAAAGGAGAGCTGGCTGCACAGCTAACGTCAAAACCAGACATCCGGAAGATTTTGGGAGGTACCGTTCCTGTCTTTGAAGTCATCTAGAATTCTTGGTCTAAACACTAAAGCATTTTTAGTGCTTTTATCTGAGGCAGTGGATTGGCTGGGACCATAGTGTCTCATTAGATAAGTGATTTTTAACCAGAATTCATACTTGGACAAATAGACATGGGGCTTTCAGTAGGAAGGCCTTGTATTCTGAGCTGTGTCACCAGGGGATGGAAGAGCTGTATGCGTTGGGAAATGTGCTGCTGCAGTCCTGTTTGCTGTCACTAAGCAGAAGCGAAC
>JAWWLV010000046.1:5758592-5779408 GCA_035041135.1 Platyrinchus mystaceus
ATCTTCCTGATAAGGCTTTCAAAGTTAAACTCCTTAATGAAGACTTAATACCTACACTTTTATTGCAAGATTTCTATAATTTAACCAACTGCAGCATAAGCCGCAATTTTTAGGGGACACTGAACCCAACAGCATCCAACTGCTGAAAAAGTGACCTTGAAATTAAATACTGATGGCACCAAAAAATTCCCAACCCACAAACAGCACAGAATAACTAAGCATCCAAATTAATGGACTAAGCTTGAAGACATGAGTAGATTTATTAGGAAAGAAACTTATTTAATATTAAACGTTCAATGACAGAGACAATCAAATTTGTAACAGAAATTCAAAGATACTTTATTTCCATTTCTCGTATATCAAGAAGCTAGGAATAGCTTAGTTGTAAAAATGGGATTCATTTTAGTTCGATTCACACAAATACTAAACATTTATTCCTGTGTTTTAAAGTCCAAGAATGAAAACTTGCAATTAAACACTGAGCAAGCCATGTGTTCAGGTTATGTTGGTTTCTTATCTTAAAAAGTCTTAAAGAAAAAAAAAAGTATACAGGACTTATATTCTCAGTAGCATATGTGCTATTATCAACACATCTTTCTGAACTCTGGGAGGAAACACCAGTCCTGAATTAAATTTTATAAAAAAAAATTCTAACTCAACTTTATATTTTTCTACGCCACTACAGCTTTCTTTCACCTCATTTTAAAGCAGATCTTCAGTTTAAGCTGTTTTCCACTGTCTTCGCAGACTCTTCACGTAGTAGTCCTATAATGCAAAATTTTGGGAGAACAGACGATTAGACAGCGTTATGAGCATTTTGTTTACCATTCCTATACATTGGCCCAGTTGTTAGCTGTCATCTTAACTCTACAAAAACATCACCATTGACCATGACTGGCTTTAGAAGCAATGATGTAGCATTAATGGTTTAATTATCAACATTAAGTGTTTAAGAGTTCCTAGCATACATAATGCAACTACAGTAACAAATTATGTTGCAAGAAGCTCATTTATCAGCTGAACTCTCCACTGTTAGTTCCTTACTTCAGGAATACAACTAAAGACCTTCTGTAAGAAAGCTATGTCAAGCATGGGGAAAAAACTTCAAGTTTTCCTTTTAATACAGTATTGTACTGCCTATTGTTTAGCTGCTTCATTTCCCACAAACAGTTTCCAGCATACATTCCTGCCATCAACACTGTCATCATTTGGTGGCATCTGTCTCTGCATTTACATCTGCCTTACAAGCCTGTTACCAGCCATTCCACTGCTCTGTGCTATGGCTGACTGCAAATTCTCCTACACAGTAGGAAATATTAAGCACATACCTCTTAAAGACTTGAATTGCATTGAAAGTAACAAGGCGATTATTATGTAGTGTTTATTGCATTTTAAACTCTTTAAAGATATCTAATTCTGGGCAGCACTGCATCCCTACACACAGTTGAAAGAAAATTCCATTCTGTTAACATCAGATTTACAGTATTCACACAATACACAAAAAAGTCCTTTGCACTATCTTCAAAATCAAAAACACAACAGTAAGCTTAAAGATTACAGGCAACAGCATTCAAACATGGATGTGGGTAGAGAAAGGAGTACCTGGCATGAGTACCTGCTTAGTTTGACTGAATCCTTGATTTTTAATTTGGCTTTTCATGGGCCGCTCACAACACCAACGCTGTGTGAGGTATGGTAGTCAGCTGCAATAATTCATAAACCCTACACTTCCATCAATCCAATGCTACTGGCTCTCGAGTTACAGAACAAACTGCATTAGAATGCAAGGCAATAAAGCAAAAAAACTAGAAACATCCTTGACAAAGAAATACTAGCAGTTTATATGAAAACAAAGTAGTCCAACATGTGCCTCAAATATTAAGTATTAAAGCAAAAGTTTCTGCTGATGTACCAACACAATATGGACTTAAATACAAAAACAGTTCAACTTTTTTTTTAAAAAACGATAACAAAATCCCTAAAAATTAAAAAAAGGATAATTAATTTTTCTATGGTGACTATATTACAAATATGTCCCAAAGAGGCACACTAATGGGGGCACGAGTCTGCTACAAAATAGCTGAGACAAAACAATGTACCTCAAAATGTTTTGCAGGACTACACTGTCTTTTCCTTCAGAAGGTGCTTTAGTTTGTCTTCTTACTTGACTTAGTTCCATCTTCATCTGTGCATACTTACGCTGCACTGTTAAACAGTAACAAAAAGCCCTAATCAAAGTTTGAAATAATGCACTTACCTCTGTCTGATCTGAGGTCATATCAGATCAGTTTTAATTGGACTGAGTGTCACCTTCAGATTTAATGTCTTCACTGGTCCCATTGACCTCATTCTTAGTCTCACTCTCCTTCGAGTCTGTATTTGTGTCTTCACTCTGTTTTTCTCGACTACTGGACTTCATACTACTTTTTTTATCATCAGATCCCCTCTTTTCTGCCATGAAAGAAGACATTGACCATGGATTTCAAAGTAAAAACAAACATTGCACATGTGAGATACATATTGCATACAAAATGGGACAATTACTATTATAGCAATAACAGTAGTACTCATAAAGTTACAGAAATAGGCTTCAGACTACCATGCTGGAACGGAGAGGGGACAAAATAAAGGTAAAAGGGGACAGTAGAGGGTGGGGGAAGAGGAGAAAGGTCAGACCTCCTAACAGAGGCAGCTACTCAGCTCTCTGTCAAAATATACAAATTGGGGGTTAAAGAGGTTAGGCAAATGTGTAATTATGGTGCATGGCTTCCTTACTTATTTTGGGACTCTCTTGGTCCCCAAGTTTTAATTTCTGATGTGTATGGCCTTCTTTGGTGTACAACTCTCATTAAGTATGGTTCTTGAAAGAGAATCAGAAAAGAGTGGTGGGACAATGCATTGGTGTGTTATCAAATAAATCGATACTTGCCAATTAAAAAAGCAGCAATCCCAAACTATCAAATACTTGGGGAAACAAACAATATTTAGCACTGCCAGCTTTGAAGGTGGAGATCACAGTGACAATCAAAATTAACTTTGAAGCTGCCATGTTTGTCAGCATTATTAATTCTCCATTTTATAAAAACATCAGTCATTTATAAACCACTCATTAAAAAGGCTTGGGGAGGCAATTTGGACGATAAATAAAAGCCATTTTTTCCAAAGGCAAAGAAACAGCAAGATGGGAAAGACCCCACAATTTCATCATAAATTGGAAAGCTGATTGAAGCATTTGCTACACTTCTGAAAAACCCATTTTTTCCGCAATAATCTTCAAAGAAGGAAGGAAGCCAGAAGTAAAAATATTTTCATGGGAAGAAAAACATTATTAGAGCTGCGTGCCTCATCTGTAAATTCAGTATTTGCAAATTTAATAAAAATATCAATTCTTTGTGTATTATTTCAAACCATAATATTCAACCCTTGATCAGTAAAGACACTTTGGAGAGAAAAAAAATCCAAAAAACCAACCTCTCAGATGTCATCATACAGAACAACATTCATGCTCTCTTTTTTCTGATTATTCCCTGCTATCCGGGCAATTAAAATAAATAATATAGATATATAAATCCCCAACACAGGAGCCCACAGATCGAACACTCTGAAAAAGCTATTTTAAATAACGTTATCACCTAGACTAGCATAACACACTTTTGTATTCCAGAAGACAAAGCAAGAAATTAAGCTTTTAAAAGAGCAGCAACATCCCACCTTCTTTGTTTTAAACCAGACCACCGAAGGGAGGGGTAAGACCCCCACACAGAAATGAGGGCAACTGCCTAATGACCACCAGGACTGAGGATTCACCTGCAGCAGCACATCCAGTGCAGGGTGCTTGCAGAAAGCACACGGCAACGTCACAGGGCTCACTGAAGGACTAAGTCAGTTTGGATCTGTCTGCCCTGGGGTTTGCAGCTCGGCAGGTAGGTTGCACTCTAACTAACCTTGTTAAAAAGTCTTCGTTTTGTGTCTTATAGGTATCTCCGGTGCACACGTAGATCCACTGAGGAATAGTAGTCTTGTTTCCCCGCAGAGGACTAGTAGTCAGTCCAATAATCTTATCTTCTGTCCTATGTAGATATGGTAGATCTTAATAGCCCTATGGATGTGCAGTGTGCAGGGTTTTGTTCTGTCTTTTTTGTTTTCTTGAATTTGGTCAGGAAGGATAATTTGGTTTAAGGTTAAAAAAAAACTACTATTAAACTGTGGTGTGAAAGATGAAACTCTTCTAAAAAATTTTAGCAATAAAATAGGTTTACCAGAGCAAACCTCCAATTTGCCAAGCAGAACTGAAAAAGTGTATTCAACAAATAGTCCAATAACTGAACTTTTCAACTTCTGGAATATCTGCAAGAAATTAAGTTCCTCCACTGTATTTTTAATCAGTAAGAGTTCTCTCTTTAAAAGCATATACAGTTAGTTTTCTGTTGAAACTGTGTATTATTTCAGCTGTGATCTATTAGGCATAATCACATAATACTGACTTTGCTTCCTGATTCAACACATGCACATTTTTCTGATTGAGTTCGTGTGGGCAACTGAGATGTACTTTGTGAGAATTCTTACCACGACAAAGTGAATGGTTTTACTGTTCAGAGAATGCAAAAATCAGTCAAACATAATATCCAGTATCACTGAGGGTTTGGGTGTTCTGGCAGTGTTTGCTGAGGTTTTATCACTAATACAAAAACACAATCACAATTATTTTTATGTAAGTATCAGAATCCAGATGAAGGAAGGTAAAGAGCCAAGCTAAAGTGGTCTGGAGGCCCATTCCAGTATTAACCCTTCATAAAAACAAAGGTACTTGGAGAACAGTTTTCCTTTTCCTATTAAAACCCCCTATTTATTCCATCTACTCCTGTTAGTTTACTTGAACAGTAGCTGTGTTTTGCTGGTTTACATTAAGCTAATGCTCAGCTGGTGTTTATGGCTGGTGGCTCCCTCCTTTACCAAATGTATCCCTGTCCCTGGAAGCTGAGTCACAAATTAGGTGCCTCCCTTTTAACACGGATTTTTTTTCTTACAACCTTGGTTGCTGTCTTCTACAGTATTTTAGTGAACAAGAAGCCAGGACTTCTAAATTTTTAAAGTGTGGCACTAATTTAATGTGTAATGGTAGGCAAGTCTTGGGCAACTGTGCCTTGGTTTTTTGGTGTCAAGAGTCCTGTTTATAAAGCAGCCTGAGATTTCCAGATGAAAGGCACTACGTGAGCAGTTACAGCCAGGCCTTTGCTGCTTACTTTTGTAACTGCAGATCAGTGGTGGCTATAAAGACAACTAGATTCTGAAGCCAATATTCCCAACGGAACATCAAATGTAGTAAGTGAAATCTTAACTTCTATACTACTACTTTTTGTGCAAAGAGTAGAGCAGGAAGCCACATGCTTCAAATATATGAATCTCTGAAGCTCTCCACTTAACTACCTGTCTACAGTGCCACATAGCAAACATGATGATGTAATGCTTACAGAAATTCAATGTTTGCTAAGTAACTGCTACTGCTTTGGTTTTTAACTCCCCCACACCTTTTTGTATTTTTTTTCTGTTAAAGGTTTTTCCAGCAAAAGGAAAACCACAAACTTCTTCAGCATTATAATCCTGCTCTAAGGCCTATTTGTGTTTCTACAAAAGTTAGGATTCCGTAGTCAAACAAAGTAATTGATTCTCCCAGGTGGAATTTTCATCACATCTCATAGCATCACCTCACTGTTCTCATTTCTGGAGGAAGAAAGTAGCAAGCAGCAAATAAAACAGCCAGCAAGGAAATCAGTCAAGTTAAAACTAAAAATACTGAGATGCTGAAGGAAGTTCACTAGCTCCTCTGTTTATGGGGAGATAAAGGAAAGAACTGAAAAGCTCAAAACCAGAGCAAATTTGAATAAATAAGAAAACAGTTATTTATATGCACAGATACACACATTCAGAAGAACAGGACATTCTTGACCAAGTACCAGAAATCTGTTCGTAAAGCAGGCAAAAAGGGCACAGTATCAGGTAGGAATAGAGTAACAAATGGACAGATATAGGCTACAACACTGAGTCTGAGTTTAAAGCCTGCAATCAGTTCCACTGCCAAGCAGCAAGCAGCTAAAACCACCTGCCTATAAGGCAAAGGAAAGTGAGAGTAGAATCAATACTAATGATGCCCCATAGTATAAACCAGAAAAATTGTAACAGTCCAAGGAAGTCAGGCAAGAGAAATACATGAAGCATTACCAACATTTTGGCAACTAACCCGCTAGATAAATATGGAGAAGTAAGGGTCGGGCAGACAGGCCTATGGAATCCAGAAACATGCACAGAGCACCTTTCATTCCAGAGAACCTCAAAAGTACCTTAGAAACATAAAAGAATAGTTTCATCCATTACTGATCATCAGCCCATGGAGTGGGGTGGCTGTTTCAGACTGGCATTAGTCAGCTCCCCAGAGCCAGTGGTTTAAGCCAGAAGTACTACATTCCTCCAGAAGTTTCAAAAGACTTTTAAAGGGGGAAATTTAGAAATAACAGTTAATTAGTATCTTCTCACAAAATGGGAATCTGTAGTGCTCTCTCTGTAGCTCTTTTTAATTCTACTTAAAGTTTCTGAGCACCAGCCTCTGGTGAAGCAGTGAGTCACCATCAATGCTGTGGTACATGGCATGTACAGCTATAAAAGCGTTCCAAGGACTAACACAGCTTTCTGTTGAGACTCACCTGAATACTGACAAAGCAAAACTCACTTCATTTAAACAACAAACAAAAACCCAGAACAAAAAACAAGGGAGAAGGGTTGGGGAAGAGAAGGAGACTGGGGAGAAAGCATGAATTGTCATTTACAACATTACAGAAATTCTGCAAGATTTATCCTGGACTGCATTCATAGATTGGAAAAAACCCACAAAACTTAAAAGTACTGTTAAAGGATAAGAAAGGATAGTGTTGAGAAGTAACAGATGGTAAAGGTGAAAAGCCAGGTACCAATCTCCCACAAAACATGTACCTGCAAAGGGTAATATCAGAAAAATCTGCTAACAGTAGGAATATAAGACACTCACTCTTAGAAAATGATGATTACAGGTTTATGCTTTCCTAATGGTAAACAGGTCTTAAAATATATAAAAATCCTTGCACACTTCATTTGCAGACAAAACACAACAGGTAAGAGATGGGTGTACGTGTGCACACACATGCAGTAACAGTAACTGAAAAAAAATGCTCCAAATTGGTTAAAAGCAACATACACAGCTTATAAAACCAGATCTGATTTGATGCTAAGAGCTTTTATCACTCACTGAAAGACTAAGAGCTTTTGACACCCTAAGAGAAGATTAGTTTCAGAACTTGCTATGAACTCAGTCTTTACACAAACATACCTTTTTCTTTTGACTTCCTGTCTTGTTCTCTCTCTCTGCTTTTGCTTCTGTGCTTGTAGGATTTCCGATCCCGGCTCTTTGACCGTCTCCTGTCCCTGCTGCGAGACCTGTGTTTCCTTTCTGACCTGTCGTGACTTCTGCTCCTTCTTCGGTCACGGCTCCTGAACATTCAGAGAGAATTTCAAAAATGTCAATCTCAGCTGCTGTTTTCTATCTCAGAATATAAAACAGTAAAAGAGAAGCATTTTCTGATTATTTGCAGAAAACAAATCTTAACATATTGTATATAAATAATTCTCAGTACATCAGACTTGGCTTCATATTGCCCTCTTCACTTACTCTAACATTTAAGTACACAGCTTAAAAATATCTACCACCAAGAAATAAAGGCCAACTTAAGTAAGAAACGAGAGCCTGTTCTTTGGGAGCATTTTTATGGGCTCCCTCATAAAACCACTTCCACCACAATGGTGTCACCTACTTCCAAAAATGGAGAGAAGACAGTGAACAAAAAAACAGTGAGCAAAAAGACAGTGAGCAAAAACCTGCTTATCCTTAGAACCAGTGAAGTGTGTCTTTGCTTAGGAGATAAGAAAGTGAAGTTAACAAGCCAGTGATGTGACCCAGGCTGACAGATCAAGATTTTTATCTTTTGGAAAGTTACATGAACATACATGAGACACACACACACACGTACCTGCTTCGCCTCCTCTCCCTGCTTCTTGACCTTTTGTGGTCTCGGGAGCGGCTGCACCTTCTGTCAGATGTTCTGCTCGAGTGTCTGCTCCGGGAGCGGCTCCTTTTACGCCTCTCTCTGTCACGAGCCCTCTCTTTTTCCTTTTCCTCCTCTTCACGCCGTCTCTTCCTTTCCCGCTCTTCTCTTTCCCGTTCTCTCTCCTTCTCTCTCTCCTCTCGTTCTAGTTTCTCTTTTTTCAACCTTTCATCACGGTCAGGTTCTTCTGTTCTTTTTCGTAACTTTTCCTTAAAAAACAAGTTCACGGGAAGAAACGAAGATTAGTCAAGCTAAATCATTGAATACACTTATTTACAGATTCTGAAGATGTAGAAGCTTAAGCTGTTAAAATATTTCAGTGTTATTTTCTAAACAAAGGACAGCACTTCCTTAAAATCCCTGAAACGAAAATCCTTTGTCTTGCAGAACTTATTTTGCTTATCATTCTCTCAAGAACAAAGGCCACACTATGGTTTTTTATAAAGGCCATAAAAATTCCCACCTGAATTTACATCTTTGCTTGTACCTGGTGTAATCACAAACAACAAAGCAAGTCAAGTCAAGCACACTCCTAAATGTGCAGTGCAGGATTCCATTCCTTGGAGTGTTTCACCCTCTTAAGGAAGTCCACTGGACAGCTTTTTATGTACCATAGGAAGCCTCCAAGCAATTTTATCATGTTCAATTACTGGAGGAAATACTTACTTTTAAATCTTCTACAGTAGCTTTTATTTTGGCATAACCCATGTGCTGCTTTCCCATCAAGTGGTCATCTACCCTGGACTGTGCATCTCCTACAATTAAAAAGGCTCCACAAACTTCACAAACTTCCATCTGCTTTTCTTGGGCTGCAAAGCTCTCAATTGTCTGCAGAAAGACAAACATTTGATAAGGCAAAAGAAAAAAAAGTTTTAGCCAGAAGCCAGTGAAGAGTTTTAGAACTTTATTGTTACTGCTGTCAAATCCCAGGCAGTAATGAAGGCTGAAAATTCTATCTGCCTGCTTTGTCTTCAGGGCATTACACCTATTAGGGTGAACAGGGCAAAAATAGGATACCTACACCCATTCCATGTGAGCCACAAGGAAGGAGTCCACAGAATTATTTCTCACTGCATTAATATGTACACAATAATATTTGCAGCTTCCTTGCAATCTCAGAAAAACAAAATTCTAAGTTTTTCTTTTACAGCTTTCTTTTTCAGTTCTAAGACAATTTCTTTTGCATCAACTGAGATGTCAGGAGCTTCTGCGGATCTCACAGTCCAACAGATGCCTGTCTGTAGTCACAGCCCTGACACAAGGGATTTTCTGTAACAGTCACACTAGTAATTCAGCAAAATTATATTGCAGAGGCTACAGGACAAAGTTTAACTGAGACCAGAATTAGAGTAAGGTGCAAGCTCACCTCCAGGACTGCTGGGTGAATAATTTCACAATTTGTGTGCAGGACGTCCACTCTCAAGATGGAATGCAAAACAGCACATTGGACTAACATGTTTAAATGTCCTGTTATTATCTAATCAATTCTGCACAGACCTTGCATGCCTTCAGTGGAAGGACAAGGTTATTCAGAATGTACTGCTGCACCAACTTTTGAAATGTCTGACAGAAAACAAACACATTCCTTACTGAAGTTGTAGATCTCAGCAATTCTCTCTCTTCCTTTAACTGTTCAACAAGTTTCATCATTCCTTGTGCCTCTTCCACCTTTCCTTCTGAACCCAGTTCTTCAATCTAAAGGACAATAAAAAAATTCAAGTGTAACTTCTCATCAAGTAACAAAAGCAAGAGATCTCTCTTATGGGGGTTAAAAAACCCTCACCTGTTGTAGAAGTACATCAATTTTGTCAGTTAACACCTGAATCTTCTCCTCGTTTTTACCAGTAGGTCCTGCTCCCTGCAAACAGTACAAGTGTGAGTTGGGGGTTTTTAGTTTGCTTGTTGGTTTTGCTTCTTTTCCTAAAACAGCTTTAAAACACAAAGTCTTCTCATATTTTAGAGACATTTCAGGAATAACATCCTCCTGCCTCTTCTCCCACAAGGAGCTACTAATAATAGTCTAGTCTAACATAAAACACTGCCTAACACAGCTTACTCCACCCTTGTTGAGTCTAGTCACACTAATTCCTCCTAAATCAACAAAAATGTTCAAGGTCCTGGCCCATAAAAGGTAAGATATCTGAATTCAAAGCCCTAAATTTAAACTCTGAAACTGCCATGCAGCTATTACATATCTTTGCAGACATTCAAGTATGACTTAGAAGTTCTTTGGGCTCTGAAATTCAACTTCTGAGCATAAATGCAAAAAGAATCTCACTTCCAAGATGTATTTGTTAGCAGGGTCTGCAGGCTGTCAAAATAGACTTACTGCCTCCTTCCCACCTTTGCTCTGCTCCACAACCAATATCTCTCTTGACTGGATACTGTCCACAGCTCCTTCTGAAGCAACTGCACTTTGCACAGAACAATTAGGTGGAGCAGCAAGAAGGAGTAAGGCTGTCCTGGCAGTCACAAAACTCACAGAGCAGGGGCCACAGTCACTGCTCCAAAGCCATCATGGGAAAAGATACAGCTTACTAGTGCAGGGAAGGAGGAATAGTCAGCTAAGGGAGAGAAGGTAAACTGGGGTGGTCAGGGCAAAGACAATACTTGACAGGATTAATATTCCCAGCAGAAAAGAGATACTGATTCTAAACAAACAGATGGGGAGAAAAGAGAGGGGCTCTTGCTGACTGTGGAGCCACCTGGCTCGTCCATTAGGGCTTGATGCAATCTGCTGGCTAACAGATGAAGAGACCTATCTAAAGGGAACCTTCTGGAAAACAGTATGTTTTATTTGAAAAGATAAGGTAAAGAGACCACAAAGATGCTATCTGCAGGAAAAGCTGCCTCAATGGTTCTCCCAGACTCACCCCAGAGGACTGCTGGTTCTGTGACAGTGCCAGGCGGGCGTGGCCTCTCCGGATCCTGCGCTCCACCTCTGCCAGCAAACTCTGCAGGTAGCGCAGGAAGTCCCTCTCATAGCCCACCTTCATAAACCGAGAGCTCTTCTCATACCTGGGAAAACATACAAACAAAAGCTCATATCAATCCACCTCAGATGAAAAATAAGTAACAAAACACACAATATTATAAATTCTCAGTAAGAGAGTATTATATATTTATATAAATGTTTACATAAATCAAAAAACAATTACTTTGTCGTGTTTGGGTTGCTTTTAACAAATTTCAAACAAAAACACTATTTGCTTTAAAATATAAACCAACACACTTACTGTTTACGTAGATTTTCATCATGAATTTTTTCACAAGGACCTAAAAAGACAACACAAAAAGTTTAAGTTTGCATTCTTGAGCGGTGTATTCGCATTCCATCAGCATTTGTTTGTGCACCACGAGAGAACAGAGCTACAAACACTTCCCAAGGACTTCTATGCTTCTGCCTTTCTGCTTCCTTTGCCTGGAGCTTGAAAGACACATTAAAGAAAAAGAATGCCAGTATGGTTTGGTAATTATAAAACCAAAACAGACTTTGAGTGACATACAAAGTCTTCACATAAAATTGAATTTCCAGATCAAGTTTTACATCAGTAAATCTCAACAAAGTAATATCTTAAATACCTCAGGTCTTAAAAACAATTAAAGAAAAATTATATATGAAAGGTAATGTCATCAGGCACTTTCTAATTTCCAGTGTTCTTTGCAACAAGCTGGACTGATCTTCAGAGTAAAATTAGGAGGTACATGTGCTGACTTTATGAAAGGAATCATGTTAAAACTTCCCACCTTCCCCAGATTCTCAAACTCTTCAGTGAACTTAGAAATTAACTCTAAGACAAGAAATCTTACTTACCATCTCCAAACTACCACTGCTTGAAAGCCATCAGTAATTTAGAGCTGGCTTTCAGAAATAACTACTACAGTAGATGAGTCTCTACAGTAAAGCAGATAAACAACATACTCACACAAAAACAGTTAAAACCCTGCCCAGGCAGAGTAAATCAAACTAGAAGCCAACACTTCAGCAGGAGAAAACCACCCCAACCCAGTAATTTAGATTACACTGTAACATAAAAATTTTTATAAAGCTTTTTCCACTTAAGACAAAGTAGGAACTGGAATAAATATTGTTCTTAGCATATTATATCACTGGCAACCCTTTAAGAATAAAAAAGCCTATTTTCAAAGCATCTTGACAGAGCAATTAACAATAAAAATGTAGTTTGCAAACAAAAGCTCAACTGTAATTACATGCAAGTGAATAAAAATGTCAAGACTTATAAACTTACCTAAATCAGAACGGGTATTTGTAAATAATTCAGCTGGGCAAAAGCCACAAAGGTAGTATTTGCAAACCTGACAGAGGAGAAGAAAGAAAAAAGCATTATTTTTTGTCTCTTGAATTGGCAAATTTAGGTAAACACTATTTCTAAAATACTGTGTAAATCTTTCCTTTGTACACCACAAAATTTCTGAAAATTTTACACACCCTCTGGATTTCTTGGCAGCAGTCAGTGCTACAAGGTACATCTTGATGACAAAACACCAAAAACTTACTTTGCCTTGCAATAATAGTATTTCTTAATTTTACCACGAAATATTTAAGACTACAGTAAAGTGTCACCAATTTATAAATACAAATACTTGATACATCATACACCCCTTCAGGCAGGCAGAGAAGATGCTCCTTTTAACCTGGTTTCCAGCCCACTTAAAAAGGGTTTGGTTTGTTTCTGCATAACCTGGTTTTACATTATCAAGTCAGGTTTTGACAACAGAAAAACACCACCAGAAAGTTCAAAAAAACACCAACCTGTTAAGTCTACTGAGTAAATACTTAACATATGATGGGATAAAACCAGCTTTTGTTAAAAAGATTATTCACCCTCACCCAAGAGCATGGGCTTAGCCAGTCAAGTTGGTCATTTCCTGGAGTTCATAACACAGGAATATTTCCTGCCTATCCATCAGAACATCCAAAAGTGTAAAATCAAAAATCCTTTCACCCCAACTTCATAAACTTAAATAATTAACTCTTCACTAGACCTTCAATGTAGACACAACTGCCACTAACTAAGGTGTAAATCCAAAACTAGCCTGGACATTCTTCCAACACCTCCCTGACATTACATCAGTTTCTAATGTTTGACAAATCTAATAATTGTGACTGCTGTTACAACCATCTGATCCTCTCACATACACCAGGGACAAACACTTGCAATCTATTATTTCCCAAGATAAAATCTGAAGTATTTTAACAAATGGGGGTGAGGAGAGAGACCCCAAACCCACCCCACATCACCACCTCACTGAAATGCCTGTGACACCAGTTGCCCAAATTAGATCAGTCTGATTTATTTTTCCATGCTAACTGCCAGACTGCAAATCAGGCTATGGAAGTTAAAACTCTGCTGACTGCTTTACAGATTACACAGAAAAACAATTAGGCTTTCTACTAACAAGCCACGGACACAAAACACAAACAAATGAAAAGAATCTCTCATTATATAATGTGAATACTTCTTCCACAATCCAGGTTAGGACACTGGCACCTATTTGAAGTAATTTATCAAGAATAGCTAAGTTAACATATAAAATCAATTTTTTTTTTCTTCTCAGAAGCAAGGAGAAAGATACTGGACAAAATCTGATTTCTGAATCTGCTCTCTTGTCTGAAAGCTGCAATATCCCTTGTTCTAATATCAAGGTGTTTCAAGGGAACAGTTTCTGGTACGAACTCCTGTACTTGTCAACAGAAACTTCATTTCTCTCTACATTAGCTTCTTCTGCCATTTTCTCATCCTCACGTCCAAGTTCTAGGATCAGTGAAAAGGCACTTTGCAAAAAATTTCAGGGATGGATTAGACAATTCCCTAAGACAGAGAGAGCACAGTCTGACCATATTATGCTGCTAAAAAGTCATAGGGTATCTCTTATCAACTGAAAAATTACGCAAACCATCCTGTAACTCTTTTGAAACAGGTAGCAACAAAAGGAGCAAAGGAAAAGTTATTAGATGTAGAAGTACCATGAACAAAACAAAACAAAAACACCCCCACTCAAAACCAGAAATAATTGGAATTGCTTTACGAAGCAGCACTCCTAGGAAAAACCTCCCCTTATGAAGAGATGGCTACAGTGAGAAATTGTAGTAACCAATACTAAAATATGCAGCTTTAGCAGTCACATACTATTTTAATTATTTATATTAGAAACACAAACAACCATAAAAAACCCAAACCCAAAACGATGACAGAACCTGCCCACACTGAAAAGCTGCCATAATTTTCTCCTATGAGCTCTGGCCACTGCTACTCAAGCACTAGGATGGCACCCAGTGATTACAGGACATTCTCTCCTAGGAAGCACCTGCAGAGAAATACTCACTTCCCAGTGGTTCAGACCACTGTAACTGCAGCAATTTTCTCCCCCTCTCATACCTATTTCATTAATTTCTTCAACAGAAAACCACAACTTGCTAGAATCCTGCAGAATTTTGCTTCCAACTCAGCTTCACCACGTGGAGCATCTGCCTTCCCAGGCTGAACACACCATCACCTGCACTCACAGTGAGTCCCAAATAATCAATGATGAGCAAGAACAGAAAGGGACAAGGAATGGCTGAAGCATCACGGAGCCATAAAGGACTGAAACAGAGGTGACTGATGAGCTTCAATTGTCATCACTCGTCCATGGCTAATCAGGCCACTGCACTTAGCACAAGTAATATGGAAACACATGCTATATATGCAGGAACAGAGCAACAGGAGGCTCAGTATGGATAATTCCCTAGTCAGGTAACAAGCATTTATTCCTTTCTGCTGAATTATTCTGAGGCCTCTACTACCGAGAAGGTTTAGAGAAATGTTATTGTCAAAGTGTTGCAGCAGGATCAGCCACAGCTTGTGTCTCAAAGCCCCCGGGATCTCACATTTCAGTAAGACACAAGAACGAACACAGGCACTTGGAACTTTCCACTTCTTCATCTCAAATTCACTAATCCTTGAAATCTCCTGGAGATGGGAAGGTAGTATCTTTTACCTCGATGTCCACTAAGTTAACAATACACTCTTCTGGAATTTGGGAAGCAGTTCAAAGCTTTCCCATATGAAGAAGCTACTGACAGCTCTCTGTGGTTAATGCTTCTACATTAACACGTTTCTCTTCCTCAAGAAATCTATTTACTGAGGAAGAAGTATCTAACAATGATAAACAATTATGTAAGCGAATTCCTTTAGGCAGACAATTCTTAGTAAAAAGACTGAGAATAATATCAAGCAGGTTATGGCTTACACATCAAAAACTAGTAAATTCCTTCACACAGATTAGTTCTTTGAAACCATTAAAGCTCCCATGCATCAGACACTTTATGAGCAATGCCCGCCCACCCAAACCCAAACAAACATAAGCCCTTCTTCCAAACCCACTCTTACAGATAACCTTCCATTTCTAATATTCTTCCAAAACAAGTAACACTTAAGTCCTCTCCCTCCATCCCCTGAAGGATTAAGTCCTTTAAATTCTACCTAGATGCAATTAGGTCATTGGCATTATAAAAATAAAAGTGTAACACATCATAAATACCTAAAACCATCACATCATATTCTGAAAACAGAACCTTCATTTTGAGAAAGTGCATTATCAGAGATAATGGCTTACAGTTTATTTCTCATGCTCTTCACCCCTCCCTGCCTTCTGAAAACATGAATCTGCCTTGAAGGAAGCACCACAATTTCAAAGCCTTACCCAGAGCACAGGCAGTCCATGCTGGGCTCTCCTGTGCTAAAGAACAGCCTCAGAACTCTTATGCAATCGCTGTTTCTGTAGGAGCCTGCTCTGTGCAGGTAGAATATTAGAGCAGCAATGTGTGAATCAATAGTTACTGTTCCAGAAATACACTTAACAGTAAGCAGAAAAACTGAAATATATGATACAAATAATTATCTCCCTCATACAAAACAAAGCCTTTACACCAAAACCAGGATTGGTCACCTAAGGACATGCTGCAATACTGAAATACACAGCAAGTGGGATTCCAATTTTTAAAGATTAAAGTTTTTAATCACGTCAAAGTTTTAATGAACTTCAGCTCTACAAAGTGTTTTACAATATATGATCAACATGTTTCACTGGCTCTGCAAATAAATGCTCAGCTATCACACATTCTGCTCACACACCTTCCTCTTCCACTCCCATCTTGTATTTCACTGCATCTTCCAGTTTCTCAGAGCCACCTAGATGCAATTTCCAAATGATAAACAAAATACAGATCAGCTTCTTCTGATAATATTCTATGCCTAAAACTGATGAAACGTGACACAAAATCCTAAACTTTGGGAGGAATGCAACATGCTGACACTGAAAAGGCTGCATGTTTACCTATGTCTAATCTCAGAAGAAACGACATTAGCACATGTATTTATCTGAAAAGCAGAAGATCAGTCAGGCAGAGGAATTAACGTTACTATCTGAACCTTATCTGCATTTCCTGTGTTTTAAAACATGTCAGCACTGCAAATTGAATTTTTAGGCGATGCAGAAAGTCGAACACGTGTTTAACAGCAGTAATTTTTGGTTTTTATGAACTCATCAGTTGACTGCAGGAACCCAGGAAAACATTCAGAGAAGTCGTATTTAATTATGATCCTATAAACTTATAAATAAAAGCAAAGGGTGAGCAAACAGCAGCAGTTCCTGCAGAACTGAAGGCTCAACCCTAAGGCTGTAACTTTTCTGCTGGACTGATACAGGACAGATCTTACTGTCTGAACTGTCAGGAGGCTGAAAAGGAGAGACAAGGCCGTTTCTGAAACAGCAGAACTGAGTGAGAGCTTAGAGACAGAAGTCCTGTGGTTACAGACAAACTCTTCAGCCTAAAACTGCAAGTGCAAAACCCCTGAAAAAAATATTCTGTGATTTGCTCATTTGAAGATGAAGAAAATAATCCAAACTAGTTAAGAGAGAATGAGGGGAAAAAAACCCCAAAACACCAAGAAAAAAAAGTCTTTCTCACATTAAGGAATAAATCAAACCAAACCCCTTACTTGTCCTACCTGGACCAACTTGGCTCAAGCCATTCACTTCCCATTTCACACATTTCATGTAAGTCCTTCTTATTTTGAGTTTGCAATCAAAAGAAAATGTAACTGCTAACTGAATAATATTTGCTTAGTAAGTCTAGAAAAACATAAAGAAGGTCATGAAAACTTCCTGAACTCACAATTTCCTCCTGACTCCCACTGCTTACCTACAGAGCAGCATTTTTCAAGGGAGGGACTTGAACTTCCAAAATCTATGGCAGGACACATACTGGTCCTTATCTCATGCATTGTAAGGCAAATTCAAACGTGTACTATCCATCCTTATAATGACGTATCTCTTGTTTAAAAACACGAAATTCCCACTTCTGTGATTAAGATGCAATTCAGAACAGCCAAACCCAAGCACTTCTCCCTCCTCCCGATTTAACAACATCCCAAGAAAATGCTAAAAGGGGAGGAGCCAAATGCTTTGTGCAGCTTAAACCACAGAAATTCCCATTGCATAGGTGATAAATTATTCTAACTGTGACACTTTAACACGAAAAATATATCATGAGCGGAGGGGAAATAAAATTAAAAAACACATCCGTGTTTATCTCTCCCAAAGAAGCAGCTACAGGAACTTTGGAGCTACCACTGAGTTTTTCTGAAATAACTTACAATACGACTGTGATGGCCGTCACTAAAAGTCATTATTCATTAAAGCTTGACCATCCCTGCGGAGAAACCCCACTCCGAAATAATAATAAGAATTAAAAGTCTTGTTTGGGTTACTTACTGCGGAAAATAAAAATACGTAAGTACTGCTAAACAACAGTCGTGTTTATGTTTGTGTGCCCTCCCCCCCTTCCTCTGACTGAAAAGGTATGAAAAGAATCACGCTTTTCTTAGCCAAAGCTTCAGTTGGAAAAGTCTTTCGGTTTTTCTTGAGCCACAACCTGCAGACGTTAAAGCCGGTACTCCCGGACCCTCCTGCTTCCTCCCCAAACACCACCCTCAGGAAGAGATCCAGAGACATTCGTCTTCCAAACTACGAACATCTGTCTCATCCCTCTTCGCGCAAGCCAGAAGATTCCACTCAGAAGCGCAGAATTCCTTTAACCTCGCCCTCTCTCCCCCCTCCTCGTATTTGTGTTTCCCTGCGGGAGAGCTCCGCCACGACCGGCCCTCTCGGACCCCCCGTTCCCGTTAAACGCGACACCCGAACAGCGGGGCTGTACCTCCAGCAGCACAACAACAGCCTGGCTGTGGCGGTATCCTTCCTCCTCCTCCTCCTCCTCCTGCTGCTCCGGTGAGGGCCCGGCGCGGTTCCCGCGCACGGAGGGCCCGGCCCGCCCCCGGCCGCCATGCAGGGCCCAGCGCGGAGGGCCCGACCCGCACCCCGCCAAACCACGGGGAACCCCTGGCGCTGCCCGGCACCTCACCCCTCTTCCCCTTCCCCCTTCTCTCGCGGCTGCCCCCGGGCCGGGAGAAGCCGCCCATGTCGCTCCGACAAACCCCCCGGCCTTGCGCGATGCGAGAGCGGAGCGAGAGAGGGAGGGGAGAGGTGGCCCCGCTGCACTCACGCTCTCGTGGTCCCACCGCACGTTGCTGCGTTTCTCATCCGGGGCCAGGTTCCTGTCCCGGCCCATGAGCTCATCGAGGAGCTGGGCGGCCGATATCATCGTGTCGTCCTGGCCGAATTCCCCCTCGCCACACACCGGCTCGGCCGCCTCGCCCCGACCGCCCGCGCCGCGCCTGACAGAGACAAAATGGCGGCTGCGCTCGCCCTGCCCACAATGCACCGCGCGGGCGGGACCTCGCGGCCCGGCCCCGGCAGCCGCGGGCTGAGCGGCGGCTGAGGGGGCTGAGGGGGCTGAGGGACCTGAGGGACCGAACCGCCGGGAAACTGCGAAACAGAGAGCGGCTACACCCGTGTGTGGCTCGATGTGAAGGACGGTGGGAGCCACACAGGGCCCAGCCCTCGGTGGTGTCATGGCAGTGTCCAGCCCTGCGTCCTGTCATGGCACACAGTGTCCTGCCCTGTGTGGTGTCATAGAATCACAAAATCAACTAGGTTGGAAAAGAACTCTGAGGTCATCGAGTCCAATCTTTGACTTAACACCACTTTGTCTACTCGACCATGGCACAGACTGCCACATCCAGTCTCTTCTTAAACACCTCCAGGGCTGGTGACTCCACCACCTCTCTGGGCAGCCCATTCCAATGCCCAAACACTCCAAGTTCTGTAAAGAACTTCTTCCTAATGTCCAACCTAAATGTCCTCTGGCGCAGCTTAAGACTGTGTCCAGCCCTGTGTGCTGTCCTGGCACAGGGATGTGGCCCAGGCACACAGTGCTTGGTGATGTTGGTCGTGGCTGGAGGCTGAGGACACGGCCCTGGGCTCTGGCAAAACCAAAACCACTCCTGACACGTGGTTACTGACACTCAGAGTGCCTGTGGCAAAGGGTATTCCCTTTCCTGAGTGCCTCCAGCTGTGCGTATTCCCTTAGGAATTCATAGAATCACAGAACAGTTTAGGTTGGAAAAGTAAGTTCATCAAGTTCAACTATCAACAGTACCATCACCACTAAACCATGTCCTCAAGTGCCACATCTACACGTTTTTTTAACATTTCCAGGGGTGGTGACTCCACCACTTCTCTGGGCAGCATGTTCCCATGCTTGACACGTTGCAGGGTGTCCTTCATATTTAACGTAAATCTTTCTGTTTGACCTCAGAATCAGTTTTGGCCCATTTTGTTGTTTTCCTTTCTAGATGTGATTTTATACCTCATATGTACCGAATTTCACATAGCAATTTTCAACTATTTTCCAATTTCTCAACATCGGTTTGAACCACTTAAGTGCATGAAATTAATTAAAATTTTAATTAAATAATTTTTTAAGAGCTTGAAGCCTGTATTCATGCAGATCCTGTAAAACGTACAAGACTCACAGCAGCCTTGTTCAGCATCACTGGGGGCTTCATGCAAGCACCAGTGTTACCTGAGGAGTTACCTTTTGAAAATCTCTCCATAACATCTCCATTCACGAACTTCTTTCAAGCTTTGTAATTTTGTAATGACTTAACAACCCACTGGAACTGTTGGAAGAGTGTAATTGAAATAAACGCCACACAATTGGCATGAATTTTCAGTCAATATCCCACAGTCTGGGTTTGGGGGCGGGAGGGAAGGTGGGTGTTTGTGTTGAAAATCGGGGCAGAACTGGGGCTGTTTCAGCTTTTTTTCCCAATTGCATTGAGAAAGCAAACAGGTACCCTGGAGCCCAACTGCTGCAGAATTCCCTGGCACATCAGTGTGGCTGCATAGAGCGGACTGGAATAGAAAAGTCTGACTGGAGCTCAAAATAATTATTTTGACTTTTAATAGTTGTGAAATTTCTGCCAACTGTTCTGTAACTTCATTTAGGACAAATCCACAATGACCAAACCCAGCTTTTCAAACCAAGCAATACAAATGGCAGGAATTACCTATAATCTTTTCAACTGATTTGCAGGCAGCTATAGATTTTTATTTTAATTTTGGAGGGGTGGTGGTGGTTAGGGATTAATTGATTCTGCTGACAATGCACAAGAATAGTGAGAATTTCCTAAGCAGAACAATGGGATGCTCCCATGGAAGTGTCCAGTGCCAGGTTGGATGGGGCTTGAAGCAACCTAATCTAGTGAAAGGTATCCCTGC
>JAWWLV010000046.1:5783165-5809177 GCA_035041135.1 Platyrinchus mystaceus
TTGCACAGAGAGGGAAATCTGCAATTCCAGTTTCTGTTCAGAATTTAATTCTTGAAATAAAAGGTGTTCTGATGCCATGGGTTGGCAATGAGAATTTAACTGGTGACCAAAAGAGTAAATAAAAGCAATCTTGGATTGCTCAGGAAAGTGATAATCAGTATAATCTGCTGTTAAGTTGGCTTAAATCCAGTAAGGTGAGTATTCATGCAAAGTCTTAGACATGCACACACACACTGCATTAGATTTGTAATGATTTTTTTTCATATAGGTTGATGAAAGTCCATGAAAGGAAAACTGTGGTCATACAATCCCAGTTTTTGCTTTCCAAGTATTCACTTGTTGTTACTGACAACACAAACAAGGTTAATAGAACATAGAGGTATTTAAAAGTTATTCTGTAGTTTCCAATTTGATTATACATCTGCCTATTAATGTGCCTTTTTATTTTTAATAGAACTGGTGCTTAAAGTTAGAATACAAAACCCTAATCTTAGAGAAAATGACTTCATTGAAATTGAACTGGACAGACAAGAACTGACCTATAAGGAACTGCTCCGAGTGAGTTGCCGTGAGCTGGGTGTGAACCCTGAGCATGTACAGAAGATCAGAAAATTGCCAAATACTATGTTAAGAAAGGTAAGAACTCTATATTTTGAAGTGCATTAACTTATAAAGGACATTTTTAGATTACTGTTAAAGGGATAATTTGTTGGTCACCTGCATAGGCCCATGTTGGAAAAAAAAAAAGAAAAACCTTCCTTCAACTTCCAGCACACATCAGTTGTTTTGTTTTTTTGTTAAGTAAAAAGGTTCTCCAGTTTCTTTTCATAACCATTTGGTGTTGAACCCAATGAATACCTGATTTTGTGAGCTGCCATCAGCATTTAAAAGGCCTGCAGAACTCAGCCGAGCTCTGCAAGTTCATCAAGGCCTGACTGCAGTCCCTGCACAGAGATGTTTCAGAATTACTCAGTGCAGGTCTCTGAACAGAACTGTCCTTACTTCAGTGACATTTACCCCTGCAGCAGACACAAAAGGCACCTGCTGATCTGTTTTACCTACTCACCACTGACCTCGCTTTCACTCTGAAATCCTTGCAGAGCATTGTTGGCGTCACTCGTGGGCCAAATCTGATTAGGACTAGATTAATAGACTTCACCATGCTGCATCTTCACTGACTACAGGATGACTTATTCTTTGATAGTCAAGAAGTGGAGGGAAAAGAAAAAGACATAAGGAATTCTGTCACTTGCCAACTTCAGTTATTGTTGAAAGGAATTTTTATTTCCAGCTCTAATCACTCCAGGCTGTCTGGTAGGACTGCAGGACACTTACTGTTCCTTGAGGTGACACAAACCTAGTTCTGTGCCATGCTGTTGGCAGCAGAGCAGGGCTGTGGGTGGCCCAGAGCTGGCCTTAGTGGGCTGCTCTGGAGGAAGTTGCATGCAGGACCTTCTTTGGTAGATGCAAAAATCAATTCATGAGCTTCTAAGAATTACCAAGCAGGAAAAAAAGAGAGAAGTTGTGTGGCATGCAGTAGGTCTTGACAAGTGCAATTCCTCTAATCACTTGCACTCACCATCAGTGTTGCATTCCTTCTAAAAATAGACTTGAGTAGCTGAATAGGATCCCAGAATATAAGATGCAACAGGATGTCTGCTTTCCAGCTTACTGTAAAGACTTGTCATATTTATAGATACATACTTGTGTTAGTATGAGATTGTTTTAACTTACCTCTGCAAAATTAACAGACACTATCACCTAACTACTTATTTTATTTATTTAAAGGACAAAGATGTTGCAAGGCTACAGGATTTCCAAGAACTGGAGCTTGTTCTAACAGTAAGCGACAAAAACTTACTTTTCAGAGTCCCAACACCTCCTGAACGGAGTGGTTATAACAAGAAGGCATCAGAACTTACATACTAATTGTTCAAGGAATAAAACAAAATATTTGTATCTCTCATTTTAAAATGAAGTTTGAAATACAATGTCTATAAGGGCTAATGATGTGAAAAAAAAATCTATTTTGTTAACCTTGAAATAAACTAAAGCGGTTATGCACAGTTACAGCTTCTAGTTAATCTAAGAGTAGTGAGTCTGATATGAAAGTAGCTCAATGCAAAAGAAGTATTGGCAGAACTATCTGTTAATGCAACAGTTTTCCTTACAAAAAGATAATCTTCAAACACTGCAGAGTTAGCAGCTCTCAGGGAAAGGCTTACCTTAAGCTGTTCTAATAATTTGTTTGCTATAAAACAGCAGAGGTACTCAAGCTAAAGAACCTGCCACGAAGCCCATTTAGTATTTGTACTGAGTCCATTACCATTAATGTTCCCTTTTTAGATTGTGTATATTAAGTCATATCTTACTTAGAAGGAAAAAACCAGAAGGGTTTAAATGTGTGGATGAAGCACAAAACTATGTCTCATTTAAATACTATCAAGTGACTTATTACCTGTGATTTCTTAATCCCTGTTTACACTCTTCCCTATTTCTCAGGTTAAAAATAAAAGTGATAGTAATTATCCAAATAATAAATATGCTCTCAACCAAAATCCCTTTTATTGTTGTCTGTCAATATGTAGCATTGACATGTGCAATTCAAAATCCTGTTGTTCTTACTGTATTGACATTTCTCCAATGCTGCTTTAATGTCCCCTTTTAAAAGCACAAAATTGTAATCTTGTTTTCCTTTTGCCTCTGTATTCCTGAGAAGAATTGCATCTTGAACCTATAAAGTTGCCTATGTAAAAAGAAACTGGTGAAGTGCCCAGTGACCTCTGGGCTGATATTAAATCTTCCCCTGTTCCTATGCAATATATTTCCTTTTTTTCCCTACGACTTGTGTTTACCCATGTTGTTTACTGAAAAAAAAACCCCACAGTTACTTAAAATTCAGAATTTGACTAATTTGCTGTGAAATTCTGGAATAAATAAATTGAAAAGTATTTGAGAGCTGGATTTTATCTGATTTTTTTTTTTTTTAGGATTTTAGTATTTACTCAGTCCAGTTGCATTTGAGGAAGAGTTCTCTGGTAGCTTAAAAGTGAAAAGTGGGTGCTGTGGATTAGATGAGCAAACTAAAGTATGAGATGTAACAGGCAAACTGAATTTTCCTGTTTCTTCGTCTTCCCCTCCCCTCCTCCCAGTTTCTTTGGAAACTGCAGCAACCAAAGGAGTTTATCTTTGTCTTGTCAAAGAGTTCAGAGCCCGAGTTGTCTGTACAATGTCTGTATGTGCCTGACAGCAGAGGGGTGCTGAGTTGGGAGCCTCCCGGGGCAATGCCCAGGCCAGCACTGCATCCGGAGCTCCGACTGCTCCGGGTGACTCCCCCTGACTGCGGCCGGGCACCAACCTCAGCCTCGGCCCCTTTCTCAGAGCGAAGGAGCCACCTGTATCACAGCTAAAAACCACGGGAACTGCATCCAAAGCGGGCCGTGCTCGCTGCTGTCCCCCGGCGGGAGCAGCTTCTGCAGCAGGGGCTGAGCACACAAGAGGGAGCCCGCTCCCTGCCTGCCGGCAGCGGGATGGCCACGCTCTCCACCTGCAACACACAAATCTCTGTGCCAGTTCACTAGGCTGAAGTTCTGCCTCCTGAGGTGAATACAGAACGTTTTGTCACATCAAAACAGCCTCTATATCAGATTTCTGGCGGACTGTTAACTTCTGTAGAATGGAATAACAAAATCCTCGCTCGCTGCATCACCCTGGCAGTTGCTTTCTCCCTGGCACACAGCATAGGATGGGTAAGGCATGGTCTGAACACCAGCCAAATCCAGGAGGGTACCAGGGTTAACCAGCCAGACCCACTAGAGGAAAGCTCAGCTGTTGGGTCAATGATCTCGCACAAATGCTGATCCCTATCTATGCATTCCCAGGAATATTTTTATGTCTTATGCAGTTTATACACTGAAGACACTATTAGCAATCCTCACAATCCCATCAGTGTATAACCACTACATTCTGTGTGTGATAAATAATTCATTGCTTTGTCCTCTGCTATATGAAATGTTAATGTCTAATGAATGCTTGGCTGCAGATTCGTGTTTCTATTTAAGAAGTATAATTTGTAAGGATTAATAAATGATTATTTTTGTCTTCCCAAAGTTTTTCTGCGTTTTACTCCTGGTAAAATTTTTTCTTGGCAATGGGTTTCTAGAGTGCTTAGTATAGGAAGAAAACAACTAAAGCAAAAGAGGTTCTAGCAGCAAATACTGTTTGAACAGAGGACTCCTTTCACCTGAGGAGGCCTGGTTATCAGTAATAAAATAGATATTTGTTTCTGTAAAACAAATCACACATTATTTCAGGTGATTAAGAAGCTGAACAAGATAAACTAAATACACACCTGCTCAGCATGCACGTTCAGCTAAAGTGGAGACTTACTCATAGTGACTCCATATCTAAGAGAGAGACAGTAAAATTCTAGTACTTCAGTGCCAATCATGTCCCTGTAGGCTTGTGTGGAGTCTACTGAATTGGAAAGAATTGTGTGGTTAATGATTTATGTGAAGCCATTTGTAGGTTTAGTTTTAAATACATGTTACTCTTCATGAAGAGGAATTTTCTAACGCCGAAGTTGCCCTGGGCAGGGATCCCAAAGGTCCTGGGATAGCTCACAGCCTGGGAGCTGCAACATTCAGCTCCCTTGCCCTGGGGAAATATTGAAAGGAATAGGTTGGAACCACTCAGAGGTTACACATCACTATTATTCAGCTGAGTCACGACTTAACTGGGCCTGTTTTCCATTTCAAACCGAATGGATCCTTATGCAGAAAACACACAAAACAGGTGTATTTTGTACCAATAATATAATTTACTAATTACAAACCTGAATGCAGTACTTATTGCCCTGCGGTACGTACATTTCCTTGTCAGAATGTTTGGCCTTCTTTGGGAAAAAAAAGCATATAATAAAATACTTTATGTATATAGAAAATATTTAAAAATATAAAATTCCTTTCTGGTCCTTGTAATTGTAAAATACTTTGTTCACACATCACAAGCTGAATCTACTACAAAAACTGTTTTGTAAAATTACAGTACATTCACAAGTCACTTTTGTGGCAAGTCAGTAATGTTAAAAAACACCAAACCAAAACCCAAGGGGTCTTCTCTTCATGCCAGTCCAGCATCTTTGGCCATACTGTAGAAAATGCCCTTTGCTGCTATGAGGTTTGCAGGTGTGTCAAATTCAGCTATGGTTCCACTGTCTAGAACAAGAACCCTGTGAAAAACAAAATAGGAGGGAGGGGGGGAAGATGTGTCAAGAGAATTCCTCGCAAGAAATGTGACACCTGTTTTTATCACAAAGCAAACTGCTCTAATCTTTGCCTCACCTTTGTTCTCCTCAATTATTTTCACATAGATGATAAACATTCTCCCTGAGCTGCTGCTTGGCTAAAAAAGGTACAGGGCAGTCACTATCTCCTCGGTCAATAAGAGGGGAAAAAGTGTCATGCTGGTAGTTCTGGAATCAAAAATACAGTTCCAGAGAGCCAAGGAGATAAAAGCTCATGAAATACACTAATATATTTTCAAGTAATTAATATGGCGTGCTGTTAGTGAGAAAGTTACAGCAGCTGCTGGTTTAACAAGGCTCCATAAGCTTCCTGACAGTGCCAGGAGTGCAGCTGGGCAGTGTCACCTGCACAGCTCTGCTTACTGAATATAGAACCTGTTTCTTATGCCAACAGAGCCAGAGTCGGGACTGGATATTCTGGGATTGTATGGCTTAAACATCACTGGTTACATACTGCCCAGCATCAGTGTGCCTATCTAGAGACAAACCAGACCCCTTCAAGTGCTGCCTCACATCCCCAGCAAACCCACGAGCCTCCCCCCACCACGCACCACGGACAGACCGTACCTCGTGTAATCCATGATGGTGTTGAGCCTGTGTGCGATGGTCAGCACCGTGCAGTCCTCGAACTGGGTCCGGATCGTCATCTGGATGAGATCGTCCGTCTCCAGGTCGATGGCCGCGGTCGCCTCGTCCAGGATCAGGATCCTGGTCTTGCGCAGGAGGGCCCTGGCCAGGCACACGAGCTGCCTCTGCCCGACGCTGCAAACACACACGGGCTTTCACCAGCCAGGCCCCGCTGCTCACAGCCACTCGTGCTGGAGCAGGTCACTCACTGGGTAAAGTTACCCAAAAACCCCAGAACGTTTAGCAAGCAGCCTTGCTAAATACACACAGGTTGCAGGATGCCAACACTAGCTGAGTGATATGTTACTGTCTGACCCAGTGCTGGCAAAGCCACCAAATGTCCCTTTTATCATTATGACAAAAGCCAGGGCAACTAGTGATGACAATGCTTCTGCCCAAGCTCTCAGAAACACTCACAGTTCTAACAACACTGCGAGTTGTTTAGAAAAAAGAAAAATGCTAATGAAAAGGAAAAAAAAATGTTATGAGGCTGCAAGTCCTTTCTATCATACCTATACATATATATAGGCAGCCAGACTTCCTCCTCTGCCACAAACACAGCCTAGGCTTAGTCTCTGTCTGAGTGCCTGCAGGATGAGGAAGGAGCTGAATATTCATCACAGGCATAACCTGGTGACACCACAGCCTCAGAAGCCAATGAAGCATATCAAAACATGGCATTTTATCATCCCCAGTCATGTCTTCATGGGTCTTCCAAATAACAGAAAATAAACATTGCTGAAGTGTCAGGCAGAGGACTGTTACTCAGCACAACAGTTGTGTACATTATCAGGGCATTTTCCTTCCTACCAAACTGTGTTGAGGTACTGCCTGTCCCTACTACCTTGTCATCCTGAAACTTCTTTCTTTACTGATAAGATGGGATTTTAGTTTGGGAAAAATCCTTCCCTGAAGCAAAGAAGAATCAGATTGTTTGTGGCAGAGGCAGAACAGGAGGCAAACGTTTGAACCTTAGCAGCTTTCTTGGAAAAGGAATAGGGAGTTAAACCATTTCAGACACACCAGACCACAGTGTCAGCCTGTGCTCAGGTGTCCCCCACTGCCACAGCTCAGTGTGTGTCCTAGTCCAAGCATTCCTTACCTGAGGTTCTCTCCACCCTCTGAGCACTCATAGTCCAGCATGGATGGCTGACTGCTGACAAACCTCTTCAAATGAGACAGTTCAAGGGCTTTCCATATTTCCTCATCCGAATACTTATTAAATGGGTCCAGGTTCATCCTCAACGTTCCAGAAAAGAGTACAGGATCCTGGATATAATAAGCCAGATCTCTTTAGACAAGGGCTTTAGCTGTTTTAATACTATGTTTTAGATACTATGAGTTACTGCTTTGAAGTCTCTATTGCATTGCAGGGAGGCCACCTCCTAAACCAGCTCCCTCTGACAAAATACACACTTCAAACTCAAGTTCCAACTGTAAAGATGGTTTATCCTAAATCCTGTTTTATCACCCAGTCTCAGCCTATAAGGTGGGGGAGACAGGACCACTTAAAGTATAAATAGTTTATTTTTCTGAAACAATTTTCTAAGTGTAACAGAGCATTTTCCTCTGTGGATAAACCATTATTTATGGTTTGTTAAGCTGTTAGAGATCCTTCCTTTCCTGTGACACACAGAAACAGTACCTGAGGAATAATGGTTAGCCTCGATCGAAGGTCATGGAGACCAATTTCTGAAATTTTCACGCCATCAATTTTAATTTCCCCTTTTGCAGCTTCCAGGATCCTAAAGAGACAGAGCGTCATGGAGGACTTCCCTGCTCCGGTTCTGCCAACAATTCCAATCTACAACAAAGTGAAGGTTTAACAACAAAGCATATGGTTAAGAAGAAAACAAAACCCAGCAAAAAAAAAACCCCTAAAAATCCCCCAAGATTCCTCAAAGAGGTTCTATACAATATCTGAATCTAAGAAAGAATGGAACCTTCCTTCACTAGTAAACCTGGGAATACACTGTGAAGTACTTATGGTCATTCCTGTAATTGGAATGATATTCCATATAAATATGTACAGACCTAGAGCCATTCTGTGTAACTTTGGGTGATTAGTTGGAGCACCTGTGGTAGGAATCCAGTCACTCAAGGACAAGAAATAAAGACTTTTGGGTAAGTATATGTATCTTCATTCCAGAAGGATGCTGCCATCCTGTCTGCCTAGTATAAGGATAATTCTTTTCTCTTTTAATAACAGCCTCTTCAGGGGAGGACTTTCCCATGCTAATTGCTCTGTCACCAGCAGGCAAACCCCAGAACTTTCCAATGAAGCACAAAGAATGAATCTCTCAGAAGAAAGACCATTTTCTGATTAAGGAAGCAAAGAATGTCATTTCCTTCCATGCCAAAAATTTAATGGGGAAAGTCAGAGACCAGAAAAAGCTGGAATTCCTTCTCCCATCTGCACTGCTTCAGAAAAAAGTGTTCTAATCACTGAATTTTTGTCACTTGCAGTGGTGCTTCCTACACAGTGTATGGGAGTCTGCTGCCAAATGAACTTGGAAAGTCCAGAAAGTCCCATGCAATTGGTGCTACTGCTTCCAGCCTGCAGGATGCTGGCACAAGGACAGCACAGTTGTCACTGCTGCTCCTGCACTGCCAGCTGGAGGGGGTCTCCACCACTGGGGTCACTGTGCTTGTACACCCTCTCCTCTACCCCACAGTTGTCACTGAAGGCTCAGAGCAAAGTTCTAGCAAAGACATCCAGCTGGTAACTCACCTTTTCTCCACCACGGACTTGGAGGTTTATACCCTTCAGCACCAGATCCAGGCCCTTCCTGTACCTCACTGAGTAATTCACAAACTCCAGCTCTCCCTTGGATGGCCAGTCTTCTGGGGGACTCTTGCCTTCAATGATCCAGGGAGCCTAAGGAAAATACAAGTCAGAAATGCCTCATACAGGTTTAAGAAAAAAAAAATCAAACTCAGGTACAAACATTTTAACTGATAAATCAAATATCCATTATCAAAAAAATTCATAATAATGGAGGAAAAACATGGGTTCCAAGTTATCCACCCATTTGTCTTTGATGTAAAGTTTACAGGAAAAAAAGTCTGAGCACACAGGGTCGGATCCTCAGTGCATATAATTTTTTTCCCATTAACTTTAATAGAACACTGCTGGTTTCCTGCCAGTTTGAACTCTGGTTTATAACATGTATCATGCATCTTGTCTAGCTTCCTTTTAGCTTCCAGATTAAATGCTAGATCTCCAGAACCACACACTGGAGCTCTCCTCAGATCCTCCATTTCCTAGTTCTTAATATGTACACAGCGCTAACAAACCCCAGTGTGTCCAGAGAGCAGCAGCTTTCCTGGCATAGCTCCATCTGCCACCTTCAAAAGTCTTTGGCAAGAAAGGCAGATGATTGGATGCTTTTCCTGGATTAGCAGTACAGTGTTCCTAGAGATGTTCTTTTCTCATGGGAGGTAAGGGCTGATTAAGCTGATTAAACAGAAATACTATTGAAAACACGTGCAAGGCCTGATAATTGTACTGGAGCTGTGCTCACTAGCAGGATCACAGCACCAGTCACGCAGGTAAGACTGTGCATCAAACACTTCAAACCCGAAGGGACCAAGATTCTGATGTGAAACTCATCTCCTGTGCTAGCCACTCACAGCAGCAGAAAATGAGATGCTGAGCACAGGCTGCATGACAGCAATAATAATTTGGAGCTGTGATAGCATAAATTACAGTTCAGAGCATGACATTTGTTCAGGTTAAATGATAACTCTCAGAGCAGGAACTGTCTCTCAGGAGTCTGAAGAAAGACCATGTAAATGTGTGCATTAAAATTTCACCATGGTTGCTGCTGAGCATACTTGACCCTTGGCAGCTGACCTCTGTTTCAGTTTCTGAATATTCTTTTATTCTTTCCACAGCCACAATGTTAGTTTCGAGTTCAGAAGTCATTCGGACCATCCAATTCAGAGACAAGGTCACCTTGGAGAAGACAAGGAATAAAATATCACCCCCAGAGGAACAACAGATATAATAATAACAACAACAACAACAACAACCACAACAACAACAGCAAACACCACTATCAAGATGTGGATTCACATTAATATTACAGATTAAATAATTGCCTTTGCATTGCTGTTAATACAGTTACTGGGACAAGAAGTCTACAGATTATCAGGTACTCATGTGAAGAAGCACATACCTCCCACAATGATTTGACACATGGCCCTCTCAAAAAAAGTGGGTTGGAATTCATTCCCCAAATCATGAGTCTCACTGGGTAACTGCTAGCAGCAACCCTGCACACTCATGATATTTAAAATTCTTCTGGCAAGAGTGAGGCCATTAAATTTGCTGAACTGTCCACAGCTTGGGTCAGTACAGTTTACCTTCTCTAATTATGAATTCTACTAATCTGCCTCTGATTACCTGAACACACTGATGTGCTGCATAGCAGGAACGATGCAGGACGTGTTAAGCCCATGGTGCTCAAATAATCTGTTCTTGGTGGGTGCACTTGACATTTACTGAGCTTCCTGTGTGGGAATACTGGGTTGCAGCACAGCCTTGATGCTCTCAAAGTGCCCTGAAATCCTACTGCATGTGAGCTTGCTGATGATCTGCCAGCATTCACTGTAACTCTCTAGTTTCCAGACATCCCACAGCTCATTTTTATTATTTCCTTATTAACTTCAGCTTAAACAAGCACTTAAATCATTGCTAATATATCCATATCATCTACAAAAACACCAACGAGCAGAAAGCTGTAACACGTACCTGCAGCGCATAAGACACTGACAGTCCTACCAAGCCAGCATTGAGGCTGTTTCTACCAATCACAGCAAAAAGGGCAGCAAAAAGGACAATGCAGTTCCCCACAAACTCCACTCGAATGCCCAGCCACCTGGGGAGAAGGCAGATGTAAGTACAGCAGCAAATGGTTTCTCGGACCAGTTTTGCAAACGGGATTATCTGAGTGGAAACAAGAAACGATGTGCCTGTTACCTGTTTGATACGATCCCAGGGTAGTAACTCCTCTGGTTTTCATCCACCTTCAGATCACTGATGTCTACAAAGGCCTTCACTCTCCTGTAGGCTCTGATGACACTGGCCCCTGACACTGTCTCTGAGAAGTGGGAGTAGATGGGAGACCTGCTCACGGACTCCAGGCGCTTCAGCTGGCGGGAGGTTGCGACGTAGAATCGCTGCCATTTTTCAGAGAAAATTGAAGGGTACATGAAATACTGTCTCTTTTAATAAACAGTGAAGAATTTCTTAGGTTAAAGATTTAAAGGAGATTGTTACTAATGTACTTCAACCCTCTGAAATGTCTTCTATAATTAAGAAGAATTTCAAGAAAGTTATCTTTGTTTCTTTCCACAACAGAGCACTGGGTAACTGTAATTTCTATAGGCTGTAAGTTGAATTTATTTATGTCCCTTTAAATTTAGCTAATATAACCTAACAAAACGGATCCATCTGTAGAAGCCTTATTTTCCAAGAGAAAAAAATGTGCATTTGCACCTGCATTATCACGTCTCTATTCACACTCTATAAAATGCGCTTCATTTTTGCTCAGAAATCAATACAATTGTTGCTATTTCAACATCCTACCTCCTCACCACCTTAAAAACTTGTCAGCATGTCAAATATATTCACACTTTAATATACTGACATGCATTGCAGCTCTGTCTCTAGCAGTAGGCTTACTTTTTAATACTTAAAAGCTAGAAAAGGTTATGCCTATTTATTCCATGACCACATCTCACAGGACATTTCTTTTTCTGAGAGAACTAAAATAAAGTTTTGTTTACATAAACATGTAGCTACTGCAGGTATTTCAAATTCCCCCCAAATTAATGTTGTTTTTACCAACAAGAAAAGGAATGGCATAAGGTTCCAATGGCAGTCAGATATTTTTCCAGTTACCTGAACAAGGAAGTACAGAATTGCAAGTGGAACTATAACCACGGCGAAGAGCGGAGTGCTCGCTATGATGACAATCATGGTCGACAGGGAGGTGAAGAACGTCCCAAGGAACATCAGGATGGTTGGCGGGATGACCTCGTCGATCACGTAGATGTCCTTGGAAAAGCGGTTGATGATGCGGCCGGTCGGGGTGGTGTCGTAGAAGGACTGTGGGGTGTGAAATTTGTTCTCCAGCAGCGCAGCGTGGAGCGTCCGGGCGGCGTTGATGCCTCCCATGGCCAGCGTGAAGGAGCAGATCAGCACTATGAGCCCTGGTGGGTGAGGAGGAGACGTGTTAATCCATGAACATGATGTTCCCAATTCACAGCTCCTTGATTCTTGGCTGTTACTGGTGAGCTTGGAGCTTTGTTGGCTTTACTGCATTCCCTGTGCACCCTTCTCTTAGTGCGCACATCAGCACTACGGCATTACTGCCTGAGGCACAGGAACAGAGCCTGCAGGATTTCACCAACCTGTCTATGTAAAACAGGCACACAACCATCCTCCCTCTGCTTTCCACAAGCCTCCAAAAAGTCCTAATGCTACAACTACACCCCAGGCCTTCAGTCTCTTCTGCAATTTTCATGTTTTCTCTCCAGCTTACCTCTCTAAAGCTTCCACGTCACCTGTTCAACCCCTTCTGAGGGCTTCACAACAAAATTAAGCACTGGGCTGAGCTCAGACTTTGCAGCTCCAGGTTACATTACCTCCCTTGCCTAGGATAGGACCTTAAAGACAATCTAGTTTCAACCTCCCTGCCACAGGCAGGGACACCTTCCACTAGACAGGTTCCTCCAAGTCCCATCCAACCTGGCCTTGAACACTTCCAGGGATGGGGCAACCACAGCCTCTCTGGGCAATCTGTGCCAGGGCCTCACCACCCTCACACTAAATGATTTCTTCCTAATATCTGATCTACATCTACTCTCCTTATGGACCACTGGCAACTGGTGCCGTGGCTTTTACGCCTAATTCCTCTTCCCTAACCATTGAGACATCGTGATTTTGTCTGCTCTCACCTTGCAAGAGGCCCAGGGCAGCGTAGACCCCAATTCTCATGGCCGTGTTGTGCTGAGTCCCATTTACCACTGGCTCGTTGGTCCAGTCACTGAGCCACACGTTGGCCCCAATGGAAGCAGCATTTTGACAGCAATACAGGAGAGATATTGCTAAAGACAGGACAGGGCCGACAGCCTTCATGTATTGCCAGAACACTGACAGCTTCACCTGCAAAATCACACAGCAAAGCTGGCTTTTTACAGCTCACACAAGCAGGAGTTTAGAGAGAATTAAGAGAAGGAAAAAAAAATTATTTGTCAGAGGAACTGCTGAGTTCAAAACTGCCCAAGCTTTAACACACCACAGAGAACAGTTCATCTGCCTGAGCTCCACGTCAGGGCGATGACTTTCAGAACAACCTAGAAACTTCTCTGAAGTACTCTTCTCCTCCTTGTTGAGGAACTGTATTTCATTAGTTTCATGGGGTTTTAGTTCTTAGGACTATGCCAGAGAGGGGGGGAAAAAAGGGAAAAGAAAAGAGGCTGATCAAATAGCAGCAAAGGCTGGGTAACAAGAACAGGAGCCAAGTTTTTCATGCAAAAGAAGCAACTTGGCAGGCTATCATGCTCAGGACTACTTTAAATGGCCTATTTCAGGAAAAGTGCTGAATATGCCTCCATTCCGTGTCTTTACAGCAACTTAGATGAGGTACCAAATGCTGGTGCACCCCAGCAGGAACATAAACAGATGATGCTTGTGGCAAGGAGTAAGGGTGCTATCTCAAAGGTAGTGCAAAAAGGCAGAGAAGCCAACAGTGACAGATTCAGAAAAAAGTCAGTCTCTAAAAAAAGCATAAGAAGGAATAATTTAAAAAAAATCCCAAGTGTTGTGATTAAGGACTTTGAAAGCTAAAATAATCCACAGTAAAAGTTAATTACAGGTCTGTGCTGTGGACCAGTAGATCAGACTGAACAGGACACACTGGGCCTTCTGAAGTGGAGGGAAGGGGCTTTCTTTAAGCAAACCTCCCCGCTCCTCTTCCTTCTGCTGCTCCTTTATGTCCCTTCCTTTTACTTTTGTATTCCCATCTTCTCTTTTTCCCTGTTCCCATTTCACTCCCTGGCCCTGCTCAGGAGGAATACAGCCCCTTTGTACCTACAGGCACAAAATGCTCTCGGAAGGGGGTGGCAGGTATTTAGGCAGAGCAGACCCTCTGGCACCCAGCAGGCAGCTGGCTCATGTAACCCACTGCTGCAGCTGGTCCCAGCAGCAGCCAAACAGTTTAAAAACCAGCAGTGCTGAAAGCTCTGCAAGGCAAAGGCAGGGCTGATGGAGTGCAGGGCTCCATGGTATCAAGTGACTGTGATGGGAGCTGGAAGGGATTTTTATTTTTTTATTATTTTTTTTTCTCCCCTAAGTATATAGCTCTTGCTGGGTGCCAAAACCTCTGCCAAAATCCTAAATCTGAATGATCAGTGGCCACCAGATTAAGGCCTAAAGCCTGCAGTCGTGATTTATACAACGGGTTTAACAGAACTGGATCAAATGTTAAAATAAAAATGATTCTTTTTCAAACAGAAATGTAGCAAAAGGGAGGGGGACAAATCAAACCATACCGTGCCTGTTTCAGTGGTTTCAGCCTGAATAAGTTTCTCGTTAGCATTTTTTCTTGGCACAGGAGGCTCTGCTGGCTTCTTCTCACAGAGTCTTCGTTTCGTTGACATTTTGTTGGGACATTCTCCTCCCTCAGAAGACACTACACTAAGTTGCCTGGTTAAAACAAAAGAGTCGTTAGGAGAAAAAGGGCATATTGAGGCAGTGCTGAGGCATGACTGGGATGCAGCAGATTGGACTCGTTCCCAGCCCTTCCACTGAGTTCCCATGCCAGCCTCGCTCACAGCTGTGGGTGCTTGTACCACCCCTCTGGAAGTTCAGTGATGTCAGAAATACAGCATCTAAGAACGGCTGTGGCAGGGCCTGGGCTCTTTGGGAAAGGCCTTTAGAGGCTTCATGGCAAGGCAGATATTTCAAGCTAATCCCTGAGCTTCTCTGTTTTCATATCAAAAGAAGCTGGACAGCATCTATGGGTATGGTTATAAAAAATGATAAAGATTTCTAAGATTCCCAAGGGAAAGGTGAAATGCAAAGGGTTTATTTATAACATAACTGGCAGCAGTTTAGTGTTGAGTAGGTAAATACATACAGCAGTGTTACCTGAGAACCAGAGAGCCGCTTAAAGAAATTGGTTCCGTTCAGATTCAAAAGAGGAATGCAGGAATAGATGTTTGATCTTCTTTGCATGTTCTTTCACATTTACTTTCAAAAGGACACTAAACCAATTTATTTGTGAGAGGAAACTAAGCAAACTAAAGCCCAGATGGAGAAGCAGTATGTGACATAACATCTTTCAGATGTGTTTCAACCCTGACAGAGATTAGAAACACATGAACCTCATGTTTACCTAAGGAACTGTTTGCGGACCTCGTTGGTCACCGGTTCATTATCCGCCAGGTCGGTGTGGATGCTGAGGGTGTCTTCAGCCAGCAGGACTTCTTCCTCCTCCAGCACTGCAAGACAAGATCACACCTCAGATTTTCTGCCCCATAAAGCAGAAAGCACAGGAAAAGGTGGCTGTACAAAGCAAGAGCCATGAAAAACAATACCACAGCAGGAAAATCATAGTGCATAAAATCCCCTCTGGTTTTACTTCTGTGCATCACTTCTCTGAACGAAATTGCAAAGATCTTGTGAGGAAGGTTGGCTGCCAAACGCATTTACATCACATTCCTTTAACACATCAGAATGTCAGGCAATAGTGTAAGAGTTGGTTTCAGCTAAATTAACTTATGAGGCGTGTTCTAGGCATGATCTGGGGCTGGGGGAGTCACGTCAGGAGCTCCTGCAAGCCTCTGCTGCTGCTGGAAGATGTCGTGCATGTTCCCCTCTGCCTGGCTGGAGAGCAGCAGTGCTGCAATCAAAGAGCGTGGGAACACTGTCACACAGGGGAAACATTTACCAAAATGCTTTAATCTTGTACCATTTTGTCAGAATCAAATCAAGCTGAAAAGTAAGCCAGGATTAAAATGTTGTCTGAACTCTGCTACATGAAAAAAAAAACAAACAACCACACACAAGGAGAAACACACCAGACTCTGGGTAGCCCCTTTGATAGCAAGGCCAGTTTTTTCTTGGCTACTTTGTTTTCCTGATGAGCTTGGCCTTGCTAATTGTAAAATAGATTGCCAAGTTTAAAATAATCAGAGTTGATTTTCTTCTAGGACAAACCACATGAAATTCTGAAAGGAATTTTTGAAAATATTTCTCAATAACACGGACCTGGCCAGAGACAATAATTTTCATGGTAGTGAAGAAAGTCAAATGCCAGGTTGTCAAGAAGAACCAGGGGGCACTTTACAGAGAAAATATCTGTAATCTTGTTGACAGAAAAAGACATGTTTTAAGAAAAAGCAATACTGTACTTGTTGGTTCGTCCTCTTCAATGTCTTCATCCAGTGCATAATTTCGCAGGAATTCTGCAAAGGCCTTGTTTTGTTTCAGAAGGTCTTGGTAAGATCCCATTTCAGAGATTTTGCCATCTACCAGGACAACTATATGGTCTACCTGAGGTAGGAAGCTGATGCCATGGGTCACCAGAATTCGGGTCTGGATAGGGAAAAAGAGAAAAACCACAAATCTTTCGGTTGTCACTATGGGGACCACCACTGCTTAGCAAGCCAAATACTACCAAATTTTTGGGACAGGGAGTGAGTTATTGTATCAAGGTGAAATGCCCGTGGAAATAACACTGTCATCATTAGCCAAATGAGCTTGGAAATATGTACAAGAATTCACTATGCTCCTACTGCTGATATAACCACAGAGGGAATTAAACCAGCAGGATTATCATTCCCTCCCTCCGTTATGCTGATTTTCTTTGCAGCCCTTCCCTTTTGAGCTCTGAGATAATCCAAGAAGACCATAACAAGAGCAGAAGGTGCAGCAAAGCGATTGCAGTTTGTTTGCATATTGCCAAAGGCCTCTGTAACATCAGTATCTGGTACAGCTTCCTCCCTGCACACCTCCGAGTAACAATGAGCAACACTGCCAACCTGTGCAAGTTTCTGCAAATGCCTTGTTTTTGGAGATCTCACAGCAGGGATTTTAAAAGACAGAGCTGGTTTCTGCCTCTGCATGTGCTGACCAGATCACATCATTTCTGGGCATGTATAAGCTCACCACGGTGTGACAAAAGGTGTCCCTGTTGCCAGCTAGAGACAGAAATTCAGCAACGAGCTGGCACCCAAGCCTTGGCGGGGAAACAGCTTTCCTGTTACCCATCAGCGTTCCCGAGCTTGTGTGCAGTTTTAAGAGGATCTAAATGCCAGCTTACTTTTCCTTTGAGTACCCCATCTGGGCCAATGACTTTGTCAAAGATGTGCTTTGCGACGTGCGAGTCCACGGCAGACAGGGGATCATCTAACAGGTAAATGTCAGAGCTGCTGTACACGGCACGGGCGAGGCTCACACGCTGCCTCTGCCCACCTGACAGGTTGATGCCCTGAAGGGAGGGAGAGAGGAGAGAACAAAACATATCACACAACAGCAGCTCTGACTTTTCATGGCTCTCACCCAGCCTCAACACTCGGATGCTAAATTGAAACATGAGGCGCTGAAGAGAATAACCCGCCCAGAGACAGGAACACAACGCCTCTAAATCTGTTTGTTCACTGCCAAACTTCCACTCACCCAGCAATCTGGAGACAGAGTGAGGCTCTTTTTAATAAGCTCCTGAAAGGAGCTGTTAAAACACAGAACTACATAAAAAGGAAAACCGTCAACCGGGGATGTAAAATGTAAATTTCAAAGCAGGGCTGTGGCACCTGGAACATCTTCCACATCTTTCATCCTGCAAATAAATCCACATCTCCAACCCATTTCATGAAATCTAGCTCAAACTTAGTGGCCTATGAAAAAAAGAATATCTCTGTTGTTAATCACAGATGTAAAAGTTCCTCATTAAAATGTGTTAAGGGATGATCATATCATTTTTTCACTTGAAGCACAACCATATGTTCCCTCCCTTTTTATCCCTACAGCAAAAGGAAGGCCTTTACTTATTCTGGGCAGATACACCTTTACAATTGCACAACAAATGGGGAGTGCTCTGATCTTCCAGGGCTGGAGATGCAATTCTGTATCACAATACAAGCACACCCTTAAAGTTAGTAACAACTGCTTTCCACAGAACTGCCCTGCATGTTTTGGTGTTGATTGTAGCAGGGATGCCATTGTGAAGATCAAACCAAACCAAGCGCTGACTTTACAGCATTCTCTCTTTAGCTAGACCAGGAATCACCAAGCAGGTCTGACTTGAAAAAAAAATAATTACCTTCTCTCCTATCTCAGTCTGATCTCCTCCTGGCAGCACTTCCAGGTCAGTTTTTAAAGCACAGGCCTCCAGGGTATTTTGGTATTTTTCCTCATTAGGAGCTTGGCCAAACAAAATGTTATCTTTCAGTGTGGCGTTCTGGATCCAGGCTTGTTGAGGCACATAAGCAACAGAACCCTAGGACAAGGAGGGAGAAAGGAAACCTCTGACTTTAACAAGCAGCAATTCATGCTTACAGCTCTGATTAAGATCTGCAGCACACATATAGCTCCTGGTTCACACACATTCACATTATACATATATAATGTGCTAATTGCTAATGTACAGTTGATCGAATAAGGAAAGTAAAGTTCATATAAAACCCAACTGAACAGGTGTGGGTAAAACCCAAATACATAGACAAGGTGCCAGAGGAGCAACCAGAATTCCCTCTGCAGCCTGAGGTTCATTCTAAGCAAGGGCAGGCACGTGCAGCACATTTCTATACCATCATTAAATGGCATTGTAAACAATACCAACCTTCACAGCCACTTCTCCTTCCAGCTTTTCCATTTCACCCAGGAGAGCAGACACCAGAGAAGACTTCCCACAGCCAACATGGCCAACAATGGCAACCAAAGAACCACTGGGGACCAACATATTTATACTGTGGAGGAAACAGGCTGGAAATTAATTAAACATTAGTTTACTAAAGGCATCAGGGGTCTTTAAAGCAGGGCTGAAATACACAGTGACAAATCAGCCTGACCTCAGCCTGACTGGATATAGTAAGCATAGCTTGGTCACTGGTCTTCTCCTCCCTTTCTTGTGTACTGTAACCAGAACTGTAGGAGCAAAGGGAAACCCAGCATTAATCTATCTTGTTTGTTCCTAAAGCAGTAGGATTGGTAACAAGCCTTCTAAGACCCTCTGCTGTGTCCTATGAGTCCATCAACAAATCAAACTGGGTTAATGAGCATTTTGAAAGAAGATAATCTTCCAGAAGTATCTTGGTTTTTAATTTTGAAACCGAGAGCAATCGTAAGGAAGTAGTAAGTGAATACATCCCATCTAAAAATGTTCAAACCACTTTAGAACTGTATTTCCAGTGCTAGTAAATAGGGTTCAAACTGACACAAGAAAAACAAGACTTCCCAATTAAAATCTTTTACTGTTTTCCTCACTATGTTCCTAAAGGTACTGCTTTAGGTCCTGGTTCTGAAGGTGAACTAATAAGGAAATGAATGATGGACAGAGTCTCTTTACCATCAAAGTGCCTTTCACTAACAAAATCAATATAAATTGCTGTTTGCACAGATCATGATGCATAACATAAGGAAACATATGCTTCCAGGCAAATTTTGTTTGTATTCATTCAAATAGGCAAATGAGCAAAACAAGCACCCACCCCACAGTCTGGAGGCGGCCCATCCACCACCACAGGGATGAGTCTGCCACAAGAGATGCACATATGTGATGTGTGGTTTTTAGTAGACATCGTTCAAAATAGACCTCCCAGGAGCCAGAAACCAGGTACATGTTGCATTGCAA
Source organism: Platyrinchus mystaceus (assembly GCA_035041135.1). NCBI lineage: Eukaryota > Metazoa > Chordata > Aves > Passeriformes > Tyrannidae > Platyrinchus > Platyrinchus mystaceus. Next base: position 5,802,963 of record JAWWLV010000046.1, read on the forward strand.
TTGGACAAAGAAAAAAAAAAAGAAAAAGAAAAAAAAGAAAAAAATCTTACTCTTTCAAAGTTGGCTTAAGCTCCTTTCCCCAGCTGAACGTGGCATTTGTTACACTGATGGCATTGCCTGTGTGACAAAAACACAACAACAGAGGAGTCAGGAAATGTGTTACACAGAACAGCACGACTGAGAGACGGGCAGAGAGAGGGATCTTTATTTACGGGTGTTTCACATACACTGCACTTCCCTTTCTGCTGGCATGGGAAGCGGAGTCTCGTGCCTGTGGGTCACAAGACAGGCTTGTTCAGAGTGAAAATAACCAACTGCAGCTTAAGCTATAGACTGTGAGTTAACAGACCTACAGAGCTGAAAAGCTGCCCTGCCCCACCCTGTCGTGGGGAGGCTGGTCCCAACATGTGCTCCTCAGCATCCCCCTGCAACTGAGCACAACTTTACTTCAGAAACCACTTTCAAGTCAGTAGGAGGTCACTGCATGCTGTTGACTTTGATGCACCAGATTAAACTCGACTCTGTGCAGCTTTTTGCTTGCCACACTAACAAGTTATAGATCCGCAGGCTTTCTTTACCTGCTGGTGGGGTGGTGTAGAACAGTAATTGCATGACACACACAGCCATTCCTCCTCCTCTGTCTGTGGCATCACATGCAACATAAAGTTTCAAGCTATAGTATCACCGAAGTCTGTTACACGATAAAACACATTTTTTTTGAGACCATATGGCTCACTCAATTATTTTGGGATACTGTTTCCGACAGAAGAAATCAAAAGTGTGTACAAAGCTCCTGAGCATTTGTGCAGTGTGAAAGGTTTGAACAAGCCTTGCTGTTCCCACTCCCTTCATATTCAGTGCTGTGAGCATCCAGTACATTGTAGATGCAAACTCAGGCCTAACAAGCTCAAAGCTCAAAAATATTGCCAGAAACTTTTATTTCCACAAAGCCTGAACACTAAACACGTACTTTTAAAAGCAGCAACTTCCTCTTGTTTCTTTTGTTTTTTTTTTAAATGCAAGATTACCATTGTTATTTTCTTTTTGCTTTTTTTTTTCATAACTCCACCAGTCCAAAACAGATATAAGATGCTGTTGTATTAGCTTCATTAAAAAAAAATACTGATGTCTTTACCTGGTGAAATCACCTTTGTTTCCACACAATTTGGATCAAGTTCATCATGACTCAGGAACTGCTGAATTCTCTTCAGGGAAACACTTGTCTAAGAAAAGAGCGTGGTGTTATTTTATTATTCTTTTAATGAGGACTTAATGCTCTTACTACTGAAAAAGAAAGCATGCACAATGGCTTAAGCCTTCCCCCCATGGGCTTCCTGAACAGTGACTCATTCTTTCCCTGCAATCACTCTTTTGCTAAAATCCAAGCTTTTAACTGTGCAATTTCTCAGACCAAGCTGAGTTTTATCTGAGCGAAGCAAAATTCACACAGACAGGCTTACTCAGATGATGTCAGGCTTTCCAAGAAAGGGCAGCAGTAGAGAAAGGGTATTAAAAAGAAAACCAGCTAACAGGCAGATGCAAGGGATCTCTGCATTCCAGAAATCAAGGACACATGGGGCTCTTTCTGTTGGAGTTGTTCAGGACAACCCACGCACCAGACCCTCCTTACCTGTGCAATATTGCTAATGACTTGTGGAAGCATATTGAGGGGAAACTTCAAGATATTGAACAAGGAGAGGGACACAAAAGCCTTTTCTGCATCCAGGATATTCTTCTCATCCACTGAGACATACACGGCAAATGTTGTCAGCGCTACCTGAAAGCCAGAAAGGGACTTTACTGTGAGACATGTGTTATATTCTGACATTTTAAAAAGCACTCAGGCCTGATGGGCATCTTGGAAATAAAAGTATCAACCACAAAAATTCCTTGTTTCTGACCTTTTCAATACACTTGAAGAATGACAAGTCATTTGGACAAGTTGGTACAAAAAAGGGCACGCGGAGTAAAATAACTTCCAGATTACTAATGGCTGTGTTCAGTCAAACTAAGAGGTTCAAGAGGTGAACTACAGAACTCAGGTAAATAAAAAGGAAAAGCTGTTATCAGGCTGTGGTTTTGCTGCTTTTCACACTCCACCCAACCAAATTTTCCCATTGTAAACTGCAGGCTAAGCAAACAACCTCCACTAATCAATAGAAAAGGGAGTAAAATCCACGTTATTTGCCAGTTTGCTGTATGACAGGGACCATCCACTGCAGAAGGATCATCCCATGCATTAAACTAATGGTGAGCAGGAACTGGAATGTGTATTGAAGGAAGTACATTAAGGAACCATGAAAGGGGCAGGATCTCAAGGCTGCTCAGCACATTTCTGCAGGGTCAGGTCTTTGATCTCGAGAATAGTTGGCTATGAATATTTTTGATCAAGGATTTATCTGAATGGTTTTATTCACCGAAACCTTTGCTGCAAAAGGGATCAAAGTGCAATGAAGTAGAAAATAGAGAGATAGACAAAATTGAGGAAAAAGCATTTTAGAATTGGCAATGTATCATTTGGGCTTTAGTTTTTACATTAAATCAATCTCTTTTTCAATTGTATAATAATTTGACAACTCCCTCTCCCACTAAAGCCCTGTAACACGAAGGTAGAAATGAGAGCTAAAGACAGACATTGTCCTGACTGACTCAATTAAAATTTCCTTTGCTATTTTTGCTATTCACAGATATCTCTGAGGTTTCAGATTCTAGTTTCAATTTGTTTGGGAAGTACTTTGAAGTGGTTGGAAATTCTCCCGAGACAGCTATTCCCAGCTTCCACCGGCAGGCTCTGTCACAAAATACTTTAATACCGATTAACAAAAAGGCTCTCGAGAACAGGGAACTCTGATTCAAAGCATGCAGATAATTTTTTCGAAAAAGTATTTACATTTAATTCCTACGTACATTTATCAGGCAGAAAGCCTCCCACTTATCCTTCAAGGATGCACTTGCCCAGCTTAGAGAGTCATGCAAATTCAATTTACCAGGAACGGGGCGCTGATCCAGGCGAAGGTGGACAAAGAATTGAGATAAGCAGATTTTTTCAAAACTCGCAGCTCATTCTTTCGTATCTCCAGGATCTTTTCTGAAAAGGACGGTTCCCAAGCATACAGCTTCAGCACCTTGATGCCACCCAGGATCTCGTTCATTAATTTGATTCGGGAGTCTTTATATCGCATTTGTTCCACCTGGGTTATTGGTAAACACGGGAGACAGAGTGTCACAGCAAGGACCAGAAGAGAGCTTTCAACATATGTCTCACAGCTGTGCTGGTCCTTGGGCTATTTCTAAAGAGGATGCAAAAGGTAATCACAGAAAGCCAGACTGTTATCAGTAAGCTTCTTGTGTGAGTCAAAGAAACCAGAAATCAAAGAAACTGCCTGGAAAGCAGGGTACAAAAGCTTTCCACTCATCTGCGCTGTTAGGGGCAACATTTTTAAACCATCCTAAGATTTGGGCACTTCACAAAAATACTACCCTACTACTCCCTTTGATTTCTTCAGATTTTTTTTCCCTGATATGCACAGTTGTATTTCTTATGGCATCCGTTGAAAACTGTGGTTGCTTCTAGGTTGTTTTTTTTTCCTATATATTAGAACACAGTGCTTCAGTCAGTTCTTAAAAAAGTAAAATTCCTGCTCAACTGTACAGACAAAATTCATACACACATGCACAGAAAAATATGCAGCTCTGAGCATCTCACAGCGTGCAAGGGAGAAAAGGAATGTTAAATCTCTTGATGTAAGCATCAAGAGATTCAATGGTAAGTCTCTATGTCTCCTTAAGCATGTAAGAATACCCCTCTGTTATTAAGGCTGTGCTTAAATGTCATAAGTTATACTCATTTTCCAACTCTTACCTATTTCACATCAATAGTTTGTTTTCTTGGGTTTTTTTGGTCTTTTTTAAAAATCTCCCAAGCAGTCACTGACAGGCTACACAGCACAAGCCATTTATTAGATTTTTTTCTAGCACAAAGCCAGAGGGCACTGTTATATTGGTATTTTTCAGACTTCCTTGACTAGAGACAACTAAGACTACAAAGAAAGGAATAAAAGATCCTTTTACCTTAAGCTAATAAATGAAATTTGGCCCAGCTCCATAGCAGTGAATGTCAGCACTGGCTATTAGCATAAAACTCAAGCTGCCAGGTTTCACTCCCATCTCTGAAAACATTCATTTGCAGCTTAAAGAACAGCATTTATTTCAGTGCCTTTCTCCAGATACTCCCAGAGGCAGATACAGGTGAAGGGATATGGAGACAAGGAAATCTCTTGCTAATCCCAAAAGCTGCTCCAGGAGTATGAAGATCCACTGGCTCAATGCCACATCTTTCCCCTAAATAGCATTCAATTTACTATGGAAAAACCATCTAAGAGGATACAGTTATTAAATATATCAGTACAATCTTACTCATAAGTAAATTGGTGCAAATGGCATCTTATTAACAACATCTGATACCTTCATTTCTCATAGCACAGCTTCCAGTTCATACAATGTTACATTTTCTGCTGGTACCTTACCTGGAAAGCTCTGGTTTTTATTGCTATTGCAGAGTTAAATGGGATAAGTAAGACCATCACAGCAACTCCGGCCAGCACAGAAGGCCCTAAAGCCTTGAATTTAAAGAGAAAAGGTAAGTTGTTGTTGTTGTACCCAAGTGCTGCTGTTCCCTATGGTCAGCATTAAAACAACAGTAGGTTATAGAAACAGAAATTACAGAGACAAGTTGAACTTCTCCCAGTGAAGTGTTCTGATTCCACAGAACAATTGGGAAGAGGTGACAGAAAAATCCACTTTGAATTATTATTATTATGCTAGTATTGGTGATAACACAGTGCTCTGTGATTTACCTGTTAAGTGGCTCCCAGTAGGGTGGGGGGATAATTTTGAACCAATGTAAATAGAAAACAAATGTAAAAAGGGAAGAAATAAGCCCCAGAAAAGGAATTTTTTCCCTCGACTTCTCTCTGACCAAGGGAACTGTAATTACTGAATTAACCCAATACCCCCAGTGTGAGTAAATGCATACAAACTGCTGCCTGCTAGAGCTCAGCTTCCAGTGCAGCAGTAATTCATAAAGCTGCTGCAACTTAATGGCTTTAGAGTCTAAATCAATATGGTTAAGTTGTTGCTACTGTTTTATGCAGTAAAAGAGAGTAATGGCTCAGGAACATTTTAAGGCTGAAAGCCAGTGCTCAAAGAGAACCTGGAATAAACCTGAAACAATGTCAGAGGAAAAATTATGGTTATTCCAGGTGAAATTTGTTTCACATTGACTTGCACAAAACTTCATACAGCAGGATATAATCTTTACACATGGTTTACACTTCCTGTGTCCAGGTTTTTTGTTTGGTTTGGTCTCTAGACCATTTCCCTCAAGCTCTCATTTGTATCAACTATTGGGAACACTGTGATGAGTCCAAGACAGATCCCATCAAAACATTATAGGGACAAAGAGAACATAAAGGCCATCTACTGTTTCTAAGGCCCTATCTTCCTACCAGCTGAGCAAAATAATTAAGACACTAATTGAGCGTGTGCAGCAGTAAAAGCTATTTTACTACAGGACAATAGGTTTCTGAAAAAGCATTGAAGGGTCTAATTCACAAAAAAAAAAAAAAAGCTTCCACATAATTTAGATGAATTGTGAAAGTAAGTGTGACAATGTCTGTACCTGCCAGAGGAAATACAAAGCCAGAAATATCTGGAGTGGTGCAGACCACAACATGTTCAGGAAAGTCATCAGGTCCATGAAACGCTGCGCATCCACTGACATCAAGTTGACAATTTCCCCAACAGTAGAGGAGCGCTTCGCCGAGTTTGTGATGGCTAAGGACTGAGAAGGAAGAGAGGTTCAGTGGATTCACAGTCTTGATGGACATGGAGAAACACGGAGAAGAAATCCTCACTTATTAGCAAAACAAGACCCTCCCCTACGCTACATCAATTCAGGACTTGGTGAAACGGTTTGCTTGTGAGCATCTCTATTTCAAGTAGTATGTAGCATTCCAAAGAAAACCTAGCTGGACCTAACATAGCACAAACATGCTATGCTCCTGGATCCCTCTTCCAAATCATTGAATGGCTTGTGTTGGAAGGGACCTTAAAGATCATCTAGCTCCAAGCACCCAGTCATGGGCAGGGACACCTTCCACTAGCCCAGGTTGCTCCAAGCCCCATCCAACCTGGCCTTGGACACTTCCAGGGAT